>OX422212.1:189391073-189991073 GCA_949130495.1 Sambucus nigra
TGATGCCTCTTACCCCTATACTCATTATAGAGATCTTCGACTATTGGGGTATTGACTTCATGGGCCCTTTCCCCCCGTCCTTTGGTTTCCTATACGTCCTTGTAGCGGTAGACTATGTTTCCAAATGGGTGGAAGCTATAGCTACCAAGACAAATGACAGGAAAGTGGTGATAAAGTTCCTACAGGAACACATACTTTCCCACTTCGATGCACCGAAAGCGATAATTAGTGATAATGGCACTCAATTTTGCAATAGGCCATTCGCGAAGCTAATGAGAAAGTATGGTGTTGTTCACAATGTTGGAACGACTTATCACCCGCAAACAAATGGTCAGGCCGAACTAACGAATCGAGAAATCAAGAGCATTCTTGAAAAGACCGCCAACCCTACCCAGAAAGATTGGTCACTTAGATTGAACGATTCGCTATGGGCCTATCGTACCGCATATAAGAATCAACTCGGCATGTCCCCTTTCCGCTTTGTGTATGGCAAACCTTGCCATCTTCTCGTTCACCTCGAACACAAGGCGTATTGGGCGATTAAGCAAGTGAATTATGGCATGGACAAGCCCGGTGAAGCCCACAAGCTTCAATTGAATTAGTTAGAAGAACTACGCAACGATGCGTATGAGAATGCCAAAATTTCAAAAGAAAGGATGAAACTCGCTCATGATAGCATCATTCGACAAAAAGAGTTTCTTCCCGGGCAAAAAGTTCTTCTCTACAACTCTCGGCTTCATCTCTTTCTATGCAAGTTGTGGTCATGATGGTCTGGCCCGTTCGTTGTGAAGAATGTTTTCTCCCATAGAGCTATTGAATTAGAAGATTTAAAAGGGGGAAATACATTCAAAGTGAATGGATAACGCATAAAGTCATATCTAGAGGCGTGTGCGGAAGAAGTCGACACCGTCTGGTAGTCGAACCCCATTTACGGGGTAGAGTGAGCTGTTGTAGCGAGGTCGTCGCACCCCCGATGCGTATGGAGTGAGAGTTATGTGTGTTATGAGGGTCGTGTGTGTTGTGAGAGTCGTGTGTGTAGTGAGCGTCGATAGGACTAGGTTTCATTCGGGAAAAGCATTCGTGTGTTTCGGAAATTTTTAGTCAAAGGACGTTGACCAGCGAAATCAAGAGGGTGTTAGTCTAGATTGATAGGGAGTATGTTGTGAAAGTGCACATTTTCGGAGAAGAGAGATCAAAACCAAGTCCGGGGAAAATCCAGCCCAAAAACCTTGGGCCGGACCGGTTCCTTTAATTTAAGGCCGAACTGGTCCGCCCCCGGACTAATTCCTTTAATTTTAAAAAGGACCGGTCCGCTAGTCAGATTTCTGAATATTAAAATACCCGGACCGGTCCGTCCCTACCCCGGACCGGTCCGCCTTCTGCAGATCTGATTTATTCCCTTCCCAAGATGCACCCCTTTCTCCCCAATCCCATTCATTCCCTCCAATCCATTTTCCCAACTCCCAAACCCAACCTTTCCCTCCCAAATTCACTCCTTTTTCCCTCCAAACCCTTTCCCTCCAATTCCAACCCCTCCACTTACCCCTTCAACTATAAATACACACCAATCCCTCCCTTTTTCTTTACACATTCAACCTAAATCCTCTCTTCTCCCTCTCTAGTTTTCCAAGAAAAAATCCCTCTTGTTTCGATGGCTCCCCGAGTTTCCCCCACTAAGTATGACTCCACCGATATCCAATCCTCCGATCACGGCGAGTTTCGCTCCCGCCAAGAGGAGCGATAGTGCCATCAGTTTTTTGGTTTGGGCCGCAAACTCCATATGGAGCGCGCTTTCTAATGGGGTGGGCTGCCCAACTCCGTCACTGCCCTAATCATGGCTTGGGGCTAGTGTCAATTCCTAAACGAACCCTACGAAGCGGTTTGGGCAATCGAAGTCCAATCCTTTTATGGCACCTTAGTTCGGACGGGCCAATTCGAGGCCCAAGCTTACGTGGATGGTAATGTCATCCCATTTTCTTTGACCCGTCTCATAGCCAAGTTGGCCGAGTACGACATTCCGGACGTTCAAGAGTTCACCTATCCATGAAGCGTCCCCCCGATCGGCAAGGATATTGTCATGGCCCGCATTGCACCGAATGTGGCTTGGATGGGGCAAACCGTCGCCATTGGACGCCTTAACGAGAAGGCGCGCCTCACATTTTAGATTATGTGCGCCAATATATTACAAACGTCCAACGATTCCACCATGCGGCCCCAGCAAGCCCCTTTGACCTATCACCTCTTTGACCCCCACACTTCCATCCATTTGGGCCGTACTTTATACGCCGATATCATTAACGCGTTCTTGGATGAGAAGGGTACCACCCCACTTACCTATGCCCATTTGATCACTTCCATCCTTAAGGATGCTGGCATAGCGGCGCCGATCGATCATACTCGCATTCCCAGTCGTTTTGGACAAGGGACCCGCACCAAGAGCGGCAAACAGCTAGCTGTCCTACGGGCTAGGCGGGGAGGTGATAATGACGAAGAGGCTTCCCCGAGCGAGAGCGAAGAAGAACCAGAGGCAACCGGTGAGGATGTCGAGATGGGGGATATCGATCCAGACAAGGAGTCGGCGGACGAGGAGGACGATTCAGATTTTGAGTGGGTGGGAAGCGACATCTCAAACCGAATGTCGGCACTTGAAACGAACTTCGACAACTTTATGACCGACTACCGTCACGACATTAGCTTAGTTCTCCGCTTCCAAGCGGACATCTATCGACGCCAAAGGGATCCTAATGAGCCACTGCCATCCTAATACCATAACCCCTATGACCCCGACGTGCCCGGTTCTTCTTATCCCCCGCCCCAGTGAAGCTTGATGCGGTGCTGGTAGTTTTTTATTTATTTTTCCTGTTCACAGTTTGTATGCTTTTCCTTGTAATTGTACCACAGTCTTGTTTGTAATAAAAACTGCATTTTTCTCCATTTGTTTGTTTTATTTATCGCACTTATTATTTTGCCTTATTTAGATTTTAGTCCTTTTTGCTTGAGGACAATGCAAAATTCTAAGTTAGGGGGGTCACAAGTGCGTATTTCTAAAACTTCACAAATTTTCAAAAATGCCCAGAAATTTCCAAAACAAAAAAAAAATAATCAAAAACCCAAAAATATTTTTGTTCAAAATAAATAAAAATTGGAATTCAAATTTTTCAAAAATATCATTAAGAGTGGGTTTAAAGTCTCAAGTTGTAAAAATTCAACATACACAAAGCCAAAATTGACCAAAGATGGAAATTGAGCGAAATTTACGACTTAACGAATAAGTGTGGAGATTAACGAACCCGGTGAGATACGAGCCTATCACTTTTTGCGAGTTTTTAAATCAATCCGAGTTAATTGTTAACTCAAAGTTCTTTTCAGCGCCGAAAAAGTTATCGAGTATCTCAATCCTTTCATTTTGATCGGTCATGAAAAACGTGTGTGATATTGCTTTGAAAAACGTGCCAAAATTGATCTCTAAATTTAAATTCATCTCAAAACGCATATGGTAACGCAATTGGTATTTTGGACAATGAAGTAGGCCCTCGTTTGTCACCCAAAAATATTGGCCAGAAAAAGTAGTGAAAAATTACCCCTTTTGCAACCCAAATCGAGCCGAATAAATTTGTCCTTTCGTTTAATAACCCGAAAAACCCAAATAGCCTGGAATTGCGAAAAATGGAAAAATTTTGCATTTAAGTCCAAAAAGGGGCAAAAAAAAAGATATGCTCAACAAAAATAGCAAGAAAAGAAAAGAAGTGAAAAACAAAAAAAATAAAGAAAAAGAAGAAAAAAATGAGCAATAGCTCGGAAAAAGCACAAATGGACATCATAAATGACTTTTCCAATTCCAACCTTCCCTACCAATTTTTATTTTATCCAATATACCCTAAAACTCGAAAAAGTCCTAACCGAGTCTAAATTGCGAAATTGGTTACCGCGTGGAGAGCTAATACACCAAAAGATAATAAGAGAGATTAAGTGCGCGAAAAAGAGGCAATGTTCCCATTTTTAAAACCGTACTCCGTTGATGAGATCCTTTCACCATGAAATTTCCATCTTTCTAATTGTATGCGTGATTTTGTGTCCATTATATTTACTCTTTATATCACGCATACCGAGAGAATAGCCACATTCCGAGTGATTCGTTTGAGAGAGTATTCCGTGAGAATTTGAAATCAAAGCGAATTTTTGGATAAGTAACGTAATGATCAATCGGGGTAAATTGGCGGTTATATTTTCGGCTTCGCACACACACACACTACGGTTTGAGACTTGAACATATGAATATTTTTTGTAAAAGTTTGAATTGCAAAATTTTTGCATATTTTGAATTTTCTTTGAGTCGAATTTTGTGGGTATATTCTCTGCAAACCCTCACGAGACACAACTCGTCCTACTAGGGTGACCTAGGGGTTTAAAGGCTTGTTGCATACGCTAAATGCAATCGCTTGCCTGCAAAAAAGGTATTCTATCCCAATAAAATGTTTTCAAGAATTGAGCCTTGCTAGGATTCTTTTACATTGCTCGAGACGCGCAAAGTTCTAAGTTAGGGGGGTTTGATTAGGCATAAATTCTTCCTAATTTATCCCTTGATTTAGTTACTTTTAGCACCTCGAACAACGTAATTGAGTTGACTTTATCTCATAATCTTACTACTGACTGATCCTAATGAGTACACCGAGTTTCTGGTATTTCGTAGTGATTTTACAGGTATTTGATGTCAAGAAACGGAAGAAGGAAACCAGAACAATCAAGGAAGAAAGAAGGAAAGTCAAAAGGGAAAAAGTGTAATTTCTACCTGAAACTCGGATAAGGTACCTAAAGAGAAGTTGAAGAGATTACCTTCATAAGCACATAGGAAGAAACGACACCTCAATCGAAATCCTAGAACAAAAGATATGAGCCGTCAAAGTTGAGCAAAAAGTCAAATAGGCAGACCGGTCTGCCACTACCCCGGACCGGTCCGCTTTGCCAAACTCCAGTAGACCCCGGATCGCAAGAAAACTGAAGAAGGAAAAAAAATAAAAGAACCGGTCCGCACCCGGACCGGTCCACCCCAAAATAAAAAGAGCCGATCCGCTTTAGAGCAAGATCGATTCGCCTAAGGCCCGGACCGGTCCGGGTATCGAGATTTGCAAATCTGATCTTCCATTAAAATAGTCCTAATGCAGCTGAAATTCCTGAATTCATGGAGGGTATACAAACCCATTTTAGTGTTATTATTTTAGACGGAGAATTAGTAGAATTTTCCTCTCTTTTTTCAGAAACCCTAGTTTAGATACAATTTTCAGTTTTAATTCCAAGATTGAAGCTTTATTCAGATTTGATTGGATTACCAGTTTTATTAATTGATGTAATAACTGCTTGGGTGAGATTAGTGAGTTATTTCTTATTTTCAATTCCTTTTTACATCTATTCACAAGTTTCCTTGGATTAATTATGAACTCTTGCACATCAATCACTGTTTTCATAACTTTCATCATGCTAGGCTAGATTTTCTAAGGCCGGGATACATGAACCCAGCCTGATGTGTTAATTATACGTGTATAACATTAATCTGATGAAATTAGTGATTGAATACGACCGTTTTGCGTAGGAACATAACAATTGTAGGTCTTTATATCTCGTTTTCCTCTGGGTAACCGTGATGATTTAGAATGCAATTCGAGTGTTACTATCGCGATACCGATTTACTCGTCCTCAGATTAGGTATGATGCGGGCTTGAACCTCGTATACATAATGCTTGGGAGTACTAAATTTTGGGTCAAATTTAATCAGTTAAATTTACGATTAATATTGTAACTGCAATTAACTAGTGTTGGGGGATTGTATTCCCGTCTTGTTTTTCTCATCACTTAGTTCAAAAGTCTCAAATCATTTTTCAATCATATTTTAGATAATTTAGTATAGTTGCATTTCTTCATAATTTCATAATTGCATTTAGTCATAATCAATTCTCAAAATCAAATCATTTTTCCTTTCTTTTTAGAGTCAGAGTTAGGATTCCTTCGTCTTTTCCCGTCGTTACAACTTCGTTTTTCTTTTTCCTTGTGGATACGATCCCGACTTATCGAATTTATTATTAACACGACAGGCTTGCACTTGAGCCTAGAGTGAACGCACATTAGAGACACATTCTGAGTCGCGTCGCCTCACCCTCTTTCTGAAGAGGTGTAAGGAAAATAGCGTTGCGCTTAATTGGGAGAAGTGAAACTTCATGGTCAAATAAGGCGTAGTGCTAGGTCACATTATTTCTGAAAAGGGTATCGAGGTAGATAAAGCTAAAATAGATCTCATTGATTAACTCCCACCACTTAAAACCATGCGTTAAGTTCGGTAATTCTTTGGACACGATAATTTCTATTGGAGATTTAATAAGGCTTTTGTAGAAATCTCTTGACCCTTGTGCAGTCTTCATGCCAAGGACACACCTTTTGAATTCACTGATGAATGCCTTCAAGCCTTTGAAAGGCTAAAGAAGTAATTGACCTCTGTACCTATTATGAGACCCCCCCCCCCCCCCGACTGGAGTCAGCCGTTTGAGATCATGTGTGACTCTTTCGACTATGCCATATGTGTTGTTCTAGGTCAGCATAATGATAAACTTCATCACTTCATCTACTATGCTAGTAGGACTCTTAATATTGCCCAATTGAACTATTCCACAACTGAAAAAGAGTCCCTCGCTGTTGTTTTTTCTTTTGAGAAGTATAATTCTCACTTGATAGGATCCAAAGTTTTCATTTTCACCGATCACCCGGCCTTGTAATAAATTTTGTCTAAAAAGGATGCTAAGGCTCATCTCATTAGGTGGATCCTATTAATACAAGAGTTTGACCTTAAAATTAGAGATAAGAAAGGGTGGGAGGATGTATTGGTCGATCACTTATTTAGGTTAACCGTTAAATCATCCGATAATCTGTTGTCTCTAAATGAGTCCTTTCTCGACGAGCAACTAATGCTTGTCTCCCAGCTTTCATGGTTCGTCGATATTGTGAATTATCTTGTGATGGGTGAAATGCCTTTGCATTGGACTAAAAAAGATTGTTCCAAATTTTTAAAGGAAGCCAAGAATTTTTTTTGGGGACAACCTGTATCTCTTCAAGTATTTCCCTGATCAAATCATTCGAAAGTGTGTACCCGATCATGAGATTTAAAACGTAATCTCTTTATTCCATGACCAAGCTTATGGAGGTCATTTTAGTGTTAAGAAGATCGCAAAAAATATTTTACAGTGTGGATTCTATTGGCCAACCATTTTTCGTGAGTTGAACGATTATAGTAAGATTTGTGATCGTTGCCAATGGTTAGGAAAGATCACACATAGGAACATGATGCCCTTAAATTTTATTCTGATTATCGAGGTTTTTTACTATTGGGGCATTGATTTTATGGGTCCATTCCCAAATTCCTACGATAATCTCTACATACTTTTGGTGGTTGATTATGTGTCCAAGTGGGTAGAAGACATACCATGTGGGACTAACGACAACCACATGGTGGTCAAATTCATTCGAGAAAATATTTTCTCCCATTTCAGTACGCCTAAAGACATCATTAGTGATCAGGGAACCCAATTCTGTAATCGATACTTCGAGAGTCTCATGAAAAAGTATTCTATCATGCACAAAGTAGGATGTTCTTATCATCCTCAAACCAGTGGTCAAGTAGAAGTTTCCAATAGGCAAATCAAGAAAATCATCGAGAAAACAGTGAATCTGAACCGAAAGGATTGGACCTTATGGTTATTGGATGCATCGTGGGCTTAATGCACTGCCTATAGAATGCCACTTGGTATGTCCCCGTATAGACTTATCTACGAAAAAGTCTGTCACCTTCTGGTAGAGTTAGAACACAGAGCCTATTGGGCCATTAAGACTTTCAACTTTGATTTACTTGTTGCGGGTGAGGTCTGAAAACTACAACTCAATAAGTTGGAAGAGATTAGGAATGATGCATACGAAAAGGCAAAATTACACAAAGAGAAAATGAAAATGCTCAATGATAAGTCCATCCTACGAATGTCATTCGAACCGGGACCAAAAGTTCTATTGTACAATTATAGGTTGCATTTATTTCCCTGTAAGTTAAGGTCTAGATGGTATGATCCCTTCGTTGTTAGGACAATCTACCCACATGGGGCGTTTAAGATAGAAAATCCAAAAAATGTTGAAATTTTCAAAGTTAATGGTCAAAAGTTGAAGCCATATATGGAATTGCGAGATTGGGAAGTGGAGGACGTTCTCCTTCGAGACCCTGTGTGACAAGAGTGAACATGAAATTGGGTCATTGTTGTTGTACTATAGTTTTTGTTTTACACGAATTGTGCATTGGAAAAATTCCCTTATTACTGTAATATCTTTCATATCTTTCCCGCATTTTCAATTTTTGTCTTGTACATTTAGGACAATGTAAAATTTAGGTTGGGGGGGGGGGGATTAAGGATGGTATTTTTGTAAAAAAATAGAAAATATTTCAAAAATCGAAAAAAAATTTCAACATAATTTCTTAATAGAGAATTAATTCATGAATCTCTCAACTATGAATTTTTTTACTCATTAGCCGTATAATATGATCGAAAATGGATATTGAGGTGAAATTTAATAGGCTTAATGAATATATGTGGAGATTTTAGCCCGATGAGATATTGTGTCATTCATCGTTTTCGAGAGATTTAAATCAACCCGAGTTAAAATAACTCAAACTTTCCTTCAGTGATAAATTCGTTGATGATCTCAATTTCTTTATTTTGTTCAATTACTGAAAACATGTGAATCTTAAGCACTAGAAATCTTAGTAAGTTGTCTTGAGACACAAATCAACTTAACGTAACTTGAGAAATGAGATTAGGCCATCATTTGAACCCAAAAGTATGCCTAAACTCCATAATTTTTAAATTATTCAGTTGCAAGCCCAATTGAGCCAAAAAAATCAACTTTTTGTTAAAAGCCCATTATCCTTCCCAACTCCAACTAGGAGTTTAAAGTGCATAGAAAGAAGTCATACCATTTTTTTGAGACTATCAGGGTAAAAATTACGATAAGGAAAAAAGGAAAAAAAATGAATGAAGAATAAGTTTGCAAAAGAATTATGTGTGAAAATAAATGAAAGAAAGAATGAAAAAAAGAAGTAAAAAAGAAAAATGGAGGTTAAAAGAAAAAGTGCCTAAAAGTCAAAATACCGGAAAACCTCTATATTCTCAAACAAATTGAACTCTAAAAACAATTATTTCTAGACAAAATTCGAGCCTACAATACAACCAAAGAAAGTCCTAATCGATCTCAAGTAAAGTTAATTATAGTGTGGAGACAAGATGAATAGGATCTATGGTATGATTCAATGTTTTCAACAAGTAATCGATTTTCCATTCATGAGATCATATTCACCCATTATAAAAAGTCCATTTTTGATCATGTATATATGAGATTTGCTCACCTAAATTTACTCTTTTATTCACAAATACCAAGAGAAAATACCTTATTTTCAAGTGTTCGATTGTGAGTTCATTCTGTGAGATTTTGAAATCAAGACAAACTTTCGGATAAGAAATGTAACGATCAAATCGTTTGAAATGGATGGCTATATTTATGGTTATATTTATGAAATGGATGGTTATATTTATGAAGTTTGAAAAGTGAAGTTCTACTATATTTATGAAGTTTGCATTCAAACTTACTTATGTTACTTTTGTGTCTTTTGTATTGAGTCAAGTTTTTGAATTTTGTGGAATATTCACTGCAGACCCTCATGAGACAAAACTTGTCCACTGGGGTAACCCGCAGGTTTAAGGGCTTGGTGTACATGATAAGTGCAATCGTGATTCCTATGCAAGTGAGTTGAATTTTAAATTTTAGTTTTTCTCGAGGACTAGCAAAATTTAGGTTTGAGGGTATTTGATGAGTGCATTATTTTATATGAATGATTCCCAAATCTAGACCTTGATAGGCCCATTATGTCATAAATAATGAGCATTTAGAGTCGTTATCGTAAAATAAAAGAAAAATGCAAGTTTGAATAAAATTCAAGTTAAAAATACAATTTTCGTAACTCGAAGGGATGAAATCACAATTTTCCAAACTTTGTGGTCCTGAAAATAATTTTTAAGTGGTTATCTTGGAAAAATAAAGTTCTCTCCAAAATTTGGTTGAATTCTGAATTAAAACGAACAATTTATAAATTTTGGGGACTAAAATGAGAAGAGTGGTAATTCTATAATTTTCTGAACATTTATGACCCTAAATTTGATTTAATTATTTTTATTTTGCATTTTTATAGGTATCCCGAAAATTTGGACAACAAAGGAGTCGATGTCCAAAAATTGTCAAGATAGGTCGCGACATGACACGAAACGGTTGACACAACTATACTAAATATTTTTTATAAAATCGCTCGAGTGTTCGTTGAGGCCGTACCATATCTTTTCAAAAAGATCTTGACAAGTCACAACTTTGAAGTTCGGACAAAAATGATATTTTGAAGTTTTGAAGGTAAAAAATACGATTAAAGATGGTGCTGTGAATAGTGACAAGAATAGTGACAAAATTGGGGATAATTATTTTAAAAAAACTTCTCAATTATCTCCAACTCTTCCCAAGACTCCATGAGATAATTATTATCTCAAATACAACAAATCAAAGAGAGTTTCACTCCAACTCAAATAAATCATTCCTCAGCCTATAAATAAGACTCTTTGGCTCATTATTTTGGGGGAGAAAAATTAGAAAGCCACTTTAGAAAGATTTTTGATGCTTTATTTTGTGACTTTCATTTATATTTGAGAGCCAAGAATTGCATCTTTGTAGGAGTAATTTTGTCTAGATTAATTGTAAGACTCGATTATTTTTGTAAGTTTGTTTCATTAATGAGAATTAGTATTCATTATTTCATTTACATTTTGTCTTCAATGATGCTAGCTTAATTTCTTTACTAGGACTAGGTGAAATTCATAATGTTTGATTAAGATTGTGTGTAGTTTAAATTCGTCTTTACTTCTCTCCATATTCTAAAAGTTATAAAAATTCAGTATTCACCTAAAATGACACGAGATTGTGTTTTAAACCTTCAGCTTTGTTTGAACGAAAATCATTTTTTATTTTATTCATCAGTACTTTTTGATGGGGTATACTTTTATTTAATTAATTGATAGTCCATGCTTAAAGACTAGACTTTGAAATTCAAAAGTGAACTTTTTAAGGGAATAAGGATTTTAGCCGTCTAAATTTTGAGACGTTAAATTATATTATGAACCTAATTGTGTTATTTTTTGGAATAAATGCGACGAGAATCGGTTTAATTTGAGTTATAAAATCAGGAATAACGAGTTTAAATTATTGCATAGTGTTAGTTAAACGTGATAAACGGATCCAACGTCGTAGTTTTCACGCTCACTTGATTATATCTTTCGTAGTCTCAATTTATCTTATTTGTGTTAGGTTAGTTTAAAATCATATATCTTTTCTACACCCATCTAGACTAGCTGGACAGTGACAGTTATTCTGAATAAAAAAATTAATAAATCTCTATGGGTTCGACGCGTATTTACACTCGCTATTCTATAATAGCTCGTCCACTTGCGGTATTTTATAAAATTGACAACACATACATATGTACTAATAGCGGTGACTTAGTCCTTTTTAACACTAGTGTCACCCCTCATTGGTAGGCATTATAATGTCTGAGGATTCCTTAGATTTAGTGCAGGCTGAGATTCTTTTTAATTTGGACTGACCCCTGGCTTGTAAATGGAATTTATGCCTTTATTTTTATATTTTGAACATTCTTTCTCTTATATGGTCCATTCAAAAAGAGGTTTTCTTTTTAATCTTTGATCATCACCTTCACCTGCTGGTTTAGTTGGTATAAAAAATACAGTTTTAACCATATCCCAGAATCATTCTCACTTTCCAATAAGCAAAGTTTACAACATTAAACAAAAGGGGACGTATAGAATTGCCATTATGGTCTTCCATTTAAAATAGGTTTTAAAAGAGTTCACTCTCTTAAAGAGAAAAACAAACTTTTTGAAAATAAAGTAATCATGGTTCTCTAATAACTATGGAAAATAATCTAATACACAAAAGTTTCAAGATTAGTAAAATTCTCTTTTAACTCTTTGGGAAAATTATTTTTAAACTTCAATGTTTGAATACGCATAAAAAAATTTGTTATGATTTGGAATGATGTTAAAATTAAAATAGGATTTAGATTCGAAACAGAATGAGACAATGAGAAGTGGATTAGTACACAATACTTTTATAACAAGGAAACCAACCTACTAGAAAACCCTGGGTCTTTTATTACCAATACCCCACACACATTAAGTCCATTATAACAAGAGTTTGAGTAAAATTTATATATTACAAAGTGTAAATGAATAAGTACAACTAATATACTTAGTACATCAAACCTAATACCAAACAATACAAACTACTGAAATTATACCAAACACAACAAATAGTGAAACTTAAAAGAATAAAAACCAGAGCTTCACATTCAAGGCAAGAGTATTAATAATATGTAGAGATAAATAAGTTTTAATATGTATTTTGTTATAACAACCAGACGTAAATTTCAAATCCTATAGACTAGGTAAAAAGGGTCTTTGCTTTAGAGCTTAAAATTTTAACTTTATGGAAACCTTAAAGTCAGTTTTGTGTAATTAAACATTTTAGATCAAGAGTTTTAACAACCTATAATGATCTACAGAAATCTGAGAAAAATACACACCGAATCTTGTTTTAAAGAGAATACTAATTCTAAACAAGGATATAGGGTATAAAAGAAGATTTACTAACCATCCAATATATATATATATATATATATATATATATATATATAAACTAAGATTAGAGTTTATATACCAACTTAGATTAATAAGCCAAATAAGAGAAAGAATGTGTAAGTTCCACCAGCCTTGAAAGATCCAAGGCCAGAAAGCCTAAAAAATCTTTCAAATATTAAACTTTGGAAGCCAAAAGAAAACTAAAAAAATCTCTAACTCTCAAACCGTAAATAAGATCTAATTACACAAGTTGGTGTATATGGTTTAAGGATCTAAAATGTGTTTATAAGTGTTTGGGTTTAAAGAAAACAATTCTCAATACATGAAGAAAATCAAGTTTTAGAAAGAGAAAGAGACGGTGAAATTTTGGCAGAGTTTCGTCTCTATTTGGAGAAAAAATCTTAACCTCAAACTCTCATCCCAAACTCTCTATTTATAGAGGTTGTGCAATGATCGTTGTACAAGTGTAATTCCACATAAAAATGAGGACAGAAGAGTAAAGGGATGTGATATTCAAAGGGTAAGGCTAAGAATGTAAAAAATAGAGTTCAGTGGGGGCAAGTTTGCTATTAACTAGTGCATTGTGGAGCGTAAAAGGATCAAATTGACCTAGACATTATACACTCGAGTAGATGCGTCCCCAGGCTCACTTATAATTAACTCGAATGGGCCAAAACTCACAAACCCATCGGACAAAACCAGTTCACCCAGTTCGAAACAAAACGACCCACAATACCTTAAAAATGCTATTGTTCTGTTTTAAACTTATTTTAATTTAAGAAACAATTAAAATTTTAAACTATTTCTTTTAAATGTTTAATTCAGGAAATTTAAATTCCAAAAAAATTATGAAAATTAATTTAAAATTCTGGAAAATTAAAATACCATAAATATATAATATAAAAAATATTTAGGCATAAAATATTTATAAAATTTATAAATATAAAACAAAGAATAAATTAATCAAAATTCAATTTAGGGTTTTAAAATATAGAAAATTGAGTTTAAAAAATCTTTTTGGGAATATGTTTAGTGCATGCAAAGGTCAAGTGTATATGAAACCGCTGTTACAAAATTGAGCCAAACAACAATTCCCATGGGATTTAAAAAGGGTATTTTCAATTCATATTGTGTCGAGGAAATATGGAAAGGTTTTGTGGTTAGATGAGCAAAGCAAGAGTTCAACATATAGACAACAGTTGGGTTCATACATCATTTGGCGGACTTTTCTCCCCGAGACTTGTAAGGACAAATTCACAATTGAGTCAATTTATAAGTGTTTGATTAATTTTGAAAAATACTATTTGAGTCATAGGATAGATGTTCGTAAACTTTCAAGCCAATGACATTTGAGTTGAAGACATAGCGAGCAAGTCTAACGAGATCACATCATATGTCGCGTTTCGTGTCATGTGTCGTCATAACATTCCAAGGATCTCTCAGGTATGAATGCATACCTATATTGAGACTTGGAATTTTATTAATGGGTGTTAGAATTTTTGTCAATTTTTTTGAGTTCATACTATCTAAAGATTTTGTTCTGATACACCTTTTAGTAAAAAAATCATAACTAATTAAAACAAATGCAAAACCGGGGGCCATTCATTCGTATAAACAATATCTAGCTTCCCAAGGATTGTTAAAACAACTTTGGCTTCTCGTTCGAACGAGATTCCCATGTCGTTCGAACGAGCTATCAAACGAGATAAATTTTTTATCTCTGTTTTCTTGTTCGATATGTTGTTCAAATGACTCTAATATGTTGTTCGAACGACAATGCAGTTTTTCAGCAGTTTTTTAATTAACTTCCCACTACTTATTTTTCACTTATTTAATTAGTGCACGAGTAACCGATTTTAAGAGGACTTTCAGCAGATCATTTTCATCTTTTGAGAGAGAAATCTTTTATCCAAAAAGTCCTTTTTTGTGAATAAAAAAAATTAATTTCAACACAAAAACAAGTTTACACCCATACTGTTTACATGATCCAAGTTTCAACATATCATATGTTTTATGATTATTGGTTTGACACCGGGTTTTATTCTCTACAAAAAAGAGATATGTTCTTACGGAGGATTCCGTGGTCATGAGTTTACATGCGGTGGACTCCGTGTGGTTTATGTTTTCTTTGCCCCATCGGTGGATTCCGAGACGTAGGTGGACTCCTTCATTTTTATTAGTCAGAGGTGGAAGGAACGAAGAGCGTCAAGGCTTCAGAGGGCGTTGGGTTGTTGACTTTGTCTTCTTGTTGTGTACTTGTATTAAATACGTACTTAGTGGACTTGTGGCTAGGTCGTCCAATATTTTTCCCGTTATGGGTTCTTCTCATACATCGCAGCATTGTGTTTGTTTTTATTTTTGTCTTGCAAAATATCACGTAAATGCATGCTTAACAAGAGAAAAATTAATTTCACTACAAAAATTATAAATTTGTGCTAATTTAATAGGGTAATTTTTATTTAATTTAATTAAAGTAATTTTCCTAATTTCATGTTTGTACATGTTTGAACCTGAATTGAAGTTCTGTTTGTTTTTTCTTTAAAAGAGAAATTTAAATATTTGTTTTATTCTATTTTAATTTTTGAAGAAATAAAAAAATTGGAATATTTCGTGAACCATCCCTTTAGAACTTAAAGATTTAAATTTTCCGCATCTACAAGTGGTATCAAAGTATATAATTTATATAATTTAAGAAATCACATTCTTAGATTGGTATCAAAGCATGAACACCAATTTACCGTGTTAGGTCCTTTAGATTTAAATATGAAAAATTTGTCATTTTTGAGGTTTATTTTTTTTATGGTTCCAACTACTCATATTGGAAATCACATATGAGGTCGGCACATAAATTGTCAGATGTATGAACCCAACTACTCATATTGTTAATATTTTTTATCAATAACAAGGCTATTAAAAGTACTAAAATTATACAAACCATAAAAATATGTCTGACTATTTGTAAATTAAAATACTATTTGATTGTTTTGGACGAGATACTAAAAAAAGTCTTTAAAAGATGATATCGTTTCACTAAAGCATTGTTGTTTTTTGAAAAAAGTGTGCCTTAAGGCTTTTTACTAAGAATAAGGCTGAAAAGGTTTAAGGCGGGGCGTTTCTCCTAAGCCTCAAGCCTACACATGCCAAGGTAAAGCCTAGACATGCCTTTTAGAACACTGGATGAGTAGTTTTGGCAAGCGATCGTTAAAGGGTGATTCCCACGGCGTGTATATTAGGAGAAACTTGTGTACTTAAACCCATAGAAAAATGGAATGAGTATGAGCTTAAGTTCGAAAACTTTAATTCTTGAGGTTTAAATTCTGTTTTCTATGTGGTAATAATGGAGGATTTTCGTCGGATTACGACATTGTGACACCCCGCCTAATTAAATACCGGGCAATCACTCCTTTATTAAATTAAAATCAAGGTGAACAGTTGGTTCATTCTTAGCATCACTGTCGTAAAAATAACTTTTCCAATTTAAACACCCCAATTAATTAAGCTAAGTTTCAAAACTATTTTTAGACATTACTTTCCAAATTATATTTTATAAACCAAGATTTAAATCTTTACAACAATTCAACATTAAAGAATCACACCACAATAATCCTGGAACATATAATCCAAATAATTTAAACATTGAACAACTAAATCCCAACATTAAAAACTTAAAGTAAAACATCCAAACAGTAATAAAACCCAAAGTGACAATACTAGAATTAACCGCATCACAATGTCCAAATAAACAACTGAATAATGGAAAGGGTGACACATGCCCCACTAAATGAATATGCTAGGAGTGGAGTCAAATAAATGAAGTCGTCTAAGCAAGAGGCCTGCAACTGCCACCTAAGCTGCAGCGCGTTCCTTCCAAAGGATCCTATGCAAGACGCCTCTGTGGCTGGGCAGCTGTAATATATATACATATATATACAAGAGAGAAAGGGAAATAGAAACAGGTCAGAGCCCGATAGTGTAAATGATTAAAAATTTGTTTAGCAAGTATTTAAAATGTTTACCGGCCAATGCAACAACATATTAGTGCGACACTCTCTTGAGAAATTCTCACCTCTCTTCTAATGTGCACGCCTATCGCACTAACCTTCCCAATGGATTTTCTTATCTTATATCGCACTAAACTTCCCAATGGTTTAACTTATCTTAGGTTACTCGTAAGATTTAAAACTAAACAATATAGTTGTTTAAAAGGAGGATTTCATTTGGAAACAAAGCTCTCATTTAAACTTTATTTATTAATAAAGTTTCCCAGTGTCATTTATACTTTTTTTTAAAACAAGTATTTCCAATTTGAGTCATCATACATGTGTTACTTATCATATCACAGTAGGCAGTTCCAAATTTCAGAATTTCATATATATATATATATATATATATATATATATATATATATATATATATATATATTAAATACTCGTATAATATATATATTCTAACAGCACCCCACATAAAAACTATGGTGCGGGCATACTCAGCTATCGAATCCCCGTATCACTCGTACTAAGGGAAATACAAATTCGAAATCACTCTCGAACTGTATTAATACATACACAAACAATATTGAGGCGAAGCATAGGTTCCAATTCTCTAAGAGGATAGCACATGCCCGCGTCTCTTAGGACCGTCTGAACTATCAATTCGATAGCCTGTACCAAGGATTTCTATCTTCTAGGGTACGAGTCAATATCCCCCATAAAGTTCCCATTGAGATAAGACTGTCCCAGCGCGGTAACCTCAGGGATAGCAAGTAGCGCGGGCATGATTTTCACACATAGATAGTATATGCATAAACACAATCATATAACTATACTAATATTACCATATCAAATTAGGTACATCTCAAATTCCCAAATTACGACATTTGCCCTTATTTCTCATTATTTAGTTCTAACGTATAACCGTTCATTTCTTACTTTGATTCGAGGGATTTTTCCAACTTACTACTACTACTCATGGACTCTATCCTCCCAAGTGTAGAATTCAGTAGGTACTCATCTAATTTCCAACGTAACCATCTTACGCGTCTCTCCCTTTAATACATAATTTCATCGTCCCTTATATGTAAATATCCCAAAAATACAACTCTTGTCTTACATTAAAGGTCCCATAATTATTTATAAGTCCTACTGGTCTTCTTTATCTCCCAAAACATTTTAATAAGGGTGTCCAAGGATTATTTATCATTAAATTGGATTAAACTAATTTAAAAAGGGGAAAATATGAGTCTGCCAGAAGGGGTCGATCGATCGAGGTCTGGGGCTCGATCGATCGAACCTTCGATCGATCGAAGCTCTTGGCTCGATCGATCGATCAAACAGGTATGGCGAATTCTAAAGTTAATCAGTTACGGGTTCTATCACATAACCTCCTCCAAATCCAAACTTTTCATTCCCAGTCGCCCAGAAATTTGTACTACTAACATTATAATCTCATTTTATGTATCTTTTACGTAAAGCATGTAAATTTCCGTCACTAATCATGGATTTATAGGCAAAAACTTCATAAAAATATCAAGAACCCTAGAATATCTTTAACATGGTTCTAATCAATCTTTTCCAGAATTTTCTTCTTCTAAAACATCATAATTTCGTGGTTTAATCGTCTACATGTGAAGGGGTTTCCAGATTTACATTCAAATCATTACTACATGCGATTTCCTATCTCAAATTTGGGTTTTCTCCCATAAAACTCATCCTAATCATCCGTAGACTAACATGAGTGATGCATTAATGAAAATAAGCAAGATAAACACTTGCCTGGGATTTTTAGAATTCTGTTTTGCGAACGATTTTGGTGTGGTTGCGTTCCCCGTCGCGCGATCTACGCGTTGGTGGCGGTGCAATCGGGTGACTTTTTGGCCTTGGATTGCTTGGAAAGCTTCCTCCTTGCCTCTCCTATGGCCGTTCTAAAGGTTGAGTTGTTTTAACCCTAGAAGGTAACCTTCGACATCTTATATAACCCTTGAAATTTCGTGGGTTTAATTACCCAAAAATGTAAAATGTCCAAAATGCCCTCCCGGGGTACTAATTAAGCCTAAAAACGCCTCGAGACCCAAACTAAACCCCCGGGTACACTTTACTTACTATCTCGACCCTTCCGGACACTTTGGCGCACTCAAAACGACCATACGAGCAACTTATAACATTTTCACTTTTATTCATCAATATTTAGTCCCGACGCGACACGGGCGCGTCCTGACTTAAATTTTCCAAAATTGTCATTTTATTCACTCATGACATTTAATATAACCAATATTATATATTACTTTTCTCATTAGTAATATTCAACAAATTTCCCATAATTACTAACTCTCATCACGTTAATAATTATAACATAATTAATTTCCGAATTTATATTAAATAATTAATTCACATTAAATTTAATAAATCCCCAAATTAGTATAGCATAAAAATACGGGGTATTACATTCTTCCTCCCTAATAACGGAATTTTGTCCCGAAATTCGAAATATAAGGCATACCTGGTAAGAATAAATCTGGGTATCTCTCGCGCATATCTGCCTCCCACTCCCAAGTGGATTCCTCCACATTATGATGCTCCCACTGGACCCGTACAAGTGGAACTATCTTCGACATCAATCTCCTCTCGCTATGGTCTAGGATAGCCACCAGTCTCTCCTCGTAAGAGCTGTCAGGCTGTAAGTCTATCTCATCTATCGCAATGTGAGTATGGGCCATATCATCCCAAAGATATGGTCTCAACGACGAGATGTGGAATACATCATGAATGCGATGTAAATGCTCTAGCAGTCCCAATCTGTATGCTACCGGTCCAATCCTCTCGATAATGGGAAATGGTCCCACGTACATCGCGACCAATTTCCCTTTCTTCCTGAACCTCATCACTCCTTTCATAGGAGATACACGTAGTAACACCTGGTCCCCCACATTAAACTCCCGAAAGAACCGTTTCACATCGGCATAGCTTTTCTGTCTGTCCTGGGCTACTCGAATGCGACTCCTAATCATCTCAATCCTCGCGGAGGTTTCCTGAATTACCTCTGGTCCGAGCAACTTGTTATCCCCCATCTCTAGCCAATAAGTTGGGAACGACAAGGCCTGCCATACAAAGCCTCAAATGGGGCCATGCCAATCGTGAACAAATAAGAGTTATTATAAGAAAACTCTACCATTGGAATGTGTGGCTCCTAACCTCCTCCAAAATCAAGAACACACATGCGTAGCATATCCTCCAACATCTGATTAGTACGCTCTGTCTGTCCATCTGTCTGTGGGTGATAACCTGAACTCAACCTCAACTCAGTACCCATAGCTTCCTGAAAGCTTTCCCAAAAATGCGACACGAAAATCTCAGCAATGAACAACTGAGCATACTGACCCGTGGTATAGTCTGTCCGCACCAGCAGAAAATGAGCCACCTTGGTCAAACGATCTACAATCACCCAGATAGAGTCGTGGCCCCGCTGTGATGTAGGAAACCCTGTAATAAAATCCATGGAAATACTCTCCCACTTCCACGCGGGGTACTTCCAATGGTTGAAGCAACCCTGACGGTTTCTGATGGTCCACCTTTACCAGCTGGCAAGTAGAACACTTGGATACGAACTCAATAATGTCCTTCTTCGTCCCACCCCACCCGTATTGCCTCCTCATATCGAGGTACATCTTATCTCCTCCAGGATGTACCATAAATCGGGACCCGTGAGACTGGGTCATCACTGCATGATGAAATTCTGCTCCTTCTAGAACCACCAATCTCCCATTAAACCTCAAGCCCCCATCAGAACTAACAGAATAGGACTCAGCACCCTCAGCTAAGAGTCATACAATTTACTCCTGGAAAAACGGGTCTTCGGTCTGTGCATGTATCACCCTCGTAACAATCTCGGGCGTCACTGTCATAACAGATATGAAGGAACGGGCTACTACGTCCTGGTGTCCTAACTCCTTCCACTTTGCTTTCCAGACGTTCGCTACCTCGTCTACCGGTCTACGGCTCAACGCATCAGCAACTATGTTGGCCTTCCCTGGATGGTACTGTATGTTGAACTGATAGTCCTTCACAAACTCTAACCATCTGCGCTGACGCATATTCATCTCTCGCTGAGCGAACAGGTACTGCAGTGACTTGTGATCTGTGAACAAACGGAATTTCTCCCCCAATAAATAGTGCCTCCATATCCTCAATGCAAAAATGATCGCTGCTAACTCCAGGTCGTGGGTGGGGTAATTCTTCTCATGCGGCTTAAGCTTGCGGGAGGCAAAATCTATAGCCTTCTCCTCCTGCTGAAGTAGTCCCCCAAGTCCCCGTAAAGAGGCATCAGTGTAAACTAGGTAATCCACACCCGGCTTCGATAAAGCAAGGACTGGTGCTGAAGTAAGCTTGTCTTTCAGCTCGTCGAAATCCAATTGACAGGCATCATCCTAAACATATGGTACCCCTTTGCGAGTCAGGTTCGTCAATGGACCCGCTATTTTGTAGAATCCCCGAATGAATCTCCTGTAGTATCCGGCTAACCCCAAGAAACTATGCACTTCCGTCAGTGTCGTGGGCCATCCCCACTCCTTCATCGCTGACACTTTACTCGGGTCAACTGCTATCCCCTATTCAGAAACAACTTGCCCCAAGAACTGTACTTCTCGCAACCAGAATCCACACTTCTCGTACTTAGCATACAACTTATGCTCTCATAGAGTCTGAAGAACCTGTGTCAAGTGCTCGGCATGCTCCTGCTCGGAGTGTGAATATATCAAAATGTCATCTATGAAGACGATGACAAACTGATTCAAGAACTCTCTGAACATTCGGTTCATTAAGTCCATGAACACGGCCGGAGCATTTGTGAGGACGAATGGCATCACTCTGAACTCATAAGACCCATATCTCGTCAAGAAGACAGTATTTGAAACATCCTGCTCCCTAATCCGTAGCTCATGGTACCCCGACCTCAGATCTATCTTCGAAAAGAAAGTTGCTCCCCTCAGCTGGTCGAACAGATCATCAATTCGAGGCAACAAATACTTATTCCGTATCGTGACCTTGTTCAACTCCCGGTAGTCCACACATAACCTCAGTGAACCATCTCTTTTCTTCACAAATAAGACTGGAGCGCCCCAAGGTGAGGTACTCCTGCGAATGAAGCCCTGACCTAACAGCTGCTCTATCTGATCTCGTAACTCTTGCATCTCTGTCGGAGCCATACAGTATGGAGCGCGTTCTATCGGTCTAGTATTCGGTAATAAATCTATGACAAAGTCTATCTCTGGACTGGGGGGTAGGCTTGGTATCTCCTGGAATACATCGAAATACTCACGAATAACTGGAATCGAGTCTAAGGGAATCATAACCTCCTTAGAGGTATCCTCCTCTATATAATATAAATGAGCAGTCGAGCCTCCCTCTGGGCGAGGCATCGCCACTACAAACATCTCTTGCCCCGGAACGGCAAAGACAATACTCCCATCGAAATAATCAATCATGGCTCTGTAAGCTGCGAGCCAATCCATACCGATAATAACGTCATGCTCATGCATATCTAAGACTAACATGTCTGCAGGTAACACCAAGCTACCAATCTCTACCCCCACACCCCGGTATATAAAGAAAATAAGCGACCCACTCCCCAGTGGTGAGTCTACACACGTCACAGTGCTCTCTGTTGTGGCTAATAACCCTAAGGCCTTCGCAAAATGCGTAGCTATAAAACAATGCATCGCCCCAGTATCAAACAAACCCGACCCATAGTACCATGGATAGGAAACATACCCTCAATCGTGGGTGGTGCCTGTGGAGCTACTACCTGGTGGACGTTATAGACACGTCCATACTGTAATTGCCCCTGCTGCACTGGAGCTGCTGTAATGGTTGGTATGGCTGGTACTTGAGTTGATGATGGGAGGGCGGCTGGAAAAAGTGGCCTCTGTGGATCATTACAGGCACCCTGCTGCTGTGGGGCCCTATCACCCTCTGGGCAATCCTTGCACGTATGGCCATGCTTGTCGCACACAAAACATCGACCTCTGAAGTTAATCCCCCTCTGACCCTGCTGTTGTTGGTGTCGGCCTTGCTAGCCTTGCTGACTTGGGCCTTTATTCCTCTCTGGGCAATTCTGACACCTATGGTCTTTCCTGCCACATCGGAAACACCTCTCTCGAAACTGCTTCACTTCACCATGTTGTTGACTAGTCTCGCTTTTTCCCTGGTCTTGCTGGCCTTGAGGGGAGATTTGAGAAAAAACCATGTCAGGGTGAGGACAATCCCTCCACTTGTGGCCCGGCTGTACACATTTATAGCAGAGTTCCGGAATTCTTCGCTGGTCGGATTGTAGTTTATCCCTAGTCTGATTCAGACAAGATTGACATTTGTGACCGTCCATTCCACAACTGAAACACCACTTTGTGATTTCATTCTGAATCTGTTTTCGTTGGCCCTGACACTTTTGGCCCTTTTCATAAATTTTGTTACTTCTGGAACTGACTCGGTCTTGGGTGGTTTGTTGTCGCAATTTCGATGTCTTCGCACAATTGTCAGCTTTAGTCACATGCATTTGGTTAACCTCTCTAGATCTTTTGCCTCCTCTAAGCTGTATGTTGTGTTCTTGGTACTGTAAAACTGCAGTGGTAACTGCTTGTGCCACAATGCCCGCAAATTCGGCGATTGGTACCCTTTTCGGAGACACCTGAGGCGTGAGTTGTCCTTACTCATTAACTTCCCCAATGGTATTAGCTTGTTCTTCCTGACGGGCCATCTGAAAGTTTTAAAATTACATCAGAATAAGTTTAACATCCGTGTCGACAAGTCGCAGAAGCACGAATTTCCAACGCATAAAGACGAATACAACATTCCTAATGTTAGGGCTCTATAGCAAAAATTGTTAAGCTGAAAGCGAAATAAGTCGTACAGATCCTAAGAACACTAGAACCTGATGCTCTGATACCACCTGTGACACCCCGCCTAATTAAATATCGGGGAATCACTCCTTTATTAAATTAAAATCAAGGTGAACAGTTGGTTCATTCTTAGCATCATTGTCGTAAAAATAACTTTTCCAATTTAAACACCCTAATTAATTAAGCTAAGTGTCAAAACTATTTTTAGACATTACTTTCCAAATTTTATTTTATAAACCAAGATTTAAATCTTTACAACAATTCAACATTAAAGAATCACACCACAATAATCCTGGAACATATAATCCAAATAATTTAAACATTCAACAACTAAATCCCAACATTACAAACTTAAAGTAAAACATCCAAACAGTAATAAAACCCAAAGTGACAATACTAGAATTAACCGCATCACAATGTCCAAATAAACAACTGAATAATGGAAATGGTGACACATGCCCCACTAAATGGATATGCTAGGAGTGGAGTCAAATAAATGAAGTCGTCTAAGCAAGAGTCCTGCAACTCCCACCTAAGCTGCAGCGCGTTCCTTCCAAAGGATCCTATGCAAGACGCCCCTGTGGCTGGGCAGCTGTAATATATATACATATATATACAAGAGAGAAAGGGAAATAGAAACAGGTCAGAGCCCGATAGTGTAAATGATTTAAAATTTGTTTAGCAAGTATTTAAAATGTTTACAGGCCAATGCAACAACATATTAGTGCGACACTCTCTTGAGAAATTCTCACCTCTCTTCTAATGTGCACGCCTATCGCACTAACCTTCCCAATGGATTTTCTTATCTTATATCGCACTAAACTTCCCAATGGTTTAACTTATCTTAGGTTACTCGTAAGATTTAAAACTGAACAATATAGTTGTTTAAAAGGAAGATTTCATTTGGTAACAAAGCTCTCATTTTAACTTTATTTATTAATAAAGTTTCCCAGTGTCATATTATACTTTTATTTAAAAAAAGTATTTTCAATTTGAGTCATCATACATGTGTTACTTACCATATCACAGTAGGCAGTTCCAAATTTCAGAATTTCATATATATATATATATATATATATATATATATATATATATATATATATATATATATATATATATATTAAATACTCGTATAATATATATATTCTAACAGCACCCCACATAAAAACTATGGTGCGGGCATACTCAGCTATCGAATCCCCGTATCACTCGTACTAAGGGAAATACCAATTCAAAATCACTCTCGAACTGTATTAACACATACACAAACAATATTGAGGCGAAGCATAGATTCCAATTCTCTAAGAGGATAGCACATGCCCGCGTCTCTTAGGACCGTCTGAACTATCAATTCGATAGCCTGTACCAAGGATTTCTATCTTCTAGGGTACGAGTCAATATCCCCCATAAAGGTCCCATCGAGATAAGACTGTCCCAGCGCGGTAACCTCAGGGATAGCAAGTAGCGCGGGCATGATTTTCACACATAGATAGTATATGCATAAACACAATCATATAACTATACTAATATTACCATATCAAATTAGGTACATCTCAAATTCCATAATTACGACATTTGCCCTTATTTCTCATTATTTAGTTCTCACGTATAACCGTTCATTTCTTACTTTGATTCGAGGGATTTTTCCAACTTACTACGTACTACTCATGGACTCTATCCTCCCAAGTGTAGAATTCAGTAGGTACTCATCTAATTTCCAACGTAACCATCTTACGCGTCTCTCCCCTTAATACATAATTTCATCGTCCCTTATATGTAAATATCCCAAAAATACAACTCTTGTCTTACATTAAAGGTCCCATAATTATTTATAAGTCCTACTGGTCTTCTTTATCTCCCAAAACATTTTAATAAGGGTGTCCAAGGATTATTTCTCATTAAATTGAATTCAACTAATTTAAAAAGGGGAAAATATGAGTCTTCCAGAAGGGGTCGATCGATCGAGGTCTGGGGCTCGATCGATTGAACCTTCGATCGATCGAAGCTCTTGGCTCGATCGATCGATCAAACAGGTATGGTGAATTCTGCAGTTAATCAGTTACGGGTTCTATCACATAACCTCCTCCTAATCCAAAATTTTCATTCCCAATCGCCCAGAAATTTGTACTACTAACATTATAATCCCATTTTATGTATATTTTACGTAAAGCATGTAAATTTTCGTCGCTAATCATGGATTTATAGGCAAAAACTTCATAAAAGTCTCAAGAACCCTAGAATCTCTTTAACATGGTTCTAATCAATCTTTTCCAGAATTTTCTTCTTCTAAAACATCATAATTTCGTGGTTTAATCCTCTACATGTGAAGGGGTTTCCATATTTACATTCAAATCATTACTACATGCGATTTCCTATCTCCAATTTGGGTTTTCTCCCATAAAACTCATCCTAATCATCCGTAGACTAACATGAGTGATGCATTAACGAAAATAAGCAAGATAAACACTTGCCTGGGATTTTCAGAATTCTGTTTTGCGGACGATTTTTGTGTGGTTGCGTTCCCCGTCGCGCGATCTACGCGTTGGTGGTTGTTGGCGGTGCAATCGGGTGACTTTTTGGCCTTGGATTGCTTGGAAAGCTTCCTCCTTCTCTCTCCTACGGCCATTCTAAAGTTTGAGTTGTTTTAACCCTAGAAGGTAACCTTCGACATCTTATATAACCCTTGAAATTTCGTGGGTTTAATTACCCAAAAATCTAAAATGTCCAAAATGCCCTCCCGGGGTACTAATTAAGCCTAAAAACGCCTCGAGACCCAAACTAAACCCCCGGGTACACTTTTCTTACTATCTCGACCCTTCCGGACACTTTGGCGCACTCAAAACGACCATACGAGCAACTTATAACATTTTCACTTTTATTCATCAATATTTAGTCCCGACGCGACACGGGCGCGTCCCGACTTAAATTTTCCAAAATTGTCATTTTATTCACTCGTGACATTTAATATAACCAATATTATATATTACTTTGCTCATTAGTAATATTCAACAAATTTCCCATAATTACTAACTCTCATCACGTTAATAATTATAACATAATTAATTTCTGGATTTATATTAAATAATTAATTCACATTAAATTTAATAAATCCCCAAATTAATATAGCATAAAAATATGGGGTATTACAGACATGTGAAACGTCTAAGGAGGCATGAGACATACTACAACTCACCCATGGAGGTACTAATGTAGTTAAGGCTTTTAAACTCCAAAACCTCACCACTCAATTTCAAACGATTAAGATGTTAGAAAGTGATACTTTTGATGAGTTCTCTGCTAGATTATCCGATATTGTGAATTCGTCTTTTAATTTGGGAGAAAAGATTCCCGACAACCGTGTCATAAAGAAAATTTTTCCGTCATTACTCGATAGGTTTAATCCAAAAGTGACTATTTTAAATTCTTTAGACACTTTAAAATCTACGAAACTTGAAGATCTTGTAGGTGACTTACAAACTGATGAACCTGACATGTTTACCTCCAAGTATGTATAGAAAAAAGATAAGGGAATAGCTTTGAAAGCTCAAAAGGAGGAAACATCAATTTTGGATGATGAGTTTAACATCGATTCGAATGATATGGCTTTATTGCTAAGGAGTTTCGATATTTTGTTAACATTAATAAAGAGAAACTTAAAAATGATTATAAGAAGTTTGAGAGGTTTAAGTATAATAAAGTCGAGAAATTTCGTAAAAATGGTAATGATGATCTTAATAGGGACGAGTCAAATTGATGTTTTGGTTGTTAGGGTTATGGCTATAGGGAACCCGAGTGTCCTACTAAACAAAGGAAGGAGGTAAATAAACTAATTTCATAAAATGCCACCCTTAGTGACAGTGAACCAAAAGAGCGACCCGATTCCTCCATTGAGCACAATTTTACCGCGTTCATGACTAGTCATGTGAGCACTAGTGAAAAATCTTCTAGTGAAGAAAACATTATGCATGACACTTCCAAAGACTTTGTTTGTGAGTCCCATATGTTTGATGGTAGAGAGAGTGAGAATAAAGAAGAAGAGGAGAGTGAACTCCAAGTTTCCATCCATGAGTTGTATGTGAAATTATTGAAATTAAGAAGTGAAAACTTTAAGTTGGAAGATAGAGTGAGAGAACAAGTCATAGGTAGTGATGAAAGTGAGAGAAGTATTCGAGACAAGCTAGAGTATATTGAAAGTGAAAGAGATAGACTTAGGAGTTTAATGGAGGCTATGAAGAAAGAGCTTCCTGAGTTTGACGAGACTAGGAGTTTGCTTAAGTCTAGGATAGTGGAACTTAAAGAGAGATTGAGAGACTCGATTCATGTGAAATATAGCCGAAGAAGTTAGATTAAATTTTAGGCACCGTCCAAATCAAAGTTGACAAATGTGGTATGGGCTTCGATACTCAAAATGCTTTCGCTAATAAATCTGAAACCATGAGTTTGAGAGAATCGTCTAGGAACGTTATAAAAGGTCAACCCTTTAGTAGTACTTCTAACCATATTTTTGCTTGCACATATTGTGGAAGGAAGGGTCACCTTAGGAGGTTTTGTTTCAATCTTAAAAACAGTCCTAGAAATTCGAATGGAAAATTCATGAACGTCACCAAAACTCGAAAGCGTCACTTTACACCTATGTGGGTTAGGAGATCCGATTTGGACGTTTTACATGATAGGCTTTATGATTCTCATTTCCTTACACATGACACTTGTCATCCTAAATCTAGGGGTTGATTGTGTTAGCATTGTTTACATACAATAGATGTACTTCACGATACATTCTTGCTAGTTGTATGTTTGTTTGTCATATTCTAGGTCTATGCTTCATCCTATAGGTTTTGCTAGAACTATGACATGTATATCTTTTGTATTTTAATTTTTTCATTTATTGGGTCTTATCATAAAATACGAAAAGATTTTGTTTGTCATTTGAGTTGTTTTTGTTTTTAAAATTTGTTTGAAAAATTAGAAAACTCAAAAAGATTTTGTTTTGTTTATTTTATTTTTACACGTTTTATGTGGCATATCATTGTGTTTATAAATCTTTTCGTATTTTATAATAAGACCCAATAAATGAAAAAAAATTAAAATACAAAAGATATATATGTCATAGTTCTAGCAAAACCTATATAATAATTAATTTTAAAGAATTAATTAACTTTAATTAACTAGAATATATGGTGTCATCCTATCCCTTGTTAGTCCTCACTTTTATTTCCTCACCATTCTCATATTTTAGATTTTCATTTAGTTAGATTTAATTAGTATCTTCATTTACTTTTATTTACATCTTTGATTTAGTTTAGTCTTATTTCACCTCATCTCAAAAATAAAATAAACAAAACAAAATAAAAGTAAGTGAAGATACTAATTAAATCTAACTAAATGAAAATCTAAAATATGAGAATGGTGAGGAAATAAAAGTGAGGACTAACAAGGGATAGGATGACACCATATATACTAGTTAATTAAAGTTAATTAATTCATTAAAATTAATTATTCCAAGTTAGTATCAAAATTACAAATCAACTCTCGTTACAAATGTCATTTTGACAATAACATTTTAGAAAATTAATTTTAACACTACTACAACTCTTGAAATGTAGATCCAAACATCATCTAACAAATCACACGCTAGGATCAATCAGTTAAACTAGTTTAAATCATAAAAGTAAGTCTAGAGTTGAAATTAAAGCAATAATACCACACTTGAGAAACCCTTATCTCTAGTTCGAATCTAAAATGGGTATTATAACTAGAATTTCGGTTTTCTCTCGAAAATCATTCACCCTCTCTCGAGGCGTAAATTAAAATGTAAGAGTGAAAAATTAATCATCAAAGGGGCATCTAATTTAAATTAATTAACTAAATTATGATTAACATAAAATAATGGGTCACCCCACCCCTTGAAAGGGGTTTTACCCTAACATGATATTAAACATGATGAACAAATACTCAAAGGCTAATAAAATAAAATAAAAGAGAAGAGAACAATCAAACCCAATCTCTTGAAGTATTAAACTCTAATTTCTTTGAAATTAAGCACCATCCATCCAAAATGAGCATCCAATAATAATCAATTCAATATAATACTCAATTGAATTACTCACAATTTATCCTCAAAAATCCATAAAAATAATAATAAAAACTATTTACAAAATATTTTCCTAATTTATTTTCTAATCTAACCTATCTTTCCCTAGAATTCTCTCTCTCAAAAAACTCTCCACATTCAAATGGCCTTGAGTCTTCTTTTATAGTGAGGCACATGGAGCTAGGGAAAAAATGAGTATGGATTAAAAGTGTGCATGGAAATGGTGAGAGGATCATGGGGTGTGAGAGGATATTAAAATTTGATTTGGGTGAGGGAATTTTGGGATTAAAGAAAGTGCATGTGGGAAGTGGGTATGTCATGTGTCTTAAGGGTATAATGGGAAAAGAGGTTTAAGTGGGTTTAAAATATGTGGGGTAAAATACATGTGGGTATTTTATTTGGTTTGGTTTTTGGCTTTTCATTTGGCTTTATGCAGGTGGCACACGATTTTTCATTTGGATAGAAAATGGGAAGTTGGTTTGGCCTTCAAATGGGTCTTGGATAGGAGCTCGGTTTGTGGAGTACATGTAATCGAGTTATGGTGTTTTGGAGGGATAAGGACGCGAGTTGGCTTGCGGGTTCGAATTTGGGTCGTGTGTTGACGGGTTTGGACTCGGTAGGGGTCGCGGATTTAGGGCTTGAAGTCTCGGGCAGGTAGGTCGCTGCTGGGAGCCGGCTGGTTTCAGGAGGTGGGGCTAGGCAGGTACGATTTCGGGTCAAGCCACCACCTACTGGTGGTGGCGAGTCTCTAGTGAATCGGGTAAGGATGCGTTTGTGGGACAAGGGGTTACGGTGGGTAGGTGTCGTCGGGTAGGATGTGGGGGATTCGGGTTTGGACATAGGGTGAGGTTAGGTGGGTCGAAAATGGTTTGTAGCAGGTCTTTATGGCTTTGAATTGGTTGGAGATGGAGGTTTGTGTGTTTGATTGTGTTGGTAGTGGTGGTGGTGGTCGTTGAGAAGAATGAGGGTGTTTGTTTAATGGAGGAGAGAGAAGATGGTTTTGGTGGGAGCTTGAAGATAAAATAGTTAGTGTCGTGTATGGTAAGGTGTAGAGTGGTTATGGTGTGAGTGGAGGGTTAGATTTGGTGTATGTGAGTGTAGTAATTAGGTGTGTGTGAGTGTGCAGATTTGGGTGATGGTGTGTGTGTTTAATTTGGACACCTAAAAAAAACTAACTAACTAACTAACTCAAAATAAAACTAACAAATTAAAAAATAAAATTAACTAAATATAAAATCCTAATCTAAAAAATAAAACTCAAATAATAAAATAAAAGAAATAAACACTACAAATCTAATAAAAATATAAAACTAAAGACCAAAAAAAAGTAAAATATAATAAAAATAAAAATAAACTCTTAAAAACTAATACTAATAAATAAGACAAAATAAAATAAAATCAAAACTAAAAACTAATAAAAATCAAAATCAAAATAAAACTACACTAAATAAAAAGAAATAGAAAAATATGCAAATAAATTCTAAAAACCTAAATTAAATCCTAAAAATAAAAATGACTCAAACTAAAAATCTAAAAAGCACAAACTAAACACACACGGGATCGGGGTAGTTTTAGGCTCAGTTTAGGCTCGGGTAAAGTACGGGATTGGGTTAGGCTACGGGATTGGGGAATTAGCTCCATTTGAACTTCAAATTTCCTTGAAATATAGCTTTTGACACTGCAACTGCAGTCAAGCCTGCACATTAAACACTTACGCGCATAAGACCCATTTTGTCTAGAATTAGCAATTAAAATGTGTCTGTTCGGGTATAAAATGTACACTTTTGGGTTCTTATCATTTGTTCCTTGAGTTCTCTTTATCTTGTCACACGAGGCTAAAACTAAGTTTGATAAAGTTTTGCAATCAGATAGAACTTCTTGACATGTTTAAGTGATTGTGTCATAATTCATTTGTCTGTAGTTCACACCCATTCACTCCATTTACCATATATTTATTAAGACACCTTTATGCCATATGAATGTGGAAAGCTTATTGTGTTTAGTGTCTTCTGTTGTATTTATACCTATGTATAGGTGTGCATATGCTTTACAGATAATTTTTGCATATATATATATATATATATATATATATACATATATATATATGGTATGATTTGTTTTGAGCCTTTTCTTTTACATCTAATCCTTGTATGCTATGTGTTCATATCAATATCTATTTTGTTGTGTTTTTTCATTGGTATCCCATGCTCATTTTAGTTCATTATAATTGATATCATTTTTCTATCGCATTATAGTTGGTATATATTGTTCCTCATGTGGATTAGTGGTCCTTGTGTTTCCATGATTTGTTGTGTCTCTTGTATCACTATACACCATTTCATGATATACTTGGTTTTCCATTATGCTTATCCCTTGTTTTATTTAGGGGAAATTTGAATTAATCGGGGATATATGGGATATTTTATGCACCTTAAGATTTGTCCATTCCTGAACAAAAGGGGAAAGAAATAGTATCTAAACCTTTTAATTTGAGGATATCTATCTGACGGGGAGACGTATTTCTTTGGTAGATAACGTTAGACAAAGGGGGAGGATTTAATTATGTAATTTTTATTGTTATTTTTCCTATACGTTTGATGGTTTGTTTAAGTGTGCAGATTTTCTTCCATGCAACAAAGTTTTAAAGCAAGCAAAGTTACTCAACATATGTGTCGGTCAAGCATCTATATTTTTTATTTTGGGTTCGGATTATGTCTTTTAGTTGATCTCGACGGCTCGTAGGATTTTTATTTTTGTTTTGTCCCGGAATAACCAAAGGGGGATATTTGTAAGGAAAAATTTACAATTGATTCAATTTGTAAGTGTTGGATTAATTCTGGACAAAACTATTTGAGTCATAGGATAGAAATTTATGACCTTTCAAGCCTATGACATTAGAGTCGAAGACATAGCGTCCAAGTCTAACGATATCACATCAGATGCCCCGTTTCGTGCCTTGTGTCGTCGTCAACTTTCCATTGGTCTGTCACGTATGAATGCATATGTTATATTGAGATTTGGAAATTTATTATAGGGTGTAAGAATTTTCGTCAGTATTTTTTTAATTCATACTGTCTAAAGATTTGTTCTTGGACATCTTCAGTAAAAAAATCATAACTAATTAAAAAAAATTAGAAAAATGCGAAACTGACGGCCATGCATTCGTATCGAAAATATCTAGCTTTCGAAGGGTTGTTAGAATGATTTTGGCTTTTCATTCGAATGAAATTCCCATGTCGTTCGAACGAGGTATCAAACGAGATGAATTTTTGGATATCGGTTTTCTCATTCGATATATGTCATTCAAATGACTTTGGTATGTTGTTCAAACGACAATGCAGTTTCGGCAGTTTTCCAACAGTTTTTTTAATTAACTTTCCACTACTTTTTCCCACATTTTTTTGTAGTGTGTAAGTAACCAATTTTGAGAGGACTTTCAGTAGATTATTTTCATCTTTTGATAGAGAAATCTTTTATCCAAAAAGTCCTCTTATTTTTTTAAATCAAAATGAATTAATTTCAACACAAAATGTCTTACACCCATATAGTTTACATGATCCAAGTTTCAATATAACATATGCTTTGAGAGCATTGGTTTGGCACCGGATTTCGTGGTCATTGATGATGCTGGAAATAGCACCACCCTTCAGGGTGTTTGTGAGCTCAATTCAATGTTAACAATGGCAGCATAAGAGTACATACACATATAGTAGAAGGAGGTGAGGAGAAGAGGATTCACACCGGAATATAAGTGTTTCATCCAATCTGGACTACGTCCACTGTGCAAGTGTATGATGTCTATCACTGTATGAGGGCTCTAATGGCCATGGATACAATCTATCAAACTTTCTCTCTCTACTGTGTATTTGAACAGAGTTTCAGCTAGGGTTGCTAATTTTGGATCCTTTCCTAGGAAGGAGAAGACAAGTATTTATAGTGCCTGGGGGGTGTAGTGTACCCCCATGCATGTAAAGAGCATGTGTGTGTTGATCTAGCCAATATGATAAAGACATCTGTCCCTGTCACATGTAGAGAATGATGATGAAATATTCCCCCCACGTGGGGGGAGTGATTTGTTATAACTGATTTGTACCCATGTGTCCTTGTCCACACATATGTCAAGTAGGTACTCGGCCCCGTGCTTGGTCATAACCTCGGCCTGGAAGAGTCCGAGGTTGATAAGGTCTAGCTCCCTATCCACTCCGAGATGAGCCATCCTGGTCTCGACTCGGGTGTAGGCCGAGGTAAGATATTAAGGTCGGCTTGGGACGAGTTTAAGCTGGAAACATCGGCTGATTCACCACTGAGGTTAACCTTGGTAGAAGTGTGGCTCCTTGTAACCTCGGCCAACACCCGGCCAAGGTTGTCATTCCTGGGTGATATGATGAACTGCTGACCCTCTGATTCATGCAGTCTCCCCTTAAAGTGGTTGGTAGAGGTGTCGGCCAGGGTCGACCCTTCCATGGCCGAGGCTGCTGGTCACTGAACCAAGGCTTTTCCAACGTCGGTCGTGTCCTCGGCTGAGGTGGATGTCTCCGAGCCGAGGTGACAACTGGGTCATATCAATCACCCCCAGCCCTTAGTTACATGTGGGAGCAGGTGACTGTGGGGTCTCTAAACCTCTAAGGCCTTTCTTCTTTGTGCTAATGTTCATTCGACACTTGTCCATTGCTGAAATGAGGCATGCCTGGCGAACATGTGATGTCAGCCGTACTTTGGGGCTCCAAAGGCAATGATGGGCCTTGGGAAGCGTGTATCCATATTTAAGGGTTTAAACCCCCATTTTCCCTCTTTCTTCCTCACTTCTCTTTTCTGGCTCGATTCGTTTCAGCAGAACTCTCTCTCTCTAGAAAAAGATTTGGTTCGAAGCACTTTGGTGGTGATTTCTCGTAGTCTCTTCCTTCTCTCTTACTATTTTGCCTTCAGGTATCCTCTGCCATACTTTCTTCTTCATTTTTCCTGTCTTCTTCTTGCTTTTGTATTTTCTAGTGGGTTTTTAGAGATTTCCGGCGAGGTCTCCATTTTTTCTGGCAACTGTTCTTTATGTTCTTTGTAGTAATTGCTTTAATTTTGATAGTTTGATCCTTAGTTGAATCATTCCATTAGCCAGTCTTTGTTTGTTGTTTAGGAGAGTTGTAAGTGTATGGTCTGCCTCTTATTCTCATACCCCTTTACGAACTTCTAGAGGAGTTCCCCTCTCTCAGGGAGAAGACTTTAGAGAAAATTAGGCAAATAGAAAGAGCGCAGGAGGAAGCTCGTAGGTCAGAGGAATTACCCCTCAGACCTATATTTCCACCACCTGTAAAGGTAGTATACCCTAAACCATCAGAACCAGCTAGCCAAGCTGAGGTACCTGCTGAACCCTCTCCAATGTCTGAGTCTGAGTCATCCACATCAGACCCTATGTCTGTCGATTCTTTCCAAGAGGCCATGGACTTCTTAAATCAACAAGATCAGGTCCCTAATCAAGCAGAGGTCTCCAATCGAGCCTCGTCTCATAAAAATTCAAGCACATCGTCCTCTTCCTCAGAGGTTGAGATTGCTAAACCAAGCATGGCTATTCCACCAATACTTGACGCCATTCCCCTGTCGGCCGTCACAGGGCCTGAGTTTGCTCAGAGGTTCCCAAGTAACCCTCCAACGTCTGCTCTGGATGATGTTGAACTAGATAATGACGATGATGATGGTGCTGATATCGATGTCGATGTCTCTGAGGCGGTCGAGATTGAGAGCTCAGTTAGTGAGGTCGACCTTCTTTACTTCAGATACCTATACTCCATCAGCCCCTCCATAAAGCTCAGGAGACCTCTGAGGGAAGAGAGGGCTTACCATGGTCCAGATGGTGAGATCAGCTTGTACGAGCAGATGTTCAAGTTAGGATTTCATTTGCCCATCCATCCCATCATTAGGTCTATACTAGCCTACATCAATCTTTCCCTTTCCCAGTTATCACCCAATGTTTGGAGGGTAATAATTGGGGGGATCGTCTTATGGAAAGTTGTTCACCACTCAGACCTTCCAGTCCAGGTCTTTGTAGGTTGCTATGTCCCTTCGGCTGCTAGAAACCATCCAAGCTATTATCATTTTGTAGCTCCTAAACCTGAAAAGAAGATGCTTCAGGTAACTCAGACTTCTAATCATAATTGGAAGCCTCGCTATTTCTTTGCCTCAGAACCATGGGAATTTGGCCCATGTGCTCCCTTTTCCCTACTAGAGCCGAGGATGCCAATAAGGTAGGGAAAGGTTATAATGGCTGCCAAGGCCAACCCTGGCCTTAGCCTGTAAAATCTTTAGAAGGTCAAAGACCTTCAGGATCAGGGGATGCATGGCTTGCTTGTAAAATTTGAACACCTGATGACCCCCTACTACCTCTCTGAGACTGGTTTAGGGGAAAGTCCACTTACAGAGCTTGGTAAGTGTTTTTTATTCCATCTTATACCTCTGAGCTTATGCATGTCTGACTCTCTAACTCAGATCTTTTCTATTTTGCAGCACGTTTGAAGGGAATATCAGATGAATGTTGGGAAATGGCAGCGCCGAGTTTGACAAAACTTGCTAAGAAGGCAGGTCTGAATGTTCCTCCTGCTCCTCCCTCAACCTTGAAGGCTCAGGCTACAAAGAAGAGAAATGCTACTGACCCTGCCCCTGAAGATCAGAGACAGAAGAAGAAAGGTGAGGACAATGCCATCCCAATATCCTCTGCAGATGCGTTGGCTGCTCGTATAGAGAAACTAAAAATTAATGACAGCATAATAAGCCACAGTCTCCAGGCACTAGATGCCATCAGCTCTTCCATGACCGAGGCTGATAAACTTTTTTGCCGGTCAATGGACACACCTCTATTGGTTGAGTTTAGCCTCCACATGTCTATTCAGGTATGACTTCAGATTTTTGTATAGCTTCATAGTGTAACCTCTGATTTGAATTTCAACTCATATACATCACCACATGATTTGCAGGGCCTAGATGCTATGCATCATCTTTCCAATTGGACTCTGGGGAAGTTACCACTCATTCAGAAGGGTCAAGAGGCCAAGAAGGTGCAAAACTCTTTGAATGCAGAGGTTGACCGCCTGAAGTCTGCCTTTGATGGGTCTGAGAAGAAGGTGAAGGAGATAGAGAAAGAAATCTCCAAACATAAAAAGGACCATGTTGTGGCTCTAAAGGCCAAGGACGACGTTCTCCAGCAAAAGGTCGACTCTGCGTTGAAGGCAGCCCTTGAAGATGCCTCTAAGGGGATATTGGTTGATTATAAAGTCTTCGATGAATTCATGAGCTTCGACTTTGAGTACCTCAAAAGTGGTATTAAAGCTACTATCAAATGGCTGGCTGCCAAGGAGAAGGAGGCAGGAAGTTTGAAGGCCTCTAACTTTAAAGGCCTGGGTTTTGCTAACCCTCAGGTTGCCCAAGCCCTTCAAGAGGTTGAAGAGGAGGTCGCTGCCCCTGCAGAGACTACCACGCTGGATGGTACGGAGATAGAGGGAGATGACCACAGAGAAGATGGGGTTGAGGTGACCAATGTCGTCCAAGAGAATCAGGCCGAGGATACCAGCACTCTCCCTTCGAATCCTTTGGCTCAATTGTGAAGCTTTCTGAACTTTTTTGTAACACCTGATCGAATGTAACCTCTGAAGAACATTGTCAACTTGTGTATTTGAATTTTTATAACTGGATGGCAACATCTAAGGAGGGTTTTTACTTCATTTGTTTTGTTTGTTGAATGCTTCTTTTCCATGCGATGTTTTAGCTCTGAAGTCTTATTGCAATGATGTCTATTTAAACTAAATTAAGTCTTACCTCAGACCTTGTCACCACATCATGATGTTATAAGGGTCTGAGGTCATCAACTAATATGTTATCCTCATAATTAATCTCCCTAAATTAATGTTGTTAAGGGTCCGAGGTCATCCAAGTATGATGTCTGACCTCAGACCTTGTCACCACATAATGATGTTATAAGGGTCTGAGGTCATCACCAAGATGTTATCCTCATAATTAATTTCACCAAATTAATGATGTTAAGGGTCTGGGGTCATCCAAGTATGGTGTCTGACCTCAGACCTTGTCACCACTTAATGATGTTATAAGGTCTGAGGTCATCACTAAGATGGTATCCTCATAATTACACCAAATTAATTATGTTAAGGGTCTGAGGTCATCATAGTATGATGTCTGACCTCAGAACTTGTCACCACATAATGATGTTATAAGGGTCTGAGGTCATCACCAAGATGTTATCCTCATAATTAATTTCACTAAATTAATGATGTTAAGGGTCTGAGGTCATCCAAGTATGGTGTCTGACCTCAGACCTTGTCACCACTTAATGATGTTATAAGGTCTGAGGTCATCACTAAGATGTTATCCTCATAATTTCACCAAATTAATGATGTTAAGGGTCTGAGGTCATCCAAGTATGGTGTCTGACCTCAGACCTTGTCACCATTTAATGATGTTATAAGGTCTGAGGTCATCACTAAGATGTTATCCTCATAATTTCACCAAATTAATGATGTTAAGGGTCTGAGGTCATCCAAGTACGGTGTCTAACCTCAAACCTTGTCACCACTTAATGATGTTATAAGGGTCTGAGGTCATCACCAAGATGTTATCCTCATAATTAATTTCACCAAATTAATGATGTTAAGGGTCTGAGGTCATCCAAGTATGGTGTCTGACCTCAGACCTTGTCACCACTTAATGATGTTATAAGGTCTGAGGTAATCACTAAGATGATATCCTCATAATTTCACCAAAATAATGATGTTAAGGGTCTGAGGTCATCCAAGTATGGTGTTTGACCTCAGACCTTGTCACCACTTAATGATGTTATAAGGTCTGAGGTCATCACTAAGATGTTATCCTCATAATTTCACCAAAATAATGGGTCTTGACTTCACCCTCTGATTGTAGAATTTTATCGCTCTCTGCTGGTAAGCTGCTTGTCTGATTTCTACGTCTTCCCTTCTCTCTTCAATTAGATCTAGGTCTAGTCTCCTCTCTTCCCCATTTTTATCAGGGTCATAGGTTTGAACCCTATGAGTTGGGAGTCCCACCTCTGTTGGTATGACGGCCTCTGAGCCATGTGCTAGAATGAACGGGGTTTCTCCTGTTGGTGTCCTTATCATGGTTCTGTAGGCCCATAACACAACGTAAACCTCTTTAGTCCATCTCCCCTTCGCCTCTTCTAACCTCTTCTTGATTCCATCGAGGATTGTTATGTTTGTGACTTCGGCCTGACTGTTTGCCCGAGGTCAGCTAAGAGATGAGAAGAACTGCTTTATCCCAACTCTTTCGCAATAAGTTTCTAAAGAGGAGTTCTTGAACTAGGTTCCATTATCTGAGATGAGAGTTTTTGGGAGGCCCTGTCTGCATATGATGTTCCTCCAAATAAATTGGAAGGTCTTCTGTTCTGTGATCGTTATCATCGGCTCTGCTTCCACCCACTTGGAGAAGTAGTCAATGGCAACTATCAGAAATCGGTAATTATTGGCAGCTCTTGGTAGGGGTCCTACTAAGTTAATTACCCATACTGCAAATGGCCATGGGGAAGAGGTTGATGTCATAGGTTGATGAGGTTGGTGAGGGATAGTGGAGAATCTTTAACATTTATCGCACCTCTTTACGTAAGCTGCAGCATCCTTAGCCAAGGTTGGCCACCAGTATCCCTGTGTAATAATCCTCCTGGCCAAGGGTCTTCCTCCTATGTGACTGGAGCAAGAGACATCGTGAACTTCCTATAAGATGCGGGGAACTTCGGTAGGATGCACACATCTGAGGATAGGTAACAGAAATCCCTTCTTATACAGGACGTCTCCTACTATGGAGAACTTGGCAGCCCTATATCTCAATTTCCTCCTTTCTAGCTTAGATTCTGGTAGCTCTCCCTCTTTGATATATTTGATGAGGGGGTCCATCCATGAGTCTCCGAGGTTCAAATGACAAGGGTTTCTGTCCTCTTCATCTTCAATGGTCGCTTTTGATAATACCTCGATCGGAACTGTCCTTCTGACGTCTGTCTTCATTGCTGAAGCCAACCTTGCTAATGCATCTGCGTGGCTATTATTTTTTCGAGGCACTCTCTTCAGTTTTGTCTCTTTGAAATACTCTAGCATCATTCTCACCTTCTTCAGGTACTTACTCATCCTTTCATCTTTGGCATCATAGACCCATAGTACTTGATTGACTACTAACCTTGAGTCTCTATGAAGTAGGAGCCATCTTACACCTAGAGTGTTTGCCAATGAGAGACCCGCTATCATGGCTTCATATTCTGACTCGTTATTAGAGGCCTTAAAGTTGAACCTCAAAGCGTATTCAATGGTGGCACCGTCTAGAGCTGAAAGTATCAACCCTGCATCGCTTCCATTGTCACAGGAAGAACCATCAACGAAGAGATTCCAAATGTCTGTGTCCGATGAGAAGGCCCCTTATGACATGAATCCTTGCTTGAAGAGGTACCGATCCTCCTTGTTCTCCGTTACTTTTCTCCTGATCTTCTTGGATACAACCTCTTCCTGGTTTCAGAAGATGTTTGGTGCAACCTCTCCCTATTCTCGAAAGACATTCGGTGCAACTTCTTCTTATTCTCGAAAGACCTTATTGTTTGACCCTTTAGCATCCACTAGGTCATTCTCTACCTCGGCCTCTTCCCATGTGAACTCAGCAACAAAGTCTGCGAGGGCCTACCCTTTGATGGTTGCCCTAGGTTGATAAGTAAGGTCATACTCTCCCAACTCAATGGACCAGGTCATCAATCTTCTAGACTTCTCAGGTTTATGGAGGACCTGTCTTAGTGGGTAATCGGTGAGCACGACCATGGAATGGTCTTGGAAGTAGGGCTTCATCTTCCTTTTCCATACGAGGATAATTTTGTTCAGAACCTTGAAGGGCTTTACTGTTGAAATACACAGGCCTTTGGATTCTAACATCTTCCCACACTATGGCTGCACTGATAGCCGATTCAGAGACTGCTAGATAAACATACAATTTCTCTCCTACTATGGGCCAAGACAATAACAAGGGAGACCTAAGGTAGGACTTGAGTTGGTTAAAAGCTTCTTCGCACTCTTTGTCCCACTGGAAGGCCATTCTAAGCACTTTAAAGAATGGAAGACACTTGTCCGTTGCTCTGGAAACAAACCTGTTGAGTGCGGCCACTCTCCCCATGAGTCTTTGGACGTCCTTGATACTCCTTGGTGTCTTCATGTCAAGAAAAGCCTTGATTTTCTTAGGGTTTGCTTTGATTCCTCTTTGATTGACGATAAATCCCAGAAACTTCCCAGGTCCTACCCCGATGACACACTTCGCGAGGTTGAGTTTCATCCTGTACAAGTCCATTGTATCAAAGGTCTTTTCAAGGTCTACCACATGAGTGCATACCTTTAAGCTCTTCGTCAGCATATCGTCTATATACACCTCCATAGTCTTTCCTATTTGATCTTCGAACATCTTATTCACAAGACGTTGGTATGTTGCCCCTGTATTTTTTAGACCGAAGGGCATCGATTTGTAGCAGTACGTCCCCTTGTAGGTAATGAAGGTTGTCTTCTTTGAGTCTTTCGCATTCATGAAGATCTGATTATAGCCTGAATACGCGTCCATGAAGCTCATGAGTTCGTGCCCTGCAGTAGCATTTACCATCTGATCTATCCTAGGTAAGGGATAGCTATCTTTTGGGCAAGACCTGTTCAGGTCAGTGAAATCAACGCACATTCTCCACTTCCCATTGGCTTTGGGCACAATGACTGCATTCGATAACCACTCCAGATATATGACTTCTCTTATAAACTCAGCCACTTCCAATTTTTCAACCTCTTCCCAAATGACATCGTACTTCTCCCTAGAGTAAACTCTTCGTCTTTGTTTGATATGCCTGGAATCTTTGGTCACGTTAAGCTTGTGGCTCATAACCTTAGGGTTGATGCCGGGCATGTCTGCGTGACTCCAAGCGAAGACACTCTACCTATTCTTCAAGAAGTTTATCAGCTCTTCCTTGATTTCTGCCTTTAAGGCTTTGCCGACCTGGATGGTTTTTTTTGGTTCGTCCTCATTGAGGACGATGGATTATACCTCTTCCGCGGCCTCTCCCTTCTTCAACTTTGTTCCATCTCTTGGGTCAACTGTATCAATGATATAAGTGGTGGTTGCCCTCTTATGGGCCTCTCTCTCTTCGGCCGAGTTGAAGTAACATTCTCGTGCTATGGTCTGGTCACCTTACACTTCCCCTATCCCATAGGGGGTCGAGAATTTTAGCATCTGGTGGACCTTCGACGGTAAAACTTCAAACTCCTTAAGTGCCACTCTTCCTATGATGAGGTTATAGGCCGAGAAGACATTTTTATCCATCACAAAAAAACTTTATCTTCCAGGTCAACCTCTTAGGCCACTCATCACCCATCTGTACATCCATCTCATACATGCCCAATGGATGAAAATTTTCTCCGCTGAAGCCCATTAAAGGGTGATGATAGGGTACCAACCTAGCTCTGCTAAGACCTAGGCTCTTGAAGCAAGTCCAAAACATCACGTCTGCTGAACTCCCCCCGTCCACGAGGATCCTCTGCACCTCGCATCCATGCACCCTTGTTGTTATTACCAAAGGGTCATCATGTGGGGCTAAGATACCTTTGAAGTCGAGTCGAGAGAACCCAACTATAAGGGTGTCCATGTCCACCTTCTTTCTCTTCTGCGTTGTATCGAAAGACGTTAGATTTATAACTTCAAGTTTGGCCACTCACTTGGCCTCTGCCACATGAGCTTTCCTGTCAGCCACTTCAGAGCCACCTCTCGCAAGTCCTTCGCATATGGTGTCAACACCAAAGGAGATCATGCCAACCCTCTTCACCAGAGTGTTTTCATCTATCGGTGGAAGGTCTAGATCGTCTTCATCATCACCTTTTGAATCATTATCTCTCCTAGTTGGGGCATCATCACGGCATCTGTCGTTTCTCCGCTTCCTAAGGTCATCTCTTTCGCCTTTAGGAGCCTTGCCATCAACATACTTCCTCAACTTTCCGTACTTTAACATCTTTTCAATCTCATCCTTCAGGGCGAAGCATCTGTCTGTAATATGGCAATGGTCTTGGTGGAACTCGCACCATAAGTTTTTGTTCCTCTTATGTGGATGGGCCTTCAGTTTCTCTGGCCATCTTAGGGTCCTGTCAATCTTGATCTCATTGAGGATATGCTCACAGGTCACAGTTAGAGGAGTATAATGAGCGAACTTGTCATTGGCTGACCTCTTCTTTCCATCCATCTTTCTTTGGGACTTCCCGCTACTACCGTGATTCTCATCCTCATACTTGGCGGCCATTGCCTCTTCGGCATTCATAACTTTTCCCGCGGTTTCTAATAGCTCTGCCATGGACCTGGGAGGGTCTTCCACGAGTTTTCACAATAACTTCCCTTTCTGAAGACCTCCTATGAGGGTGGTCATGGCTATATTTTCTTCGTAGTCATCAACCTCAAGTTTTTCTTTGTTGAACCTGGCGATGTAGTCTCTTAGGCTCTCGTCCTTGAGTTGATTGACATACAGTAGATGAGTGGTCTTCTTTTGAGGTCTTACCCCAAAGCAGAAGTTGTGAATGAATCGTTCAGCCAAGCCCTTGAAGTTCTCAATTGAATTCTTCGAAAGAGAAGTGATCGAGCTGTGTGCTGCTCCTGTCAAAGTCCCATAGAAGGCCCTACACTTCATCTCATCAGGTATCGAGTAGATGTCCATCGCTGAGTGATACATTTCAATGTGATGTACAGGGTTGGTGCTACCATCATACATGGGAGACACCGCGGGTGGTTTGAACTTAGCAGGGGTTGGAAATTTCACTATCCTTGCCACGAAGGGGGAGCCCTCTGAGAAACCTCTTTGCAATGGGCCTCGGCTCTTAATGAGGTCTCCTATCTTATCTTCAAGACGTTGAATAGATTCATTCCAGGGTCTTGCGACGTCGCCCAGGCCGAGGTTGTCCCCAGCCACCTCCATGGGGTAGACTGAGGGTTCCCCAACCGCAGCACAACGTCGGCTATTGACCTCTTCCGAGTTCCTACCTCTTCCTACATGGGGTCGGCCTTTGTGAGGCCGACATTGACATTCTTCTCTTTGTGATCCAGCCACACTCCTTGACCTTGATAACCTCTGTCTTCGGTCATTAACTGGGCCCAACCTTTCAAAGGCTGACCCTCTACTCAATTGATCAAAAGCAGATCCTCTTTATTGGGCCTCTTCACCTCTTCGGCCGCCACAGCCTCTGCCCTACTGAAAAGGGCATACGGTATTATTTGAAACCTCATACGGCTCCCAATATTCTTTCGAGACCTCTTCCGCCTCTAGATCATCATACCTGTCCTCCGGGCAAGGGTTTCCTTGCCTCCCCAGGCATAAGCGCCTAGGTTCAACGACGTCCCTCCTCCGCTGGGGGGCAGGTTGGTCGTTCATTGGTGCCTGGGGTGGTCCCCTGGCATCAGGATGAGGCTGGACAACCGTCGGCATGATCATTTTCGCTGAAACTCCAGGTGGCCTCATCATGGTTTGGCTGAGCTGTGCGAACTGCTCCTGCATACCTTGTTGTGTCGTAGCCAAACACCTCAAGGCAGTAGCCACCTCTGCTATTTCGAACTGAGGAGGTACCTGGATGCAACTAGGTCCTCCCGTACCAGGTGGCGAAAGAGGCGGTGGTACCTCTGGTACCATATGTTAACACAAAAGACCTCGAGTAGCAAATGAGCTTAATACCTTAAAGGACCTCTTTCAATGGCGAAACAGCTCCACGCAAGGGGCGATGCCTGGTTCACCACCAGAGTCTCTCGCGAGGTTAAGCTGAAAAAGAGGAAGAGACAGCTTCTCATTCCCACACACGGCGCCAAAATGATGATGCTAGAAATAGCACCACCCTTCAGGGTGTTTGTGAGCTCAATTCAATGTTAAAAATGGCAGCATAAGAGTACATACACATATAGTAGAAGGAGGTGAGGAGAAGGGGATTCACACCGGAATATAAGTGGTTCAGCCAATCTGGCCTACGTCCACAGTGCAAGTGTATGATGTGTATCACTGTATGAGGGCTCTAATGGCCATGGATACAATCTCTCAAACTTTCTCTCTCTACTGTGTATTTGAACATAGTTTCAGCTAGGGTTGCTAATTTTGTATCCTTTCCTTGGAAGGAGAAGACAAGTATTTATAGTGCCTGGGGGGTGTAGTGTACCCCCCATGCATGTAAAGAGCATGTGTGTGTTGATCTAGCCAATATGATAAAGAAACCTGTCCCTGTCACATGTAGAGAATGATGATGAAATATTCCCCCCCCCCACGTGGGGGGAACGATTTGTTATGACTCATTTGTGTCCACGTGTCCTTGTCCACACATATGTCAAGTAGGTACTCGGCCCCCGTGCTTGGTCATAACCTAGGCCTGGAAGAGTCCGAGGTTGATAAGGTCTAGCTCCCTATCCACTCCGAGATGAGCCATCCTGGTCTCGGCTAGGGTGTAGGCCGAGGTAATATATTAAGGTCGACTTGGGCCAAGGTTAAGTTGGAAACATCGACTGATTCACCGCTGGGGTTGACCTTGGTAGAAGTATGGCTCCTTGTAACCTCGGCCTACACCCGACCGAGGTTGTCATTCCTGGGTGATCTGATGAACTGCTGACCCTCTGATTCATGCAGTCTCCCCTTGAAGAGGTTGGTAGAGGTGTCATCCAGGGCTGACCCTTCCATGGCCGAGGCTGCTGGTCACTGATCCAAGGCTTTTCCAATGTCGATCGTGACCTCGGCCGAGGTTGACGTCTCCGAACCGAGGTTACACTTGGGGCATATCAAAGCTTGTGGTGGATTCCATGTGGTGGAATCCGTGTGGTTAACAGTTATTTTTCCCCATCGGTGGATTCCGGAACATAGGTGGACTATCATTAGGCAAAGGTGGAAGGAACGAAGATCATCAAAGCTTGCGAGGGCGTCGAGTCGTTGAGTAAGTCTTCTTGTCATCTCCTTGTATTAAATCCATACTTAGTGGACTTGTGGATGGGGTGTTCAAGGTTTTTCCCATTATGGGTATTCCTCGTTCATCACGGCATTGTGGTTGTGTTTATTTTTATCTTGCAAAATATCATGTAGATGCATGGTTAGGCTTAACAAGTGTAAGGGCAAATTTCTAATCGAGTCATTTGTAGTGTTGGCTTAATTCTGAACAACACTATTTGAGGATAGATGATTGTGGTATCCTTTCAAGCCTATGATATTTAAAGTTAGTTGAAGACGTAGCGGCCTAGCATTGTGAAGATTTTATTCTTGCCGGTTTCATGCCATGTTTCACGTAAACAACATTTGGATTTCAAGGTCTCTTAAGGTATGAATGAATTTAATATATAGAGAGACTTGGATAATTTTTATGGCTATCTTTTTATAAAGTTTTGTCAAAATTAATTTTCATTTTTCTCAGAAAATCATTTTAGGACTTTACATAAATGTTTTGGGGTTAAAAACCAATTTTGTTGATTTTCTGCAAAGTCATTCGAATGAAATAGGATCTCTTTCGAACGAGATACCCAGGTCGTTCGAACGACTTCGAACGAACTTTTGCCATTTTTTTACTGAATTATCATTGGATTGTCATTCAAACGACATCATTCGAACGAGTTTTATATAATGAGGTTTTGGTCTATGTCTCTTCTGAAATCTCGTTCAAACATTCTCGTTCGAACGACATCAAAAAGTCATTCGAATGACTGTGCTCATGAACAACTTTTTGCAGTTTTTTATTTCCAACTTCCCACTACTTTTGTCAATTTTTGAATGTGCTGGAATGCAGTTTTTGAAAGAGGACTTTTCATAACTTTCCAAATACTTTGAGATAAATTCTTCCAACAAAAAGGTCCTTTTTATTTGTTATGTTTAAAGATCAAATTTCTACCAAGAATACATGTTTACACCCATTTCTTGTTTGTTCCAAGTTCCTTAATATATATACTTTTTCTTGAGATCATTTGGGACTGGGTTCTTCTCTATCCATTAACCAGAAAGTTTGGGTTCCTTCTCTACCCCAAAAAGGAGATTGTTTCTGGTGTGGCTTACTCATATGGTGAAAGGCATTGATGTGGTTTGTCGGTAGCCATGCCCCATTGGTGGATTCCAAGACTTCAATGGACCCTAAAGTTGTCAACTAGGCGGAGGTTAAAGAGAGAAGGAGCGTCAAGGCTTGAAATGCAAGTTGTTGTTATAAGTTCTCTTCTTATGTCTTTTGTAAAATTACCAAACTTAGTGGACTTGTAGGCTGTGTCGTCCAAGGTTTTTCCCACTGTGGGTTTTGCTCGTATATCGTGTCTTGTGTGTGTGGTTATTTTTTTATCTTGCAATATCTCACTTAGATGCATGCTAGGTTAATCAAGATAAAATTGGTTTAATCAAAAATTTTGTGTAATTTGGGTGCTAATTTTATTTTGGGTAATTTTAGTTTAATTTAATTCAAGTTGGCATAATTAATTTGACAAAATATATGCTTAAGTTTATTGGGCCTAATTTTAACTTGAATTGAATTAATGCTATTCAATTGAGATTAAAATAAAAATTCAAATATTTGTTTTGTGTTGTTTGGATTAATTTTAATTTTGAAGAAATTAAAATTTGTGAACTTTAATTGCTAAATTCAAAAGAAATTTTAAGTTGGAAATATTTGCTGAACCATCCCTTATTTGTTGTTTTTTATGGTTCCAATTACATATATTGGAAAGCTCGTATGAGGTCGACGCTTAGATCCCGAGGTGAGCGAGTTTGGCTTTCAGTAGTTAAAGGGTCGACCCCACCAACTTGCCTAGAAGGATAGGCTCGTGTACCAAAACCGATAGAAAGATGGAGTCAGACTGAGCTTAAGTTAGCCGATTTTAATTCCCGTAGTTTAAATGCTCTTTTTAGTGCTGTCACACTGGATGAGTTTCTCTGGATTATGATGTCTGAAACATCTAAATAGGCATGGTATATTCTTCAACTCACCTATGAGGGAATAAGTGTCGTGAAAGTTTTGGAACCCCAAAACCTCATCACTAAATTCGAAACCATTATAATGCTAGAAAGTGAGACTTTTGATGAGTTCTGTGCTAGATTCTCTGACATTGTTAATTCATTTTTCAATTTGGGAGAAATGATACCCGACAACCATATTATAAAGAAAATTTTGAGGTCTTTACTCGAGAGATCTAATGCTAAGGTGACCGTTTTAGATTATTTAAACACTTTAAACTCTACAAAACTTGAAGAGCTCATAGTTGACTTACAAAACTATGAACTTAACATGTTTCCCTCTAAGGATGAGAAGAAGAAAGATAAGGGCATAGCTTTGAAAGCTCGTAAGGAGGAAACATCAGTTTCGAATGATGAGTTTGAGATTGACTCGGAAGATATGGTTTTGTTTGCTACAAAGTTTAGAAATTTTCTTAACACTAATAAAGAGAAACTTAAGAATGATTATAAGAAATTTGAGGAGTCTAATCATTGTAAATTCGAAAAATTCCTTAAAAATTGAAATAAAGATCTTAATAGGGATGAGTCAAATCACTGTTATGTTTATGAGAGTTATGGCCATAGGGCATTCGAGTGTCCCACTAAACTAAGGAGGGAGGGAAATCAACCAATTTCATATAATTCCACGCTTAGTGATAGTGAAAAGGAAGAGGGACCCGATTCCCCCATTAAGCGCAACTTTACCGCGTTCATGGAAAGTTATGTGGGCACTGATAGTGAATCTTCCCATGAAGATATTTCTTTACTGGACACTTACGAGGCCATTGTTTGTGAATCCCCAAAGTTTGATGATAGAGAGGGTAGATAAGAGGGTGAGAATGAGGAGGTGGAAGAAAATGAACTTAAAGTAGACTTTCTTTAGTTGTATGCAAAATTGATGAAAATAAAAAGGGAAAACTTGAAGTTAGAAGCTAGTTTAAGAGATCGTGCCAAGGAAAATAATGAGAGTGTTTTAGTAGAATATCTTAGGGCACATGAGAGATCTCTTCGTAAGAATCTTGAGTACGTTGAAGGTGGGAGAGATAACCTTAGAGGTTTAATGGAGGATACGAAGAAAAAAGAGCTTCTTAGGTTTGAAGAGAGTAGGTTTTTACTAGAGTAAAAAAATTTAGACTTAGAAGACAAATTAAAAGACTCAAGTCGGGTCAAATTTGATTTGGAGTGTAGGTCGGTGAAATTAGATAAAATCTTAGGAATCGTCCAAATAAAAAATGACACGTGTGGTATTAGCTTTGATATTCAAAATGCTTCGAATAATAAAGCCAAAACCGTGTGTTTGAGAGAATATTGTAGGAACACTTTAAAAGGTCAATCCTTAGGTACTAATTTTCGTCGGGTCTTTACTTATACACATTGTGGTCAAAAGGGTCACCTTAGGAAGTTTTGTTTTGATCTTCAAAATGGTCCTAGGAAATCCATGGGTAAAGTCACCAAGGTCGTTAAATCCCGAGGGCATCACGCTTCACTAGTTTGGGTTAGGAGATTCGATTTGGCATCTTTACAAGATAGGATTTTTTTATTCTCATTTGTCTACACGTGATACCTACCTTGCTAAATATAAAGCTTGAATGTGTTATCATTATTTACATACACTAGCTTTTATGCATTATGATATATATTTTTGCTAGTTGTATGTTTGTCATTTTCTAGTCCTTGCTTCATCATATATGTATTGCTAGAATTATGACTTATGTATCTTTTGTATTTAACTTTTATTTATTGTGTCTCATTGAAAAATAAAAAAATATTTTTTTTTTGTCTTTTGGGTTATCCTTGTGTTTGGTTAAAATTTTTGAAAAACTCAAAAAGACTTTTTTTTGTATGCATTTTAGTTTGACACACTTTATGTTGCATATATTTGTGTTTGAATCCAATTTCACCCCCGCTTCCATGTGGCTAGAACTTTTGGCTAAGACTTTCAATCCTTAAAGTCTTCTTTATCATGCTTGCTTGGAGTAGTTTAAATTTGATTGCTTAATGGATTCTCTTTTTATATGCCTCGATTCACACATGCATGAGCTCATTTGATCTTTAACTTCACATGTATATTTGAGCTAAGTGAGATGTTTTCCTTTCAATTTAGTCATCTACATTTTGCTATGACTATGGAGGATTTATGCATGTAAGAACTGTTTCCCGAATTTATAATAAAAAATAATAATAGAAAAAATATTGATCCGGTGTTGTTGTGTATCAATAAAATTGGGCTGCGAAAGACAAAATTACTTTTCGTGAAAAGCTTCCATTGAAAGCTGGCCTAAAAAATATGGCATTAAAAATATTAGCCAAGGCCTTCATTGTTTAGTTGGAATATTCATAAAATAAGAAAAAGAAAAAGAATATTAATGAGGAAGTTTGGTTGGATATATCAACGGATTTGCACAATGACAACGTATTAGAGTTGTGCTATAAATTAATAATGACTCTATTGGTTTGTATAATCATTGAAATTATAGGCTTATGTGCATTGTGTATTTTTGTTCCGTGAGTTCACTTTATCTTGTCACATGAGGTTATATTTATGTTTAATAAAGTTTTGCAATCAAATTAGAACTCCGTGAACATGTTTATGTGATTTGGTATATATTCCATTAGTCTTTAGTTCACACCCCTTCACTTCCGTTTCCCATATGCATTTAGACACATTTTTGCCATATGAATCTGGAAAGCTTAATGTATTTTGTGTCATGTGTGGTGTTTATACCTATGTATATATATATGTGTGTGTGTGTGTATATATATATATATATATATATATATATATATATATATATATATTATGAGTTTTGATTTTTTGCCTCATCATCTAATCCATGTATGCATCTCGTTCAAATTAGTATCCATCTTGTTGTGACATTTGTTTCATATCACATGCTTATGTTTAGTACATTTTATTTGGTATCATTTTCTTTGCATCGTAGTTAGTATATATTGCTCTTGTCGCTATTTACACCACCGCATGATAAACTTGTTTTTCCATTTTTCGTATCCCTTGTTTCGTTTAGGGGAAGATTTTGCTTTCATTGGGGGAGAATATGTTATTTATGATATTTTAACCTTTGTCTATTCCTGAACAAAAAAGGGGGAGAAATGGTATCTAATGCTTTGAAATTTGGGGAGATCTAACTTAGGGGTAGACGTCTTTCTAGGAAGATCATAGTTAGATAATGGGGGAGACTTAATTAAGGGGGAGTATTTATTTTTACGCACTATATATTGTCATATTCACTATGCGTTCAATGGTGTGTTTAAGTGTTCACGATTTCATCTTTAGCAACACATTTTAAAGCGGCAAAGCTTCTCACCTATGAGTCATGTCAAGTGTTGTATTTTTTATTTTGGGTGGGTTTGTGTCTTTTAGAAAATCTTGATGGACCATAGGATTTTTATTTTGGGTTTTTTCTCGGAATAGACAATGAGGTAGATTTTTAAGGGCAAATTTCCAATCGAGTCATTTGCAATGTTGGCTTAATTCCGGACAAAACTACTTGAGTCATAGGATATAGATGTTTCTGATATCCTTACAAGCCTATGACGTTTAAAGTTAGTTGAAGACGTATCGGCCTAGCATTGTGGATATTTTATTCTTGTCAGTTTCGTGCCATGTTTCACATCACCAACATTTAGATTTCAAGTTCTCTTAAGGTATGAATTCAGTTAATATATATAGAGACTTGGATAATTTTTATGGGTGTCATTTTATAAAGTATTATCAAAACAAATTTTCATTTTTCTCAGAAAATCATTTTAGAACTTTACATAAAAGTTTTGGGTTTAAACCCAATTTTTTTGATTTTCTAAAAAATCATTCGAACGAGATACCCAGGTTGTTTGAACGACTTCATATGAGATTCAAACGAACTTTTGCCATTTTTACTGAATTTTTGTTGGAATGTCGTTAGAACGACATCATTCGAACAAGTTTTATCCAACGAAATTTTGTCGTATTTTCTTTCTAAAATCTCGCTCGAACATTGTCGTTCGATCGACATCAAAAAGTCATTTGAATGATTGTGCTCGGGAACAGTTATTTGAAGATTTTTATTTCCAAATTTCCACTACTTTTTACCAGTTTTTAAATGTACGGGAATGCAGTTTTTTAAAGAGGACTTTTCATAACTTTCCAAATACTGTGAGAGCAAATTCTTCCAACAAAATGGTCCCTTTTATGTGTTAAGTTGAAAGATAAATTTCTACCAAGAACGTATGTTTACACCCATTTCTTGTTTGATCCAATTTCCTTAATATATATACTTTTACTTGAGATCGTTTGGCATGAGGTTCTTCTCTATCCATTAAGGAGAAAGTTTGGGTTCCTTCTCTACCCCAAAAAGGAAATTGATTCTGCTGCGACATACTCATACAATGAAAGGTACCGTGTGTAGGTTGACAGTAGCTGGGCCCCATTAGTGGATTCCAAGACTTCGGTGGACTCTGGATTTATCGACTAAGAAGAGGTTGAAGAGGGAATTAGCATCAAGGCTTGAAAGGAAAGTCATTGTTGTATGTTTTCTTGTCGTGTCTTTTGTAAAAATACCATACTTAGTGGACTTGTAGACTAGGTCGTCCGATGTTTTTCCCGTTGTGAGTTTTTGTCATATATCGCGCCTTGTGTGTGTGTGGTTATTTTTTTATCTTGCAATATCTCACTTAAATGCATGCTAGGTAAATCAAGATAAAATTGGTTTAATCACAACTTTGGTGTAATTTTGGTGCCAAATTTAGTTTAATTTAATTTAAATTCTCCAAATACATGCTTAAGTTTGTTTCACATAGTTTTAACTTGAATTGAATTAATGCTGTTTAATTGAGATTAAAAGAAAAATTCAATTATTTATTTTGCGTTGTTTGAATTAATTTTAATTTTTAAGAAATTAAAATTTGTGAATTTTAATTGCTAAATTCGAAATAAATATTAAGTGTGAACCATCCTGTATTTGGAATCTTAAAATTAGGGCATCATCCCCTTTTCAACAAGATAAAAATTGGTTTCACTACAATAATTGTAAATTTGTGCTAATTTAATTGGGTAATTTTATTTTATTTAATTCATGTAATTTGCCTAATTTCATGTTGGTATAAAGTTGAACTTTAATTGAAGTTGTGTTTGTTTTTGCTGTAAAAGAGAAATTTAAATATTGGTGTAATTTTATTTTAATTTTTGATGAAATCGAAATTTGGAATATTTCATGAACCATCCCTTTTGAACTTAAAAATTTAAATGCTTCGAATCTTCAAGTGTTATCAAAGTATATAATTTAAGAAACCACATTCTCAGACTAGTATGAGAGTGGGAACACTAATTTACCGTGTTAGGTCCTTTGGGTTTAATTATGGAAAATTTGTCATTTTCGAGGTTTCCTATTGTTTATGGTTCCAACTATGAATATCGGAAATCATGTATGAGTTTGGCACTTAATTTGTTAGATGAGCGGGTTTGGCAAGCGGTCGTTAAAGGGTGGTCCCCACCAATGTCTCTAGTAGGATAAGCTTGTGTTCTTAAACTAGTAAAAAAATGGAGAGAGGATTAGATTAAGTTAGCAAACTTCAATTCTTGAGGTTTAAATTCTCTTTTTAGTGCGGTCACACTAGAGGAGTTCCACCGGATTATAACATGTGAAACATCTAAGGAGGCAAGGGACATACTCCCACTCACCCATGAAGGTACTAGTGCCATTAAGGCTTCTAAACTCCAAAACCTTACCACTCAATTTGAAACCTATAAGATGTTAGAAAGTGAGACTTTTGATGAGTTATGTGCTAGATTATCTGATATTGTGAATTCGCCTTTTGATTTGGGAGAAAAACACCCGACAACCGTGTCATAAAGAAAATTTTGAGGTCAATACCCGATAGGTTTAATCCAAAAGTGACTATTTTAAATTATTTGAACACTTTAAACTGTACAAAACTTGAAGATCTTGTAGTTGACTTACAAATGTATGAACTTGATTTGTTTACCTCTAAGGATGTGAAGAAGAAAGATAAAAGCATAGGTTTGAAATCCCAGAAGGAGGAAACATCAGTTTCGGATGATGAGTTTGATATCAACTCAGATGATATGTCTTTATTTGCTAAGAAGTTTATAACATTTCTTAACATTAATAAAGAGAAACTTAAAAATGATTATGAGAAGTTTGATAGGTCTAAGTATAATAAAGTCGAGAAATACCCTAAAAATCGTAATGATGATCTTACTAGGTACGAGTCGAATAGACGTTTTGGTTGTGAGGGTAATGGACATAGGGAAGCCAAGTATCCCACTAAACTATGGAAGGAGGAAAAGAAACCAATTTCATATAATGCCACCCTTAGTGACAGTGAACCGGAAGAGGGACCTGATTCCCGTATTGTGCACAAATTTACCACGTTTGTGGATAATCATGTGAGCACTAGTGAAAAATATTCCACTAAAGATAACTTTATACATGACACTTCCAAGGCTGTTGTTTGTAAATCCCATGTGTTTTATGGTAGAGAGAGTGGAGAAGAGAGTGAGAAGAAGAAGAAGAAGAAGAAGAAGAAGAAGAAGAAGAAGAAGAAGAAGAAGAAGAAGAAGAAGAAGAAGAAGAAGAAGAAGAAGAAGAAGAAGAAGAAGAAGAGGATGAGGAGAGTGAATTCCAAGTTTCCTTTCGTGAGTTGTATGTGGAATGCTTGAAATTAAAATGGAAAACTTGAAGTTGGAAGCTAGAATGAGAGAACGTGCCATAGTTAGTGATGAAAGTGTTTTAATTGAAGATCTTAGGTAAATTGAGAGAACTCTTCGAGAGAAGCTAGAGTATGTTGAAGGTGAAAGAGATAGCCTTAGAGGTTTAATTGAGGCTATGAAGAAAGAGATTCTTGAGTTTGAAGAGATTAGGAGTTTTCTTCAGTCTAGGATAGTTGAACTTAAAGAGATATTGAGAGACTCGAGTCGTGCAAAATTTCATTTGGAGTGTAGGTCAGAGAAGTTGGATTAAATTTTAGGCACCGTCCAAATCAAAGATGACAATTGTGGTTTTGGCTTCGATACTAAAAATGCTTTCACTATTAAAGATGAAACCATGAGTTTGAGAGAATTTTTTAGGAACGCTAAAAAAGGTCGTCCCTTAAGTAATACTTCTCACCATGTTTTTAGCTGCACAGATTGTGGTAAGAAGGGTCAGCATAGGAGGTTTTGTTTTGATCTTAGAAATGGTCATAGGAAGTCGAACGATAAAGTCATCAAGGTCACCAAAACTCGAAAGCGTCACTTTATACCTATGTGGGTTAGGAGATTTCATTTGGAGGCTTTACATGATAGGCTTTATGATTCTCATATCCTTGCACATGATACTTCTCATGCTAAATCTAAAGGATGATTGTATTGTCTTTGTTTACATACATTAGATGTGCTTCATGATACATTCTTGATAGTTGTATGTTTGTTTGTCATATTCTAGTATATGCTTCATCATATAGGTTTTTCTAGAACTACGACATGTATATCTTCTGTATTTTCATTTTTCTCATTTATTGGGTCTTATTGAAAAAATACAAAAAGATATTGTTTGTCATTTAGTTATCTTTGTTTTTAAAATTTGTTTGAAAATTTTGAAAACTCAAAAATATTTTATTTTTTTTAGTTTTACACATTTAATGTGGCATATCATTGTGTTTGAATCCAATATCACTTTCGGTTCCATGTGGCTAGAACTTTTGGTTACGAATTTCAATTCTTAAATTGTTCTTTATCATGTTTGTATGGAGAAGTTTGACTTTGATTTTCTTAATGGATTCTTTTTGTATATGACTCCTCACACACATTCACAAGCTCTTTTGAACATTAACTTCACATGTATATTTGAGCTTTGTTAGATGTTCTTCTATCAATTTTTTCATCTACATGTTGTTTGACTATGGAGGATTTGTGCATGTAAGAACCGTTTGCCCATGAGATTAATCTAAATTAATTAACAAAAATAGATGAGGGTGCACGAAAAGGGCTACGAAAGGAGCAAATATCCTCTGAGTGAAAGCCACAATTGGCTAGAGCCTAAAATTTATGGCATTGAAAAAAGGAACTAGGCCAACATAGTTTAGTTTGATATTTTCATTTAAAAGAAAAAAAAAGAATTATTATTAATAAGGGAGTTTTGATAAAAATATCAACGGGTTTGCATAATGACAATGAATCCTAGTTACATTATTTTATCATGACACTATTGATTTGTAGAATCATCAAAATTCTAGGTTTGTGTGCATTATGCTTGTTTGTTCTTTGAGTTCTCTTCATCTTGTCACAAGAGGATAAAACTATGTTTGATAAAGTTTTTCAATCAAATAGAACTCCCTGAACATGTTTGAGTGATTGGGTCATAATTATTTTGTCTTTAGTTCACACCCAATCACTTCGTTTACCACATGTCTCTAGGTCCACACTAGTAGTTTGCTAATGACTATTTTTATAAGAAAACTACATGAATGGAAAGTGATGATCCCAACTCCATTTAAGATCCAAAATGAAATATTGAAGCATATCCTCTACTCAGTTTGACCATATGACTCAGGGTAAAACACTATACTCGAGTTCAGTTGAACTCCTATAGCATCATGAAACCCCTACAAAACCAAGATACAAATGTATTCTCCCTTTTGGACATAATATTGAGTGGTACTCCATAAAATCCCACAATCTACTCAATGAAAATATGACGTATATCTTCACGGTGTAGTTTGTTCACACTGGAACGAACTTGGCCACCTTTGGTAACTTATCGTGCATGAATGAAATGAAATCATTTCCCCTTTAGGATCTCGATAATCCCATGATGAAATCCATGGCCATCTTCTCTCCTTCAATATAGAAATCTTCAATAGTTGCAACTCCCCTACTAGTCTCTGGTGCTTTACCTTTACTAGCTAATAGGTTGCATGCATAGTCACAAACTCAATAATATCCCTCTTTATTTCGCCCTATCTATACTCCCTCCTTATATCATGGTAGATCTTATCACCCCTGAGATGAACAGTGAACCATGAACCATATGCCTTAGCCAAAACTTCCCGTTGCAACTCAAGTTCCTTTAGCACCACTAAATGTCCCCAAAACTTAATCCTCTATCTCATCCAATTATGAAAAAGGTAACCCCTATAGATATAAGCTCTCGCACCTTCTCCTAATAACAAAAGTATGAAGTCGATTATGTATCACTCGTGACACAATATCAGGTGTAACAGCCACAATGACTAATAATGTGTTTGAAAAATCTATATCGCATTAGGTACTCCACCTCGCTGCCCAAAATCGGTTAAATCATCCCCATGCTCCACCCATAAAGCTACCAAAGTGATGGTCGATCTATAACTCAAATGATTGTGTCACACCCCACCTAATAAAATACCGTGGGATCAATCATATACCAAATTAAAACAAGAGTCTCATATGGTTCATTCTTAGCATCACTGTCGAAAACCAATTTAATTACTAATAACCTATTAGGCTGGCATCAAAATCTTATTTAACTAATCTTTTTAACCAAACCAACCAAATAAATCAATCACAACAGTTTATATACACGAAACTAAAATGAAATAAAATAACCGAACACTCGGTTTAACATAATACAACCAAATCGAATAGTCGTAAATCAAAATGCGATAAAAGAATAAATGAATACAATTGGGCTATTGGCCTGAATCTTACTACAATGCTTCCAATTTAGATCACAAGATTAGAAGCATCTAAAAATAAACCTGCAGGCATCCACAGTTGCTGCAGCAAACGTCTGACTAGAAGGAATCATCATCCAGGCATCCCTGCGTCTTGACACCTAATATACATACATATATAGCTAGAGAGGAAAATAGGGAAACGGGTCAGAGCCCGAGTTTTGAAAATATTTTAGCAAGTGCATAAATGACATATTTTTAAAATATGATTTATCTCATATTTAAATCGGTATCGCACTCCCATGCAATTCCCCTCACCCCTCTTTTAATAGTGCACACTTATCGCATAACTTTTAGACAACCTAGTTAAGTTACCCTACCTAACTAATCTGTTTCACCCATCTTCTGAAAGTCATCACAAACACAAGTACTAAGGATTAATCTTCTCCCCATTCCCAACACTGCGCTACGTTTCATGCGTGGGGTGTCTCGCCAAGCTAAATCCAAACAAGGAACCCTCCCAATACACTAAAATCTGTCAATGTTGATAATTGAGATTCATTAGGCCCTCAGCACATAACGCAAATAAAAACTCATATATATACATATATATAGTTCTCACTATAACCTCTAATTCATATTCATATGAATCTGGATATACATCTATCGGAAGGGGGACAACTCTTATTCATTCTTATCATCTTATACACGTTTACTTTATATGATATCTCATATTCATATACAAGCAATACACTATATGCAACTAGTATAATTATACCTATCAGAATCATAAGTATAATAACCATCCCACCGAGCTATAACTCGAGTATGCAGTCTCATAGTGCCTATCCGATTTCGGGTTTAATCACTCAACCACGGTACCAAGCCAGACTCACTCATTATCATGGTAAAAATACATAATGGTGGAGGCGGTCATGTTCCCTCTTGCAAGTGGAATACACATCACACTCGTATACGGGACGATATGACCTAGAGATATACTCTCCCTGCTTTTCAAGACAGGGGATTCACCCACATCGCACAACCTCCCCAGATCGCACTAGAGAAAATATATAATCTGGTTGTCCAACCCTACGCCCGGGAAAGCCTGTGGAACCAGCCTCTAAGATACAAATATACCAATCACACACAGATATATATATATATATGTGTATTTACGTATCATATTATATATACTGTAACAATGTCGTATATATAATCGATGTCACCTCTCAATGCATATGGCTATAATTTCCAAACTCTCACAGCGATAACCAATTACCCTGAATGTTCCCGTTCGTAATAGTATCTAAGTATTCGCACACTTACAATACTAAACTTATAAGTATTCTCTTAATATATAACTCGCACCTTAATCACTTTTAAGGATAAATATATTCCCGAATGTATCAATTCGTAATGATCAAATAAGTAATACTCTCAACTTATTTTAGTCCCATAGGTATCGCATTACCTATAATAATAGTCGTCAACCGACACCGGATAGCCGCTCATGCATCTCTAGCCCCTATCCTCAATTTCCATCCTATTCGCATCCTAGGATTTAATCCAACATATAGGCAGTATATAAATATATTTTCAACACGCATAATATATATATATATATAATCGCCCGCCGAAATACCACCCCGAGTGTTACTCGTCCCGAGCACCCCTAAATTAATAAGTCCTGGATTTTTACTTTCAACTAAACCCAACATACGAATCTCACTTAAATAATAATTTAGAGGTCCCCCACACTATTTTTAAGAACCCCAAATGTCTAACTCCACAATTTATTTTCCTCAAAACTATACATTAAGTGTCACACAATTTTACACCCTCCTAGTCCCAATTAACTCCCTTAAATGGCTAGGAATAATTTACCTTAGTTGGATACTTATTTCCTCAAATAAATAAGATAAAAATCATTAATTTAGTATTTTATCCCATTTAAATTAAATAATACGAAATTGCCAAAAAATTTGTAGGGTCGATCGATCGACCCCTGGTCATCGATCGATCGATCAGATCAGCTTCTTCTCTGAGACTCTATTTCGGCCATTAACATACCCCCAAGCTTTTTATATCCTCTACCATCATCACCCAACCTCAAAAAATAATATATACACAAATAAAAAGGGTTCTAATCATCCTAGAACCCATAACCAAAAACTTATTTCAATTAATTACTAAGTTTCTCAAATTGGATATTATCCCGGGTTTATTCGTTAGACTTCCGAAAAACCTATTTTGATTCACGAAAACCCAACCCAAAAAACTTTATCCTTATCACTACCAACTATGATATGAGATATATGCTCAAAATAATAAATTAAGTAAACATTTGCCTCATGGATAAAATCCGATGACCTCGAGTCGAATCCCGTAGAGTTTGGCCTAAAAATCCCTTTTCTTCTTCCTCTCTTCCTTCCTTTATTCTCTTCTTTATTTTCTCTATTTTTTTTTGTTTCTCTCACTCTCTCGTTCCTTATAAAGAGATAAATAAGGGTTTATCCATTATAAACCCAAATATGACTCGTTTACTCAATTGCGAGTCCCTACTAGTCCAAAAGTCCCCGAAACCTAAACGCTACCCCCTGAATGCTCTATTCTGACTATTTCGGTCATTCCGAAACCAACCGTGCACTCGAAATATCCATCTGAGTCACTTAACTACAATTCATTAATTAAACCCAACACATCTCAATACGAGTTTTCCAATTAAAATATTATCCTTTGTCGCTTTACCCAACTTCGACATGTAATTAAAATAATCTGACTTATTTACTTAGTCCTAAAAGTAAATGTAACACACATCGGTAAACATCTAACACTCGTAAACTCTAAAAATTATAATTCGCAAAAATTCCTCAAATTTCCAAATTACACCCATTTATGTAATTCGAATATCCATAAAAGTGCGGGGTATTACATTCTCCCCTCCCCCTTACAACGGAATATCATACCCAAAATTCGGATATGACCGGTACTACCTACCTGGGATTTCTAATCACCCTACATCCTGCACACACTAGTCTAAAGGTACTAACGCAAAAGGTACCTTACCAAATACTCGTTCATGGTAACCAACTATCTCAAAACTTATTCTAACGCGCTAACTTATCAACAAGCTTAACCAAACCTTTATACGCTAACAGACCTCCTCGATCGTAAGATCAACTATACAACGACACATCGCACTTAGTGCTTCTATAACCGCATATAAAGTAAACGAGCCAATAATTGTTGGTCTAACGTCTCAAAAAGCCGTCACTCTAGCTGACACTCTAAGTGTCCGTTCATTTACAACAGGACATCTAATCTCCCTCAAAAAGGAAATTACACTAAGGCTTGACTACCCCCGTTAGTCTTTTCGCTTATCTTAGGTGTGCTAACTCTTATTGCACTAATACAATTGGGTTATCACGTACCTCCTGCAACATTCCATCCAACCCATTCCACATCCATTTATAACTGCGTCGCAGGATAATCTTCATCTTTATATACTACGCCTCTTCTACCTTAGGTGATATATAAAATCAACTTACCAAGCTGCCCACACACTCTTTTACCCGTGCACATCGGCTTGCAAACATCACAAAAATAACACTCTCTCTAAAAACAGGCCTCACTTTCTCGGTCTGGTAGGAATACCTGGGTTTTCCTAACCCAAAAAATTCTAAAATTCAGTCCTTCCTATACCTAGAAATCCAATCCTTCATAAAGTTAACCCGCCAATCTTCTCGTGGTCAACTCACTACAATCTCCCTATATCAGCGCCATTAGTCCTACTGGCCTTACTTCAAGTTAGTCCAAAGATCGGTGTGTTTTCGACACACGTAAAATGAATACTATACTAACCATGTCCCTAGTGCCCAAGACCTCTCCCGACTTTTGACATTCGCTCGGTTTCATGCATGGGATGTCTCGTAAAGTGAAATCTAGACAAGGAACCCTCCTGTTACACTACTTCCTCGCATCGTCGATCGTCGAGATATAACAGCCTAAGGCACACCATCGGGACATTCTAAATCCTACCTCGCTAGCCTCGTAACGACTTCCACTACTATTTCCTCCCATTTTTCGAAATGGAAAGTCTAACTAATTGGGGTGCCAACTCTCTGCAAAAGTGTTATGAACATCATGCCCAAAATATATCTCCTCTGAATTTTCTCTCTATTCAAGGCCTGGCTATAAGCCTTAAATCAATTCTCTAACTCCTGGCTCACCCAAGTACTTGAGGTGAGAGAAACATTTCCAGTGCTTTTCCACAACACTTCCACTTCCATTATCCTTCAATCACCACATGACTTTCAGTTTATAGTGTTTTCTCCACACTATGTAACTTATCATCAAAACCAACATCATTGCATCCCCTAACCTCTATCCACTCCCGACGTCGCTAAGGTTCATGCGTGGAGTGTCTCGCAAGCGAAATCTAAACAAGGAACCCCTCCTATACACTATTACTTAACTTTGTCAGTCGTGGAGGTCCGTTAGCTTTAATTGTGAAACCGAGAAAATCCCATCCCATCTGCTAACAAAAAGTGGTCAAAACTCCTACTTCTTTCCAAGATCCATACCACAATGCGCTTGTGCTAACACTAAGTCCTTTGCGCAAATAGAAACGAGCTTAAACTCACAGCTTAATAATAAATCCTGCATACCTTAAATCATATATGTAATGTCTCCACGCATTCGAATCATGATAATGAAACATCTACTCACCGAAGTTCCATCTAAACCTATAATAAAGGAGAGCTTAATGTGTATCCCGATGAGATATTGCAACAATAACCCGTTCCACCCTGGAACCGCGGATACGACTGTCTTTCAATCATTAGCCTGCTATCGCTTTCATAATACACAAACACACACTACACCAAAATGGGCAAATTGTCACCTTTCAGCCGGCCAGCCTTGTCAAGGTCATTGACCGTGATAAAAAACACACGTTTTATGTCACGGTCATTGACCTTGACACGACCGTGACAACTAATTGTCACGGTCAATGACCGTGACAATAATTTAAAATTTTGTCACGGTCAAAGACCTTGACACGACCGTGACAATATTTGCAGTAAAAACCCTATCCCCCTTCTTTTTTCCCTCCCGCGCCGTTCCCTCCATCTCTCTCTCTCTCTCTCTCTCTCGACGCTGCTCTCTCTCTCTCTCTACTTTCAGGTCCATTTTCTCTCTCTCTCTCTCTCTTCCATTTATATATATATTTGTGTGTATATTTATGTGTGTATGTGTGTGCGTGTGTGGGGGGTGGGGCAGGGGGTGGGGGTAGGGGGTGGGGTGGGGTGTGTGTGTGTGTGTGTGTGGTGGGGGAGGGGGTGGTGGAGGGGGCAGGGGGTGGGGTGGGGTGGTGTATGTGTGTGTGTGTGTGTGGTGGTGTGTGGTGGGGGAGGGGGTGGTGGAGGGGGGGGGGGGAGGGGGTGGTGGAGGGGGGCAGGGGGTGGGGTGGGGTGGTGTATGTGTGTGTGTGTGTGTGTGGTGGTGTGTGGTGGGGGAGGGGGTGGAGGGGGTGGTGGAGGGGGGAGGGGGTGGGGTGTGTGTGTATACATAATCTAAAAATTCTAACTCAGATTCAACTAGAAATAAACCAAACCAAAGTAAATTGCCACCAATTTCAACTCTATTAGTTAAATTATAAATGTAATAGAATTAATCCATATAAATCAGATTTTAATCACAATTAGGTTTTAGAGTTACATAGATAGGCATAATCTAAATCAATTTCAGTCCTACAAATATTCTAATTAACTTGCCTCAAATTTGATGAATAACAAGGGCTAAAAGTAGGTGCGTGTGTGTGTGGCGGGGGGAGGGGGGCAGGGGGTGGGGGTGGGGGTGGGGGTGGGGCACCCATTTAATAACTCTTTAAATATTTGAAAAAAATATAATATTACAAAATTGAAACGAAATGGTATTGACGGAACTTACACATACGTTATGTACTGTGCTCTTACGTTGAAAATTATTAGATAGAAAAAGAAAAATATAAATTGAGATAACCTTAGAATCTAATTAGGCTAAAAATATAATGGCATCAACTAACATATATACACAACACTAAAAGTAGACATCAATTTTATAAATAATTGATAATAGTTGGATAATAATTGGATAATAAACATCGGGAGGGGGTGGGGGTGGGTGGGGTTTTGAATATTATTTACATTCAAAATAAATAATTGATAATAGTTGGATAATAATTGGATAATAATTGATATTTTCATTCAAAATAAATATTTCATTCAAAAATATTGGATAATAATTGATATTTTCATTTAAATTGATAATAATTTTATTCATGAAATTAATTCAATCGGGTAAAACCCATGATAATGAAATTTATGCTACAATTATAATTATCTCATGTCATAATTTTATTGATAAACAATATATGTAGTTGTCACGGTCGTGGTGAGGGGAGGGGATGGGGGTGGGGTGGGTAGGGGTGGGTGTGTGTGTGTGTGTGTGTGTGTGCGTAGGTGTGCGTGTGTGTGTGGCGGGGGGAGGGGGGCAGGGGGTGGGGGTGGGGGTGGGGCACCCATTTAATAACTCTTTAAATTTTTGGAAAAAACATAATATTACAAAATTGAAACGAAATGGTATTGACGGAACTTACACATACGTTATAATATAGACAGAACATTTTTTTATCTGTACTATTAATTCAATTAGGTAAAACGAAATGTGTACTATTAACATTTTTTTTTATCTGTACTAATAACATTTTTTTTACAGCAAAAATGTCTCCTTCAGATGTTAGGGCGAAGATGATGATGCTGTTTATGATGATGTCGTCTAGGTTCGGTGGTAGCGTAGGCGACGAGGGTTCCTCCGCCCCTAGGCTCCCCAAATATGGAAAATTTGGGATTACCGTCAAAAACAAGTCGGAGCTTTTAGCAAATATGGTTGGCCGAGAGTGTTCATATTGGACATATTTGATGGCCAGCGGATAGGGCGGGGGTTGAGGGACCCGAATATCGTCGAGGGTGGAATAGTCCATGGACGTGTGCTTCAAGAGATGGAGTCCAGGGTGCTCGTCACGCATGTCATACCCGGGAAGGAGAACTCCCTATTGTGGTTGCGCGAACAATGCGGCACGACGTATATTAGTGGGTGCGTCAATTCGTATGTCGTGTGGCCTACTCACCTCCTCAGTTTTATCCAAGACATGTAGTAACATTATTTTCAAGTTTGTCCATTTTAATTATATTTGGATTATATCGTCATGTATATTATTTTTACTTTGAATATTTGGATTATACTGTCATGAATATATATTTGCATTATCTTTAGTTTGTGTTGGATATATGATGTTTGGAATAGGTACAAAGTTGCTATAACAGGTACAAATATACTGCTGGGCAGTGGCAGTGGCCATACTGCCCAGCAGATTTTTTTTAAATTCTGCCCAGAATTGTCACGGTCATTGACCGTGACAAGTCCTTGACAAATCTTGTCACGGACTTGTCACGGTCAATGACCGTGACAATTTTTTTGAAAAAAGGTCACGGCTTTGTCACGGTTTATAACCGTGACAAACGTGTCACGGTCATTGACCTTGACACGACCGTGACACAAAACGCGAGTTTTGTGTCAAGGTCAATGACCGTGACAAAAAAAGTTGTCTCGCCTCGAAATGTCACGGTCATTGACCTTGACAAGGTGGATTTGTCAAGGTCAATGACCTTGACAAATGGGCAGATTTGGTGTAGTGTCATTACACTTATAATAGTACCATACTCCTATAACACACACAAAATGAGCAGTACAAACCATATATAAATCCAAAATATCAACACACGTTTCCATAACGAATGAAGAAAAAAAGAACCCCGCTACCGCGGAAAAACATAAAGACATACACTATATATATAATGTTACCGATAGAGCCATAAAGCTCAAATTACACACACGAATCCAGGGTTAACAAAATATTGTGACTCAATCTGGCCACACGGAATACACCTCCTTCATCCAACGTGAAACTCATAACAACAACTCTGCCAGTCTCCTTAGCTGCTCTATATGGTTCCCAGACGTATTACACTTGTCTTAATCGAACCAAGAACTACTATAATCAATGCCCCATCTAAGCACCTTACTCTTGTCCTTTAACTCTTACCACTATACCAAATCCTGCGAATGGTCACGCCCAGTGGGTCACGACCCAAGTCCCTGACCAGCTGGTCGCGGACTTGGGCCGTGACCATCTCAATTTTTTGCTTGACCATATTCATTACCAAACGGAGTCATGGATGCTCTGGAGGTGGTCACGGCCCAAATCCCTGACCACTGTGGGTCACGAACTTGGGCCATGACCAGGTCGTGACCATTTTGGCGACAAATTCGTGCCAAAATTCCCTCCAAACCTGGTCGCGGATGGTTCACGGACTTGGACCGTGACCATAGGTATGAGTAAGCACAACACACATACATATGGGGTCACGGCTGGACGCCGTGACCATTTCTTGGCATGGGTCACGGCTATGGGCCGTGACTAGTAGGCAGTAGACCACGCAGCTTAGCTTCATTAATTAGTCGCGGTTGGTGGGTCACGGATCTAGGCCGTGACCAGGTCATTCTTAAAATAAAAAAGGGCGCCTCTGATATTTCATTTCCCCGCCCCTTTTTGCTGATGGCCCGTCTCTCTCGTCAAAGACCATGGTCGCCTCCCATTTTTGTGCTACCACGCACAAAAATGTGCAACGAGTGATTGCTTCCCATTTTTGTGCTTCTCTGTAGAGGTTTCCATCTTCGTTCTCATCTTTCCATTTCCAAGTACCCCCTTCTTTTATCGTGTTTCTAATTTAGGGTTTCGTTTTGGGTATTGCTTGGTTGTTGGCTGGTAATTTAACCGGAGTTGTTCAATTGGGCATCATCTTGAGTAGTTTCGATTAAATGAAAATGGGATATGACTATGAGATGAAATTATATTCGCACAGATTTACATGAGTTGAGAGTTTCAGTTAGTGTAAGTTTTATCGTTAACTTTCTATAATTGATTTAGTTTCATGTGTAACATACCTTAAAAAATTGTCATTTGTGTCTATCTGCTCATGTAATAAATTTTCTTTTTCATTTTTGTTTTGTTTTGCTAATCCAGAGCATGGTTCTTAAACAATTATTGTATATATTATAGTCACACTTACTGGAATGGTAACTAACTAGATTGTCATGTAATTCCTCATGGGGTCTTAGCATGGACAAATAAAAAATGAGGATAAGTTATGGTGATTAGTTCAATATATTGGGCTTCAATTTAGGTTAGGTTATGGTGATTAGTCCAATTATAGTTAGGTTATGGTGAATTTTATTATTTCAAAGCTCGGTTTGGATTATGATCTCTCAAGGGTATAGAATGTTCGAATTCTATTATTTCGGAGCTCATTTTTTTATTGTGCATCGTGTATTGTGTTCTAATTTGTTATATTTTTTTTTCTATTTTGCAAATCTAAGTAATTTTAGGTACCACTATCCATGTATATGATCTTTCTCTATTTCTCTACTAAAGTTTATTTATTTTTTCATTTGATTTGTATGTTAGTTTAGTTTAAAAAAAATATTCGATGTTGTTTGGGGGTTTCAATTATATGTTCTGTGAGTTGATGGTAGTGTTTTTAAATAAGGTATTTGGAGTTTGAAATTATAGTTTCGGTTCAATTATATGTAATTTGGATAAAAGACTTCCACCCAATTTGAATGCAGATTAACAATTAAACATGAAATCACAAAAATTTAGTCGTATGATCCTGAGAGAAATACGACGATAATTTTGGTGTTCTATAATTTTGTTTATCACTTCATCAAACATTTGGTGTGCTATATTTTGAAATTTTAAACTAACATCATACATTACTTGGCTGTATTTGTTGTTTGTACTGTAGGATCAAACATTTGGGGTGTTATATCTTGGAATTTTATACTAACATCATACATTACTTGGCTGTATTTGTTGTTTGTACTGTAGGATCAAACATTTGGGGTGTTATATCTTGGAATTTTATACTAACGTCATACATTACATGGTTTTCTGTTGTTTGTCCGGTAGGTGGTGATAAAATTGATAATAATGTTATGGAAACCTTTATTTGGGACACTTTTGGGCCAACACACAGAAATCTGTCGAGGTAATTGTAGTTATATTTCTTTTTGTAAATCAAAGTAAGTCTTTTTTCCAATCGCTTTTTTAGAATAATTTGAGTTAGTTGTTGTTTGGATGTTAAATGATCATACCTGTGCGGTTCTTTCTCTCTTAAGTATTTGAAAATGCTCACAAAATTTCATAGACACTGGCAACTTTGCGATGATCACATGGGCATAATAAAATGGATTTCTAAATAGTCATAATGTGTTCATGTGTTGAAATTAATGATTTGGTTAGAAAATTTTAATCCGTTTCGTCGTTTCGTCGCATTAGCATCACTAACCTTAGGTGCCTTACTTATGCTTATATTATCTTGACGTTGTATGGATAATTTGATACACGATGCTATGATAATTTAATTCACTAACATGCTCGATTGACATGTGGAGAAGTTATTAACATATATACAGTTATTGCATATATGTATGCATATATGCTACTGTTTGCATATATGTTATTGTGTTCATATATGCATACAGTTATAGCATATATGCTACTGAATGCATATATGCATACAACGGGTGATGTTTTAAGACTTTTTTCATACTGGTTGGTAATGGCAAAGTCATAACTGATGCTGGGAGCATGACTTTTGATCTTGCCAAGGGCTCAGCAGTAGTTGCATCGCTTTTCTCTATTCTTCACAGACACTCACTCATTCAAGCCTACTGCGATGTAATTATACTATGAAACATCTTACTATTTTTCCTTTCATATATTACGTTGATAAGAGTTTTCATGTTTTCATCACAATTTTGGAAGATTAATGCTAAACATACACATTAAATTGTACACTCCTCATTTTGTAACGAACTGAGATGCCATTCAGAGACCGAAGAATAAAAGAGTGAGCATTTCAAACGTGGACAATTATTGCGATTGAGGTTTTAATTATTTTCTCTATTAAGAAGTTGAGTACAAATTTTTATCTCTATTTGTTTTATCAACCTTTTGACTAATTTAAATGTAGGGTTTCCAAACTTCAGTACTAAGATGTTGAATTTAATTGAACCACTACATTCATCGAGGTAAAGTTTTGATTATTTATTAATAGTTTTGTTATGCGTTTATTGCATTTGCAATTCTTTACATAGTTGATTGTAGTAGTCAAGATGATCGAGCATGTCTATAGTCCATCCACTCATAAACATGACAGTTGCAGGTACAGTGGAGGTTAGCACAGCAAAGTCATGGTCGTGAGGATCAATGGCATTAGTGGACAAGTGTCGAGGATGAATTGCAGAGTTCAGGTAAAAATATTCCATCCCTCTTCTCTTAGTATATGGAAAAAGGTCATATGTATGATTATTGCATCTTCAAACCCCAACCTAAGAAAACCAAAGAATCCAACTCAAACATTCCTCTACCTATGCAAAAGCCAACCCCAAACCCTATTTTGTTTTAAGGAAGTTTTGTAGCAACCCCTATATTTTTTTGTAGAAGCCCCCGTACGGTCCCGTACTTTCATTAATTTTCAAAAATAATTCAGTGGTTTTGTGAGGTAATTTATTTAATTTTACATACCCGTCCTTCATAACACATTGTTTACGTATTACAGATCTAACCAATTGGATACCAGTTCTTCATTACATACCAGTTCTTCATTACACACCAAGTACTCTGTACATTAACTAAAGTAGTTATATAATTGATATGCATTATCTATTAAATCTTTTAGTTGATAGAAGGAGTACGGGATAATTATTTGGTTTTATTTGGTTTGGCTGTTGGATAATTATTGGTTGTTGGCTTGTTGTTGGATAATATGTTAGAAGGAGTATGGGATAATTACAAGTAGTACGAGATAATTATTGGTTTCATTGTTGGATAATATGTTGAAAATATTTTAGACTCCCGGTTTCAGAATACGAAGATAACTTGCTAATGTCTAGACTTAAACATAAAAACATGGCACCAACACCTCGCATGGGACCAATGTAACTCGTACGAACTGACCGCGTGATCACGGGACCCCCGATTTGAGAATACGACGATAATTAAAAATTATTAGGACTTAAGCTTAAAAACAAGACGTTAGATAGCAAAAACACGAAAGAACTCTCGTACGGACCCGTGAGAGGCACCAACACCTCTCATGAAACTTATGTAACATGTAGGAATAGACTGCGTGATCACGGGACTCTCGGTTTGAGAATACGACAATAATTTTAAAATATGACGCCTTAAGCTTAAAAACAATGCATTAGAGGGTGAAAACTCGAAACAACCCTCGAACGGCCCTGTGGGTGGTACCAACACCTCCCACGGACCAATGTAACTCGTAGGAACTGACCGCGCAGTCGCGGGACTCCCTATTTGAGAATATGACGATAATTTGCATATTTCTAGACTTAGGCTTAAAAACATGGCGTTAGAGGTGGAAACCCCAAAGATCCACCGAACGGCCCCGTGGGTGGAACCAACACCTCCCACGGGGCCAATGTAACTCGTAGGAACTGACCGCACAGCAGCGGGATTCTCGGTTTGAGAATACAACAATAATTTTCATATTTCTAAACTTAGGCTTAAAAACATGTCGTTAGATGGTGACAACCCGAAACATCCCCCGTACGGCCTCGTGGGTGGCACCAACACCTCCCACGAGACCAATGTCACTCGTAGAAACTGAACGCGTAGCCGCGAGACTCCCAGTTTGAGAATACGATGATAATTTGCATATTTCTAGACTTAGGCTTAAAAACATGGCGTTAGAGGGTGAAAACCCGAAACAACCCCCGAATGGCCCCGTGGGTGGCACTAACACCTCCCACGGGACCAATGTAACTCGTAGCAACTGACCCCGCAGCCACGGGACTCCCGATTTGAGAATACGACGGTAATTTGCATATTTCTAGACTTAAGAAAAATATGGCGTTAAAGGATGAAAACTCGAAACGGCCCCCGAACGGCCCCGTGGGTGGCACCAACACCTCCCACGGGACCAATGTAACTCGTAGGAACTGAACCCGCAGCCGCGGGACACCCGGTTTGAGAATACGACGGTAATTTGCATATTTCTGGACTTAAGCAAAACATGGCGTTAGAGGGTGAAAACTCGAAACGGCCCCCAAATGGCCCTGTGGGTGGCACCAACACCTCCCACGGGACCAATGTAACTCGTAGGAACTGACCCCGCAGCCGCGGGACTCCCGGTTTGAGAATATGACAATAATTTGCATATTTTTATACTTAGGCTTAAAAACATGGTGTAAGAGGGTGAAAACTCAAAACAGCCTTCTAACGGCCCCGTGGGTGGCACTAACACATCCCACGGGACCAATGTAACTCGTAGGAATTGATCTCGCATCCGCGGGACTCCCGATTTGAGAATACGACGATATTTTGCATATTTCTAGACTTAGGCTTAAACACATGGCGTTAGAGGGTGAAAACTCGAATCAGCCCCCGAATGGCCCCAAGGGTGGCATTAACACCTCCCACGGGACCAATGTAACTCGTAGGAACTGACCCCACAGCCGCGGGACTCCTGGTTTGAGAATACGACGATAATTTTCATATTTCTACACTTAGGCTTAAAAACATGGCGTTAGAGGGTGAGAACTCGAAACAGCCCCCGAACGGCCCCGAGGGTGGCACCAACACCTCCCACGGGACCAATGTAAGTCGTAGGAACTGACCCCGCAGCCGCGGGACTCCCGGTTTGAGAATACGATGATGATTTGCATATTTCTAGACTTAGGCTTAAAAACATGGCGTTAGAGGGTGAGAACTGGAAACATCCCTCTAACGGCCCCATGGGTGGCACCAATACCTCCCACGGGACCAATGTAACTCGTAGGAACTGACCCCGCAGCCGCGGGACTCCCGGTTTGAGAATACGACGATAATTTGCGTATTTTTAGACTTAGGCTTAAAAACATGGCGTTAGAGGGTGAGAAGTCTAAACAGCCCCCGAACGTCCCCGTGGGTGGCACCAACACCTCCCATGGGGCCAATGTAACTCTTAGGAACTGACCCCGCAGCCGCGGGACTTCCGGTTTGAGAATACGACGGTAATTAGCATATTTCTAGACATAGGCTTAAAAACATGACGTTGGAGGGTGAAAACTCAAAACAGCCACCGAACGTCCCCGTGGGTGGCACCAACACCTCCCACGGGACAAATGTAACTCGTAAAAACTAACACCACATCCGCGGGTCTCCCGGTTTGAGAATACGATGGTAATTTGCATATTTCTAGACTTAGGCTTAAAAACATGGCGTTAGAGGGTGAGAACTCGAAACTGTCCCCCCAACGTCCCCGTGGGTGATACCAACACCTCCCACGGGACCAATGTAACTCGTAAGAACTGACCCCGCAGCCGCGGGACTCTCGGTTTGAGAATACGAATGTAATTTTCATATTTCTAGACTTAGGCTTAAAAACATGGCATTAGAGGGTGAGAATTCGAAACAGCTCCCGAACGGCCCCGTGGGTGGTACCAACACCTCCCACGGGACCAATGTAACTCGTAGGAACTGACCACGCAGCCGCGGGACTCCCGGTTTGAGAATACGACGGTAATTTGTATATTTATAGGCATAGGCTTAGAAACATGGTGTTAGAGGGTGAGAACTCGAAACAGCCTCCGAACGTTCCCGTGATTGGCACCAACACCTCCCACGGAACCAATGTAACTCGTAGGAACTGACCCCGCAGCCGCGGGACTCCCGTTTGAGAATACGACGGTAATTTGCATATTTCTAGACTTAAGCAAAACATGGCGTTAAAGGGTGAAATTTCGAAACAGCCCCCAAACGGCCCCGTGGGTGGCACCAAGACCTCCCACGGGACCAATGTAACTCTTAGGAACTGACCCCGCAGCCGTGGGACTCCCGGTTTGATAATACGACGATAATTTGTATATTTCTAGACTTAGGCTTAAAAACATGGCGTTGGAGGGTGAGAACTCGAAACAGCCCCCGAACGACCCCGTGGGTGGCACCAACACCTCCCACGGGACCAATGTAACTCGTAGGAACTGACCCCGCTGCCGCGGGACTCCCTTCTTGAGAATACGATGGTAATTTGCATATTTCTATACTTAAGCAAAATATGGCGTTGGAGGGTGAAAACTTGAAACAGCCCCCGAACGTCCCCGTGGGTGGCACCAACACCTCCCACGGGACCAATGTAACTCGTAGAAACTGACCCCACAGCCACGGGACTCCCGGTTTAAGAATACGAAGGTAATTTTCATATTTCTAGACTTGGGCTTAAAAACATGGCGTTAGAGGGTGATAACTCGAAACACTCCCCGAACGTCCCCGTGGGTGTCACCAACACCTCCCACGGGACCAATGTAACTCGTAGGAACTAACCCCGCTGCCGCGGGACTCCCTGTTTGAGAATACGAAGTTAATTTGCATATTTCTAGATTTAGGCTTAAAAACATGGCGTTAGAGGGTGAGAATTCGAAACAGCCCCCGAACGGCCCCGTGGGTGGCACCAACACCTCCCACGGGACCAATATAACTCGTAGGAACTGACCCCGCAACCGCAGGTCTCCCGGTTTGAGAGTACGACTGTAATTTGCATATTTCTAGACTTAGGCTTAAAAACATGTCGTTAGAGGGTGAAAACTCGAAACAGCCCCCGAACGGCCCGTGGGTGGCACCAACACCTCCCACGGGACCAATGTAACTCGTAGGAACTGACCCCGCAGTTGCGAGTCTCAAAACGACGTTAATTTGCATATTTCTACTTGGTTACTGATAATTTTAACTCATATATGCAATTTTTCAGCTTGATTAAATTTTTTGTAAAACTATTTGGTTACTGATATTTTTTTTATATATCCTATCATTTCTAGGATTTTTGCACGCGGAACAAGCGAAGGATGCAATGGTCTACAGCATGAAGATTATTTATATGTTACGGACATTCAAGATTTTGTTTTTTGTGTTACAGCCATGCAGGCTTTTATTGTTTAGTTTTATGGCCGTGCGGGCTTTTATAATTTAATTGTTGAATTTTATGGCCGTGTGGGCTTAATAATAAGTAGGTTTTACATTTACAGGTTTTGGAATGTCAAGAAAATAGAGGAAACTCTACCCAATTTTTTTTTGGTCTGTGAATTATTAAGACGCTTAATATTTATAAGTTTGTATATATATATATTTATTAACAAAGTTCTCGATTCGCAGTTTGTGGTTGGACCTCCCAAATTTAGGTGCACTCACAGGACCCCCAATTTTAGGATTGGACCAAAAACATACATTTTTATTAAAATTATAGTTAAATATGGTCATGGACTTTGTCCATGACCATTTTTATTTTTTTTGTCACGCATAAAAAAGGTCACGGACTTGGGCCGCGACCATTTTTTTTATATTTTGGTCACGGTTATGGGTCACGGCCAAAGTTCGCGACCATTTTTTTCGTCACGCTCGTGGGTTACGGACTTGGACCGCGACCATTTTTTTATTTATTTTTGTCACGGTTGTGGGTTGCGGACTTTGGCTGCGACCAATTTGTCACGGTTGTGGGTCACGGATGAGGACCGCGACCAATTTTTTTATATTTTTTGTCACGGTCGTGGGTCGCGGACTTTGGCCGCGACCAATTTGTCACGGTTGTGGGTCACGAATTAGGACCGCGACTAATTTTTTTTTATTTTTTTGTCACGGTCATGGGTCGCGAACTTTGGCCGCGACCAATTTGTCACGGTTGTGGGTCACGGATGAGGGCCGCGACCCGTCACGGCATGAGTCACGTCCCAAGTCCGCGACCATCTGCCGTGACCCCCCTCGGCCGTGACCATTTTTTGGTCACGGACTTGGGCCGCGACCCACGAAAATGGTCACGCCAGAAATGGTCACGGCCCAAGTCCGCAACCCACAGTTTTGGTCAGGGATTTTGGCCGTGACCAATCGCCAGCTTTGGTGTAGTGTACTGGGCAAGGACTAACCGTGTGGTTCTACACTCCACATCGCAACATTCCCCATCTTTGGCCACCCTAACAATGTTAAGATTATCAGTATCTCGAACTCTATAGCCTCGATCCTGACAATCGCCTTCATAGTTCCCTCAGCTCCTCCTGCAAAAGGAAACACGCTACCGGACTAAACTACCCTATTTTAATGAATCCACGGGTGGATGTCCATCAATGGGGTTCAACGAATACAAACAATCTCAATCTTTACCCTTGGACTTGATTCTTTAACTCCTCTAGCTCCACTTTCATGGAAGCAATTAACATTCCATGTATAAGAGGTACGACATTGCCCTCACATATACAAGAAGTCCGGGTAAAATATCCTTAAACATTATCAAACCTTACGAGTGAGCCTATCATTCCACTGAAGGACTCTCTCTTCGTTGTACCTACCTTAATTAGGTGCAAGGTTCACTTATCCCTATAAAACTTTATTCACTGTCGGTCTCTGACCGACCCTTATGTGAATAATTCAGGAACTGTATTCTCTCCATTTCTGACAAACCAATGGAACTAACGGTTATATCCATCTGTAAGATCCTTGATGAGCAAAAAATTATGCTCCCTTAAATATGGTGACTACCGTCCACACCATTTCGACATTGCTCCAACGAGTGAAATTTTTTCTTCAAATTTTCACATATGGGTATTTCCATACCCTACTCTAAGCCAAAGTTTATGAGCCTTCTACTTCCACTGAGTAATGCTACACTTACTTCGCACGACATAACTTCAACATGTGGTCCTTATCAAAGACCCTTTTAAACCTTTCCCTCAATTTACTTCACTCGGTAATTTTAAATTTGCATCACTCTCTACTATAGCGGTACTTGGATACTTATAACTACTATACTTTAGTAGTGGTTGTAACAATCCTTGAAAAATGCCACAAAGGGAGTGACCTCAGCTACGGCCCGCGTTCCCAATATCAACTTATAGCTCGGACTAAACCAAGCCTCCTACTGCCCGCATAACGGCCTTCCTTGGTATCCCTTCCTCGATCAGCACACGAGTCTCGAATGAGCTCGCAAAAGATGTACTATAATCTTATATAATAATAGGAGAGCGGAATCTCACAAGAGGAATCAACAATCCTAATTATAAGGATCTATATCGAATCAAAAGCAATGCTGAAAGCGTAGTACGTCCACACAGATTCCTAAGGACACTAGAACCTGATGCTCTAATACCATCTGTGACACCCAGCCTAATAAAATACCAAGTGATCAATCCTATACTAAATTAAAATAGGAGTCTCATATGGTTCATTCACAGCATCACTGTCGAAAACCAATTTAATTACTAATAACCTATTGGGCTGGCATCAAAATTTTATTTAACTATTCTTTTTAACCAAACCAACCAAATAAATCAATCACAATAGTTTATATAAATGAAACTAAAATGAAATAAAATAACCGAACACTCGGTTTAACATAATACAACCAAATCGAATAGCCGTAAATCAAAATGTGGTAAAAGAATAAATGAATACAATTGGGCTATTGACCTGAATGTTACTACAATGTATCCTATCTAGATCACAAGAATAGAATCATCTAAAAATAAATCTACAGGCATCCACAGCTGCTGCAACAAACGTCTGACTCAAAGAAATCATCATCCAGGCATCCATGTGTCTTGACACCTAATATATATACATATATAACAAGAGAGTAAAATAGAGAAACAGTTCAGAGCCCGAGTTTTGAAAATATTTTAGCAAGTGCATAAATAACATATTTTTAAAATATGATTTATCTAATATTTAAATTGGTATCGCACTCCCATGAGATACCCCTCGCTCCTATTCTAATAATGCACACCTATCGCATACCTTTTAGACAACCTAGTTAAGCTACATGGCCTAATTAATCTGTTTCACCCATCATCTAAAAGTCCTTATAAACCCAAGTACTAAGGACTAAGCTTCTCCCCATTCCCAACACTGTGATACGTTTCGTGTGTGGGGTGTCTCACGAAGCGAAATCCAAACAAGGAACCCCCCTCTCCCCCCCGATACACTACTATCTGGCAATGTTGATCGTCGAGATTCATTAGGCCCTCAGTACATAATGCATATAAAAACTCATATATATATATATATAGTTCTCACTATAACCTCTAATTCATATTCATATAAATCCAGATATACATCTACCGAAAGGGGGGAAACTCTTATTCATTCTTATCAACTTATACATGTTTACTTTATATGATATCTCATATTCATATATAAGCAATATACTATACGCAACCAATATAATTATACCTATCACAATCATAAGTATAATAACCATCCCACCGAGCAATAACTCAAGCATGCAGTCTCATAGTGCCTATCTGAATCTGGGTTTACTCACTCAACCACGGTACCAAGCCAGACTCACTCATGATCATGGTAAAAATACACAATGGTGGAAGCGTTCATGTTCCCTCTTGCAAGTGGAATACACATCGCACTCGTATACGGGACGATATGACCTAGAGATATACTCTCCCTACTCCTCAAGCCAGGTGATTCACCCACATCGCGCAACCTCCCCGGATCACACTAGAGAAAATATATAATCTGGTTGTCCAACCCTACGCCCGGGAAAGCCTGTGGAACCAGCCTCTAAAATACAAATATACCAATCACACACAGATATATATGTATTTCCGTATCATATTATATATACTGTAACAACGTCGTATATATAATCTATATAACCTCTCAATGCATATGGGTATAATTGTCAAACTCTCACAGCGATAGCCAATAACCCTGAATGTTCCCATTCGTAATAGTATCTAAGTATTCGCACACTTACACTACTAAACTTATTAGTATTATCTTACTTAATATATAACTCACACCTTAATCACTTTTAAGGATATATATATTCCCAAATATATCAATTCATAATAATCAAATAAGTAATATTCTCAACTTATTTTAGTCCCATAGGTATCGCATTACCTATAATAATAGTCGTCAACCGACACCATTGTGTCTTATCCTCAATTTTCGTCCTATTCGCATCCTAGGATTTACTCCAACATATAGGAGGTATATAAATATATTTTTGACATGCATAATATATATATATATATATATATATATATATAATCGCCCGCCGAAATACCACCCTAGTGTTACTCGTCCCGAACACCCCTAAATTAATAAGTCCTAGATTTTTACTTTCAACTAAACCCAAGGTATACATCTCACTCAAATAATAATTTAGAGGTCCCAACACTATTTTTAGGAACCCCAAATGTCTAACTCCACAATTTATTTTCCTTAAAACTATACATTAAGTGCCACACAATTTTACACCCTCTTAGTCCCAATTAACTCCCTTAAATGGCTACGAATAATTTACCTTAGTTGGATATTTATTTCCTCAAATATATAAGAAAAAAATCATTAATTTAGGAATTTATCCCATTTAAATTAAACAAGCCGAAATTGCAAAAAATTATGTAGGGTCGATCGATCGACCCCTGGTCGTCGATCGATCAATCGATCAGATCAGATTCTTCTCCGAGACTCTTTTTCAACCATTAACATACCCCCAAGATTTTTATCTCCTCTACCATCATCACTCAACCTCAATCAATAATATATACACACATAAAAAGGGTTCTAATCATCCTAGAACCCATAACCAACAACTAATTTCAATTAATTCCTAAGTTTCTCAAATTAGATATTATCCGGGGTTTATGGGTTAGACTTTCGAAAAACCCGTTTTGATTCACGAAAACCCAACCCAAAAATATTTATAGTTATCACTAATAACTATGATATGAGATATATACTCAAAAGAATAAAACAAGTAAACACTTGCCTCGTGGATAAAATTCGACGACCTCGAGTCGAATCCCGCTGAATTTGGCCCAAAAATCCATTTTATTCTTCCACTCTTCCTTCCTTTCTTCCCTTCTTTCTTTCCTCTCTTTTCTTTATTTCTCTCACTCTCTCGTGCCTTATAAAGAAAAAAATAAGGGTTTATCCCTTATAAACCCAAAAATGACTTGTTTACTCAATTGCGAGTCCCTACTAGTCCAAAAGTCCTCGGAACGTAAACGCTACCCCGGGATACTCTATTCTAACTATCTTGGCCATTCTCGAACCAACCGTGCACTTAAAATCTCCATCCAAGTCACTTATATACAATTCATTAATTAAACCCAACACATCTCAATATGGGTTTTCCAATTGAAATATTATCCTTTGTTGCCTTACCCAACTGCGACATGTAATTAAAATAATCCGACTTATTTACTTAGTCCTAAAAGTAAATGTAACACACATCGGTTAACATCTAACACTCGTAAACTCCAAAAATCATTATTCACAAAAATTCCTCAAATTTCCAAATTACACCCATTTATGTAATTTAAATATCCATAAAAGTGCAGGGTATTACAGATTAGTACCACATTTGGCTTACCCAGATGATACTAAATCAAGATCTAATAGTATTTCACAAACTCTAATCATATCCTTTACCTCATGTTCAAGTACCTCCACGTAAACTACTATAGAAGACTCTTTTGATTAAAAATAGTGTAAACCTCTCACCCAATATAAGGCTTAATATTACGAGAATCATAAGTTATGGGCCTATCCTCCTATATCAATACCCCTCCTAACCCCTGAAGTGATGCGTACGTGTAAACCATCTACTCCACTCAACCTCAAGGTAAAAAAAGAATGGGTGAGGTCATGGTCCACTATTTGAGATCCTTAAATGCTCTTTGGTAGTCTGCGCTCCAAATACATGGTACCCCCTTACAGGGGAAGTGAGTCAGGGGTCCGATAATCTTTGCGAACCCATAAATAAACCTATCATAGTATCCAACTGAACCCAATAAACTCTTAACATTTGTAAGTGTCATTGCATGTCCACAAACAAAAATCGTTGATACTTTTCAAGAATTCATTAAAATTCCAGCCTCACAAATATTGTGGCCCAAGAGCTGCACCTCTCGTAGCCAAAATCCACACTTATAGAACTTAATGTACAACTTGTGACACTTGTAGAACTTAACGTACAACTTGTGTTCCCCTAGTGTCTAAAAATCAGACCTCTATTGCTAAGTGTGCTCCTCCTCTAATCGGTAATACACCAAAATGTCATCAATAAACACAATGATAACATGGTCTAATAATGGGAAAATACCATATTATTTAATCCTTGAACACCTCGGTGTGTTGTCCAGCCCAAATGTGTAAGAGAAAAATTTATGATTTCTCATTATTTATTTTTTTGTTTGGCATATCCCGTTACACCCCACTGCACCTTCATGAACATTCTGAAGTATTCAAAAGAAGAATATCTAGTGACCATTTACAAGGATAAGAGATTGAGCATCGCTATTTTACCCGAGATGGTTTATAAGTTGGTTTGGGTAAACTTAAATTATTCAGGGGTGTTTATAAAAGAGTTTATTTTTACAAATGTTTTAAAATTATTTCTAAAAGATTTTTGAAATTTTCTCTTGTTCATTAGAACGACCTGAAATGTCATTGTTTGTTGGAGAATTTCGCAGGTCATTCGAACGAGCTTTAGCGCTTCACCTTTTATCCAACTCTGGAATGTTGTTTGAAAATTCGTTGCAAGTCTGTTTGAACGAAAGTAGGTACTTTGTTCGAACGAGATCGCATTTCATTTGAATGAGTAAGCAAATTTTTTCTTTTATTTCAATTCAAATACAATCTTTCATGTTTATATTCAGTGGATCTCTATCCCTATAAATAGAGATGCAGGGATGCAATTATTTTGAAGCCTTTTAAGATTTTTTTTAATGATCAAGCTCTTAAAAAATTTCATCCGAACACCTTGGATCTTTTAGAATAACTTTCCCAAACAAAGAAGGACACAATCTGAGTTCTAAACCCTTGTGGATATTTTTCTCTGCTATTGATTTGTGTAATCGAGGTTCTACTATTGAAGAATAAAGGAATTGAAAATTACTGAGGATGATCGATGGATACCGAGACAAGATCAGTTTGCCAAGGACGGTGCTAGAATATGTCATAGATGTTGGAGATTTGAATATCATTACCATGTTATACTTAGTGGATTTATAAGTGGTTTGTAAGTCATGTGTCTGTGATGAAATAGGTTTTCCCCATAAGGGGTTTTTCCTTTATTTCTTCTTTTTCTTGTTTCTTTTAAACATTGGCTTCACTTTATATTACATGCTCACTTAAATCTTATCAAGCTAAAATTTCCTACAAAGTGAATATTTTGTGTGTGTGACGTAATATATAAATGAATACATATAACATGCATTTTTAAATAGGTATAAGAGTTGGTTTCTACATTTTGCGTATGAATCTGAAAGGCTATATGGATAACTCATATAATTTGGCTCTTGTCTTTAACGAAACCAATTATGCTTACCGGAAATCTCAAATGAGGTTGGTACTAAAATTAATTGATGAGCGTGTTTGGCTTCAATGTAAAAGAGGGTGAGCACCACCCGTTGTGACTAATGATCATTTCATAAGTCTTAAAACTGATACAACCTAAACATATGATGAGTTTTGATGGAGTAATTGTAAATCTCGTAGCTTAATTTCAATTTTTCGTGTCATTACCCCCGGTGAGTTTCATCATATTATAACATGTCCCACGTCTAAGTAAGCGTGGGATATCCTCCAACTCACTCATGAGGGTACCAATGCTATGAAAGATTCTAAGATTTAAAATCTCACCACATAGTTTGAGATCACTACCATGCTAGAGACTGCAACATTTGATGAATTCTATATAGGATTTTCAGACATTGTTAACTCTAGTTTTAATTTTGGTGAGAGAATTCCTGAGATGAGGGTGGTTAAAGATATTTTGATATTTCTTCCATCTCGTTTCATCCATCTCGTTCCTGAGATGAGGGTGGTTAAAGATATTTTGATAACTCTAGTCCTAAATTCTTATGAATCTTAGATACTCTTAGGTTATAAGAACTCGTAGGTACCTTCAAACTTATAAAATATATAAGAACTCGAACCACTCTGGAGAGAGTGAGGATGGTGATGAGATTTTAAGTGAGGGAGAAAGCAGTCTTTAATGCGCCTACGCCGAAATTTACCAAGAGTCTTTGAGAATTAAAAAGAAAAAATAGAAGTTTAACTCTTAGGGTGTTGGATTTAGAGAAAGACCTGAAAGTTTTAAAAAAGTGTGAGGCTTCGGTGATTCAACTCGAGAAGTTAAAAGTTTGTTTGTGTGAGAAATCGATTGTGACTTGTAAGGAAAGGGACGATTTGAACAACATAGTGTTTAATGTTACGCAAGAGCTTCAAGCTTCATTGGAGACTCCTGAAAAACTTAAAGATCATGTTTCCCAACTCGAGAATGATCTCAAACGTGCTCAGGAGGGAAAGGTCACTTTAGAGGACACATATAAGAAGATTGAAAGATGTTCATCGGTCCCCTTTAGGTTTTAAAGAGAGGAAAATAATAGGTTCCTGTAGTGGATACACTTCCAATGTCGCACCTGAACCGATTTCTGACTTTTTAATGGTTCCTTATGGTCCTCGACCTAAAATACTAAGGATAAATCGTCCTCGTAATTTTAACCAAGGTAGATCCAAACATGTCTATGTTTGTTCCCATTGCAAACAAATAGAACACCTTAGGGAGTTATGTTTTATGCGAGGGAAAGTGCCACATACACGTGTTCTCACACATACTCCCACATGAGTTCTCCCATATGCTCCCATACGTGTTCACAAAGAATGTCATAGAGATTTCGATAATTTTCGAGAGAAAGCGACACTTCTCATTGTTTGATGGAGGAATTTCAAAGGATGTCTAATCCTTTGTATAACACCTCTCGGACTAATGATTGAGGTTATGACCTGTATCTATTTTAAGGTTATTATCACGTGCTATCTTTTGTCCCTATTACTATATTATATTTCTATGTTTATAGTCTATGAAAAATCCAAAAAAGATTTTCTTTTCTTTTGAAAAAGTTTGAAAAAAAATTCAAAAAGATTTTTTGTTTGACAAAATTTTTTAAAAATTCAAAGAGATTTTTGTATTTTGTTTTTCACCATATCTGGATGTGCATTTAAGATGTTTGAATCACAACTACATTCCATCCATTAATATGATTTTTTATGGTATTTTGATATATGGTTTTGTTTCTTTTGTGTGCTTAATAATGCGTGGCTAGTATTTTGTTATTCATTGATGCTTACTTTCTTTATGCTAAACTTTCTATCACCTTTATTACACACATGTACAGACTTTTTGAAGATTGCACTTACTTGTCTTAGGTCGAATATGGTGTTCTCATCTTAATAGTGTTTAATAATGAACCAAATGTACTTGAAATAAATTGTGATTATAACAACCATTGCCTAAATTTCTTTCTCGACAAAACTGATGTAATTTTATGCAATGGAAAGGGGCTATGAAAGAGAAAATTTGTTTGTGTTAAAAGACGCCATTGACAAGAGCCTAAAATATTAATGGAACACAAAAATAGAAGTGCCAAGGACAATTGTTTTTCATTCATGTTCACTTCATGAGCATTATGAAATCTTCAAAAATTTGAGAGTGTATATTTAAAAATGTAATATCTTGACGGTGTTATAAAGTAGAAGGTCAATTAGATTGCATAATGAACTTTCTTGAAAAAAAATTAAATAGTTTGACATTACTAATTTGAGAAGAACTTAAATTCATGGCATTTTGCATACGTCGAGTCAATTTCATCTAGTTCAGCATTATTGCACCTAATGTTGAAATCGAGTTCTTTCTTTAGAAATATCTCATTGACTTCCTAAACCTTTGTTTCGCATGCCTATGTTGATTTTTTCATGGTTTGAGTTCATGAATTTACATTCACCCTTCATGATTCATATATTTTGTGTTATTCCACGGCGTGATCTATTTGTACTATACGTTTTTTATACATAAAATTAAAAAAATCAAAAAATAGTTGGTTGCTTCTTTGGAATTTCATTGCATGTGCTTAGTTGTTTATCTATGTGATGATATTTCTTCTGGATTCGTGTGATGCTATCATATCAGGATTAGTTCCTAATCCTTTTTATATTACGGACAAAAATGGGAGAACAAATTAGGGGACTATATTTTTTAACTCATATGCATCATGGTATAACTTTTGCTTCATGTGTGTAAGTCGATTTTGCCTTGATGATACTATGGACTACGCGTAAAGACATTCAGTTGAAGACAAAAGCACTCATGTTTTTTTCATTTCTTAGTTTGGAAGGGCATTAGCTATATTTGTCTTAGGGGTCTTATTGGCTTAGGTTTTTGTATCGGAATAGCCAGAGGGAAATATTTGTAATAGAAACATTTATGATTCCTCATTCGTTATTTTTTATTTGGCATATCCCGTTACACCCCACAGCACCTTTATGAATGTTCTTAAGTCTTGAAGAGAAGAATCACTAGTGACCATACAATGATTGAAGATTGGGCATTGCTACTTTACCCGAGATGGTTTATGAGGTGGTTTTGGTAAAATTAAATTATTCAGGGGACTTTTCAAAAGAATTTGTTTTTATAAATGTTTTTCAAAATATTATTTTTTTTTAAAGTTTTTACAAGTTTGTTAGAACGATTTGGAATGTCATTCGAACGAGTCTTTGTTATTTATTGGAGCATCTAACATGGTCATTCGAACGAGTTCTGGCTCTTCGCCTTTTGGTCATCTCTGAAATGTCATTTGAAGTTTCGTTGGAAGTTTGTTTGAATGAAAGTAGGTACTTCATTCGAACGAGGTCACATTTTGTTCGAATGAGTGCGCGTATTTTTTTTATCCCAAATCAAATTAACCTTTTATGTTTTCTTTAGTGAATCTCTATCATTATAAATAAATATGTGGGGATGAATTTGTTTTTAAGACTTTTAGGTTCTTTTAGTGCTTAAACTCTTAAAAAACTTCATCCAAATCCCTTGGATATTTTAGGATAACTTTGCCAAACCAATAAGAACAAAATCTGAGTTCTACACCCTCGTGCAATTTTTACTCTACTGTTGATTTGTGGAGTCGAGGCTCTACTGCCGAAGAAGAAAGGAATTACGAATTATAGGGGCTAATCAATGGATAGCGAGGCAAGATCTACTTGTCATGGAAGATGCTAGACTATGTCGTATCTGTTGAAGATTTGAAGACCATTACCGCATTATACTTAGGGGATCTCTAAGTAGTTTGTAAGTTATTACATGCTGATCATATCTGAAATAGTGCTAAAAAGGTTTTGTCCGTAATCACTTTCTCGTCTATTTCTTTACCTCGTTATTTGGTTTGGACATTGGCTTCACTTTATCTTGCATTCTCAGTTAAAATTAATTAAGATAAAATTTGATACAAAATTAATCTTTTAAGTGTGTGACCTGATATATAAGTGAATCCATATGACCCACATTATCAAAACGGCAGGACCCGAAACTCATAAGATCCATAACACATTAGAAAAGTTGTATTCAGGATGTCCTCCACAAGAATTTGTGAATGGTGATATCCCGAGGGGAAATTAATCGAAAAATAATAATGCACTACTCAATCGATCGAACAAATTATCGATACGTGACAATAAATACTTGTTATGTATTGTGACCTTATTCAGCTCTCGATAATCCACATATAACTAGAGATAACCATCCTTCTTCTTTAAAAATTAAACTAGATATCCCCACAAAGATGTGCTTTCCTTACGAATCTATGGCTCAACAACTACTGAATTTGCTCCCTTAGCTCTCGCATCTCTAATGGATCCATCTGGTATAGTGCCCTGGCAATATGCCTAGTGCCTGTGCCAAATCGATACCAAAGTCTTTCTCTCTTATTGGTGATAGCCCCAGTACCTCATCAAATACATCCATAAAATCCTGGACAATCGATAATATAAGTGTGTACTAGACCCTCCCCCCGAGCCTAGGCATAACAACAAGAAATATTTCTTGCCCAGGAATGGAAAATGTGATCGCCTTCCTGTTGCAATCATTCTTCCCATGATACTGTGTTAACCAATCCACCCTCGGTATGAGGTCGTAATTCCACATGTCAAAAATAAATAAATCTAAAAAAAACATAAACTTCCGATCTTAACAACCAAACCCCCACAAACCTGACGTAAGGCAGTACCCGTATCTATTGGGGTGCCCACAGGCATAAATACATCAGTAGTGATCTCTAATAACTCATGCGTAGAAGAAAAGGTGTAAGTACAAAATGTGAGTGACGTGACCATGTAAAAAAGAACTCGTCCATAAATACCATAAATGATAGCTTAAGTTGGGATAGGCTTGTCTGTGTGATAGATGTTAAGAAAACGTCCATAGCGAAGTTGTGGGCACCCTTATTCCTGGTCTGTTAGCAGTGGGAAAGTCAAATACTATGGAGGTGGTATAAATTCTTGTACTACAATGGGGCTGATCCAAATTATAATTGTCCCTAATGTTGTCTGATCGAGCGGTAAAAGTGTGTTCGTGTGAGGACACAATCGTTGTGTGTTTCGCCGCCGCGATACAAAAGAACCTAAGCTACTACCACACTTGACAAGCAAGCACAGCGGTAAGTCGGGTGTCGTAAGAAATCCACAGGGAGTGATTAAATTTTAGACTTTAATTGTTTTAATTACTTCAGGAATAAAAGTGTAAAATAAATAAAAGAAAAGGTGATAGGGTGGTTATGGTGACAAAACAAAAGAATAAGTTACGCTACACAAAAGTAAAGCGAGGATCGGGATCGCATTCTACCAAACGGATCGAAACAACTACTAATTAGAATTAAGGCTCCAAAGCATTTAATCGAGCATTTTTAATTAAGCATAAACATCACACAAGAAGGAATTTAACCCAAAGTTGCGAGATAAAACATTTAACTGAAAAATGGTCACATGCGGATTAAATTCGAATTATCGCTATAAACACTAAAGTTGCGTGACAAATAAAGTTAAACGCATAACAATCCAACTTTAATACACGCGGTTTCAATTAAACGCAATTTTACACAAAACCTAATTTTTGAGGTCCAAACCCGACAATGACGGAAACACAATCCCGACCCTATTTATCTAGGGGTACATAATGAATTAAACTAATTTACACTAACTAAACTAGGAAAGCAATAAATAAAGCATGTAAACCTAATTATGAAAGCATGAAAATTATCTAGAAAGCAAGAATAAATGAAAAGCAAGCTATATTAATGGAGAGGGAAGATGAAAGTACCAATTACAACCCAAATGGATGTCAAACCAAGATGAATTGAAGAAGAACCAAGCAAAACCCCAAAAACCCTAACTAAACTAAGCTAAAATCGTGTATTTGCAGGTCTCCCCTCTCTCAAATGAGAGAGAATTGGTTTTATACAAAATATCCCATGGCAAACTTGTAATAAAAGGGAAGAAAACCCAAAATCTGGAGGGCCGAATCGATTCGGAAATGGTCCGAATCAATTCGGAAACAGGGGAAGTTCGAATCTGCAATTCTGCAGAATTCCGAATCGATTCGATTTTGGGCCGAATCGATTCGCAACCTACAGGTCTGAATTCTGCAGCTTTGTCCTGTTTTACAGAAAATGCCGCCATTTCTTCCTTATAGCTCGGAATGAGGCACGGTCGGAGGCTACGCGAAGATAACTCATAGGACTACAACATCCAAGAAGACATTGGGCCAAAAAACCAAATTATGAAATGACTAAAATGCCCTTGAATGTGACCTTGAGTGTGAATTTGAAGTAAAAACCATCCTAAAAATGCCATAAACTCAATCGATAAAACTCGGAATCATGCACCGTCGGCGGCCACGCGAAGAGAAATCAAAGGGCATCAACTTCCGTGAAGATCTCGGGATTCAAAACCGAATGCTGAAATTACTAAAATGCCCCCGAAGCTGCAAAAATCGACGAAACATTTCCGGAAAGCGTCCGAACTTCATACTAAGCATCCAAATACCTACAAAAGCTCAATTAACCCCTAAAAAACATGTTAACATAGAAATCCGAGGTTGTATGGTTAACGAGAATAAGTATAGGGATTAAGATACCCAAGGGGGCTAATAAGGCGTAGGTTAACGGGTGAAATACGCAATATTTGCGTCGTATCATTGTCCCTGTTGGAACTAGTCCAATCTTGCTTGATAGCCCCTAGGGGACCTCCTGAAAAAAATTTCTTACTCACCACAAGAATAACATATGCCTCGAAATGGATAACCCTAATGAACCTGACCCTAGGATCAATCCTTCCCTCTATGGACCTGGACTTACTGGTCCTATCCTCTTTGACCATGTTGGCCCTAATGTTTCTCATATCTTCTGAACATTTTAGGAGGTTCCTCTCCTATATCCGATTCTCGCATCCTGTTTTGTGAACATCTTTATCCTTAGGAAGGCTCATCAGTTTTTGATCCTTGGTCGTCTCCCACCTTCTATTTCTTCAGATCCCTCTATCTAGATGTCTTAATGATCATAGCAGTGAAATAATGCATCATCCACTACCTATGTGTACGTAGTGAAGTTTGGGTTACTAAGAAACACATGCCTAATTCTCCATGTCAAACCTCAAATAAATATATCCATCTTCTTCGCCTACATAATGACAATATCTGGGGCAAAGGGTGCAAGGCAAGTAAACTCCCATTCGAACTTATCCATAGAAGATCCTCCTACCTCATCCTATCAAACTGTTCTCTCAGATTCACCTTCTATGATCGAGGAAAATAATTCACCTCAAACGTATTCCAGAACCGGTTAATAGTCAAATGTGACTTGTCCTCCTTGGTGGTAACAAACTACCACAACTGAAATGCATCCCCTATAAGCCTAAAGATTTCCAGAACCTTCCTCTAAATATATGTGCACTCTACTATACGTACTTGTCTATCTATGTCATGTCTCCACTACAACACAACTATTGGGTCCGTGGATCCTAAAAACTCCGATCAATTGATTTTCTCAGAGGCAACCCTAGCTCACTCCTGGGTAGATGTAGTATGAGGGTAAGATACAAGTATCACCACATGGGTTGGCGATGGTAGTTACTCCTATAGCATGATAGCCACATTAGTGGCTACAGTCTATCCCATAATGGTCGCTAAGTAAGTCGACGCTAATGCGTGCGTCTTCCTTTAACGTTGTTGATACTTCACACTCCGCGCTCGCCTTCGGTGTCGGTCATGATGCTCTCCTCCTAGTGCTCACTATGTGAAAGATATTAAGCATAAGTGTATAAGTACATGTATGACCATAAGAGTCTAACAATCTAAATAAAAAACTCTGAAGTATTAAAGAACGTTACACGAAAAAATAATGGATGCACTCAAGACCCTTCGATGCTAGAAGTTGGAATGCTATGATGCCAACTGTGACATCGCATAAAATCTATAGCTAGATTGGTCGGGTCCAAAAATAAATAATACAAAAGTCTAAAAAAAACAAGTACCATTATAAGCATTGCTAAATTAATATAAAACATAATAGTAAAGAATTGGTAATAGCAATGTGAATGAGCGAACATAATCTCTGATACCATAAAACCCAATAATAAATAAAATCCATCATGAGAAGATGCAAATTATTCTTAACGTAAACGATCTCAAACAGAAAAGAAAAACTACTATAGTAATCTGATTCAAGTGGAAATGCAAATAGAAATAAAAGGAATGAGCACGGAGGATTGACACCTACATCCTATGTAAGAGATGGAACTAAAATTAATGCAAGTGGGAATCAGGTTTGAGGCTACAACAGAAGCCTAGGACCTAAAAAAATTTCAATGGCCACGTTGACAACAAGTCTATAAAGAGTAAAAAATTAACTAACTTTGGGCTTAAATAATAATAATGTATCTTCCTCTCATAGTTTAGTTTTTTTTAAGTTATCCCAACCTAAACAACCCTAAATATAACATATGGTTCTTATACCTAGAACAAGTGAACCCAATGATTAATTTTAATTCATGTCACTTGAATCTAATTAAGTGGCTCCATAATCAATGTTAGTGTATATATATTTAATATAATCTCAATAAAGGAAATATTATATCAATTATAATATCCATATAAGTATGGCCCCCAACATATATAATTAATTGGTCTATGCATGAGCCCGCACATAAATATAAATTTCTATCCTTATAACCTTGTAGATCACACATGCGTACTAGGTATAGTTATAAGGTCTTCTCATACCTATAACCTCAAATCATCATCAAAGGGATATGTCACTACAATCTCCCATAATTTGTATAGGACTCCCTACCTAAGACTATATAAAGAGCGCCCGCGTGTATTCCCCCTCTATATATGGGTACGACAACAGTAAGACCTGGGTAAAATAACCAAGGTAAACCCATTGATATCACCGAGGTACTAACGTGATCGACATTGCACACACACCCATAAAGAAATCCCTCCTAGTACATCCCCCATGAGCACTAACACGGGGTATGGCTTAAACGTAATTCCAAAGAACAACAATCCAATTCACTCATAGATTATTAAAATAGAGTACTCATTTTTAAATTGATAATCCCAAATTATTAAAGAATTAAAGTGTCATTATGTCTCATACTCATTCTAAAGCGATTCCAACACATTTTAACAAAAGAGCACAAGTCGTTTGACATCATAAGTCATTCTAACAAGAACCCAAAATTCATTCTAATAACATTCATATTTATTCTAACAAGAACCTAAATCTTGTTTGAACGAAACTCCAATCTCGTTCAAATGATATGCGTGCAATGTCATCTTCTTCTAAGTCCGAAATCCACCATTAATAACAACAGTACCTAACTTATAAGCCTTTAAACAATAGCAAACACATCCCCATTTATATATAGGTTGTACCACAAAATCAATAACATGTATGTACAAGTTTTGATCAATTAACATGGATTCAAGTTTTAATTTAAGATTTTAAGTGTCATCATCCTAAGCTCATAATCTAATAGTTTCAAACTCATATTTAATTAAATTCTTGGATTAAATAAGGGGCTTTTGTTAGATTTATTAGCATGATTTAATATATAAAATTACTATTCAAATTCTAAGAAATAATTCATAATATTCGTCATCAATTTACTCTATGTCATTATCATGTGCTTAGTGTTTAATTTATCTAATTAACTAATTTTGAAAATAAGGTTTTTATTATCAAAATTAGATTTATAAACACGTTAATTCAGATATCATTACTCTAAAACAAACTCATATTAAATTTGTAATCTAAGTAAACTTTCCTCCTTAAAAAAGGTTTGAATCCAAATTTTCAATCCTGTAAATCTTCTTCTCTTATGGTTATTTTTTCTTAGCCTTTTAGGGTTTCTCTTAAAGGTTTCAATGTCATTCTGGTTATGATTAATTACCTACAAATGTAGCTTACCATAAAATTAACCTTTGGCCCCATATGGACCTCAACCCAATGAGCCCAAATGCCACTCCAGATGGCCCAAAACTCCACCCAAGCCATATACTAACCCAAATAAAAAAAATTCCAAAAATTCCCAAACTTGTAAGAGCATACACAGTCCATTAAGTTATGAGAATATATAGCTACTCCAAAGTTAAACAATATTGTAAGCACTAATAGAAAGTTTAAAATTCAAAAATACCCTAAACATAAAAAAAAAACTTTTTAGTAAATCACAATGGTGGTGATGTCTTATATTGACAATGGTTGTTGGTTGGCATAGATGAACAAAACCGCTATGGGTTGGTCGAACCGAGGCTTCATTATTTATAGGGAATAGAGAGATAAAGAGAGAGAGAGAGAGAGAGAGAGAGAGAGAGAGAGAGAGAGAGAGAGAGAGAGAGAGAGAGAGAGAGAGATAGATAGATAGATAGATAGATAGATAGATAGATAGATAGATAGATAGAGAGAGAGAGAGAGAGAGAGAGAGAGGGGGGGGGGAGAGGAGAGGAGATTTATGAATTATTAAAGGAGAAATATTAATAAATTAAAGTAGAAAACTTTTGTATTGGGAGTTGTTGGGAGTTCAAATTAAAGTAAAAATAAATTAAGGTGTAATAAGGTATAAAGCATTAATGTGGAAAATTTCATCCAAACCCTTAGTTCCTTTCATTGTTGGTGTCACAACCCCTAATTATCTTATCCCTCTTATTAATATTAAAACACAACTCTTCTACTCAACTCAACTCAATAAAGCCTTTTCCCAATTATTTGGGGTCGGCTACATGAATCCTATTTTTCCATTTCATTCTGTCCAGTGCAATATCTTCGGTTAAACCACATGATATCATGTCCTTTTTTATAATATCCCTCCAAGTTAATTTAGGCCTACCTCTACCCCTTCGGTTACCATCAATACTAACTAAATCACTATTCCTTACAGGAGCATCCATTGGTCTACGCTTGACGTGTCCAAACCATCTAAGTCGATTTTCTCTCAATTTATCTTCTATAGGAGCTACTTTTACCGTTTCATGAATTTTTTCATTTTTAATTTTATCCTTTCGAGTTTTACCACAAATCCATCTTAGCATTCGCATCTCCGCCACACTCATTTTCTGCACATTTTGTTTCTTGGTTGCCCAACACTCTGTCCCATATAACATGGCGGGTCTAACGGCCGTCCTATAAAATTTTCCTTTTAACTTCAAAGGTATACGCCTATCACACAGAACACCGGTCGCACTTCTCCACTTAACCCAGCCTGCTCTAATCCTATGCGTAACATCACCACTAATATCTCCATCCTTTTGTATAATCGATCCTAAATAACGAAAATGATCATTTCTAGGTATTTCTTGACCCTCCAATTTCACCACATCTCCATTTGTCCTCCTATTACTACTAAAATTACACTCCACATATTCTGTTTTAGTTCTGCTTATTTTAAATCCTCTTGTTTCTAAAGTTTCTCTCCATAATTTCAACCTAGCATTTATCCCCATCTTAGTCTCATCGACTAAAACAATATCATCTGCAAATAGCATACACCATGGCACCACATCTTGTATTTGTCCAGTCAACTCATCCATAACAAGAGCAAAGAGATAAGGACTTAATGCTGAACCTTGGTATAGCCCTCCCGTAATTGAAAATTCACTACTTTCTCCAGCTGATGTTCTTACTGTAGTCATCGCACCATCATACATATCCTTGATCACGTCAATATATCTGCGAGTCACTCCTCTTTTATGTAGAACCCACCATATTATATCTCTGGGTATCCTATCATACGCCTTCTCCAATTCTATAAAAATCATATGAAGATCCTTCTTTTTCTCTCTATACCTCTCCATTAATCTCCTCAATAAATAGATTGCTTCCATTGTTGACCTCCCAGGCATAAACCCAAATTGATTCTCCGATACTGTTGTCTTCAATCTCAATCTATATTCAATCACTCTCTCCCAAAGTTTCATTGTATGACTCATTAACTTAATACCACGATAATTTGAACAACTTTGTATCTCCCCTTTATTTTTATAAATAGGTACTAAAATACTTTTTCTCCATTCATCGGGCATCCTATTAGTCATTAAAATTCTATTAAATAATTTTGTAAGCCATGATACTCCATCCTCCCCTAAGCACTTCCAAACCTCAATAGGGATACCATCCGGTCCTAAAGCCTTCCCTGTTTGCATATTTTTTAGAGCAATCCTGACCTCTGTTGTCCTAATTCTACGAAAAAATATATCTTCTCGAGTCTCCCTTAGTTCCTCTATATCTAATCTACTCCCATTATCTCCATTTAATAACCTCTCAAAGTAATTATGTGTGTTAATCCTTTGTTTGAAAATGCTCAAAATAGAGATATCAGATTGAAATGTTTGTCATAGCTATACAGATCTTGAATGTTAAATTCATACCATTAACTATACATGTTCGTTTGGAAACATTTTTTTTTCATTTTTCAGGTAATATTTCCACATAATACTTTGGTTCCACATATAACAATTAATTTTTTTAATTATTTGAAGATCTGATATTATAATTACAAAGTTCACAAATCTTTTTTTTTCTATAGGATATCCCTATCCTCTTTATAACAAAAAGAATATATTATGATGTGTTCGTGTTAGGTAAACCAAGAGATATTATGTTGCAACGCATTTTTATTGGATCACGTTACTTTTGGTAAAAAAATAAGATTCCATGATATTACACGTCACTTTTATTTGGGTCTTATTAAAAAAAAAATTGTTTAGTGCCATGTCGTATGGTAATTTAAAAGGTCTGTGTTCGTGATTTGTAAAAAATAAAGATTGTGTTGCTACGTGTCGTGTTACGTATTAATTGAGTCATATTAATTTTTTGATAAAACAATAATATCTCGTGTTTATGGTTATGGGTATAGGACGTTCAACTTTATTTTTAATGAAATAAACCAATTTTTCAAGTTGAATTTATTTTTAAAAAGCAATCGACCTTATTTCTTTTATACATCACTGTACAGTTTTAAGGAACTTAACTTTTCTTAATTGCTCTATCTTTAATTATAAAAATCAATCAATCTTATAGTCATTTAATTTCTAAACATGTGTACTTTTAGAAAATGGATCATTGTTTCTCGAGCATTCACGATTTTGTTAGGAATGAAAATGATGACAAAGCAAAAAAGAAAAGGAAAATTATTGTGGGATATCATATAGTTATTTCGTCATCAATTCAGTGTGGTGACATAAAACATTTTTATTGAAGAAACCTTTCTAGGATTTAAGAAATACAAGAGAGGTATATTTGATTTCCTACAGATTAAGTTCAATCTATCTTATTTTACTAATACTACTTCAATTAATTATCTCTAACGATGTGATGTGATTTGATTTCATTTTTAATTAGTATGTATTGTAAAAATATTATATTTTAATTGTTTACATTTCCCAACATAGTTTTAATAAATTTTGTAGGTGGTAATGTCTTACAGTTAATGATAGTCAATGCACATAATCCAAGCAAGAATAAAAATGACAATAAATAATGAGATCACACACAACATAAGATATATGTGGTTCGACAACGTGCCTACATCCATGGGTTTCTATGGTCAAGAACTCAAGTCGAACAAGTTTTAGTATTTCTCATCATTATAATGATGCATACCCCACTCATGTACAGTGTTTTTACATTTATAAGGAAGTTTAGGAGCGTCCTAATCCCCGTTAATAGATTTTTAAAAGAGTTTGGATGTATCTTCTGTCATGATCAACCATTATAAGTGATTGAGTTGAAGGATTATTTTTTGATTTTGAATCTTCATTAATTATAGGTGCATGTGTCCTAAGCATACATAAATAAGCATGTGCCACTACAATTATTAACCCCACAAATACCCCTAAAGTCTAGGGTTTTCTTAAGTTCATTGGGCTTTATGCATAGATAAGTTGCTGATGCGTGGCGAGTCTTCATGCTCTGTAGGAATAACGGATTTCCTAATATGGTTAGAGCTTTACAATTGTATGAAGTCTTTGTGTATTGATCAGAGGGATATTTTATAAATACCTTAGAAACTAAAGAGCTTTTATTCCCATGGGGCACACTTCTAAATATGGCCTCTTTACTTAGCCTCGGGGGAATGTATTCATCGCTTCACTAGTTGTCATTCGCATGTAATAATTAATTTTTGGGAACAATAAAGTCATTTTTATCCTAAAATAACATTTCCTCTCTTTCCCTTTCATTTAAAAAACTGCTCATTTTGAAGAAGGGCTTGCATTACTCCCATTTCACTGTGAGCATTCTAACTCCACTTCTTTCATCTTTCTATCATTCTCAATTCCTCTACCAGTTCTTTCATTGAGTTTCCACCACTCTTCAAAAATGATGTATGTCCTTAGGGGAGATACCATAGAAAAGTTTAAACATGGTTACACCCCTCAATGGATTCCATTAGATTTGATTAAGAGAAATTGTGAGCTCCGTAAGCTTTTTGAATGAAATTAGTTGCCTTAAATCTTCATCGTTGTGTGTGGGGTAACTTTCACTACACCAAAATTCCAAAATTATCACCCTTTGGCATCCAGGTCTTGTCACGTACAAGGATCCTAAAAAAATGCAAGTATTTTCAGGGTCCTTCATCGTGACAAGATCATAACAGGACTTGTCAAAGTCGTGTCACGGTCCTTGACTGTGATAACGATCATGATAAAAAAATTCAGGATTCCATCCCTAAAACCCCTCACCCCCCCCTCCCCCCCCGCCCCCCCCCCCCCCCCCCCCCAAAAAAAAAAAAAAAAAAACATGAATTCCCTCTTCTCTCTCTTTCATTAACTCGGTTACCTCTCTCTCTCTCTCCTAGGTAAAAGAATCACACCATTTTTCACCCAAAAGGTATGATTTATATATATATATATATATATATGTGTGTGTGTGTGTGTGTAATTGTAATTCTTGACTACATGTATTAATTTGTTGTAAAATAGTTGTTTTACATGTATGGCTTTAATATTGTTAGAAACATAATGGGCAAAACCTAGGTTTGAAAATTTTGTCTCTGATATTTATTTGTGCTTGAATATATGTAGTTGTTTATATTAAACTAGTTTTATTTACATGTATGCCTTTGATATTGTTCAAAATATGATGGGAAAAACCTAGGCATGAACATTATTACAATGTGAATATTTGTGTTTGTTTGTTGTAAATATAATCGTATTTGTTAAATGGGGGTTTTTATTTGTGGGTTTATTTAAACATATATTTTAAATAGGGTTCATTTCAGTATGTATACGTGACTTAGGGTTTCAATGTAGGTTTTAAAAATTAGATTCGATTACGATTATAAATGCATACAAAATTATATTGAAAATTTATCCTTACAAGTTTGACACAATGACTTCCTTCCTCTTTTAAAATTAACTTGTGAATTTTGTGGTATTTTTCTCTCTAGTTATTTTCCACATTCACTGTGAAATATTCTATAGTAAGAAGTATATATTTTAATAGAATACAAAGTTTATATCAATTTTATCATTCATTTGTCTGGCCATACATCAAGCTCAAATGACTAAAAACTTAGGAAAATGCTCTGTCCCAAACAACTCCCCCAAATAGCTTTAAGTGTTATACCTTATGGTATGGATCCCGTCAGAGCACAACCCATTAATGCTATTTGGAAAAGATTTGGGGTTAGCATCACTCAAAAACTTGTCCTTGTGCATTTTCAATTTAATGCAAGACCTACAACACTCGTTGCTGCTCAGCATGAATTTGAAGAAAGACACGAAAACCTTTTTTTGTTATGATGATGATGATCTCCACCAGACATTTGTCTCTGATGTGTCCATATGGGCTCAAGAGGCCTACTTACATTTGCGTTGACTATTTCATCCGGTCGTGGAGGATAATGCAGTCTATCATGACGTGATTTGTGTCACCCAATCCGTTCACAATGAAGCATTATCTAGTCTGAGGGATAAGCTTTAGAAATATTTGAATGTGTTGGCTAGATAAATAGGTTTCTACTAAAAGTTGGATGATATTGAGTCTATGCATGCAAGGAAGACCATTATTCTGTAGGGGACCTCATCGGAATGGGAGATTTTTCTGCTCTTCTTTAAAAAGAAGGTGACGATCTGAGAGTCGATCTTAAGAAAGATAATAAGTCTTTGACAAACAAGCAAGCTGGAGAGGGCATACTTCATTGACTAAGACAATGGCCAACTGAGAGAAGATATGGAAAGGTCCCAAAAGTCCTTGTGTGACACAGGATGCGACCAGCAAAAGTGTGTCTTCTTCTGATGAAAACGATAATGGTAGGTTGGGGAAAGATCTTGAGAAGATAAAAAAGTCTTTACATGATAAGGGAGCGACCAACAAAATCCAATTTGAGAAGCTTGATCACCTAAGATTATAATTCCAAAAGCAACCTCGCCGAATGTGGATGAATGGATACAATGAGGCTCTTATTAGTCTAGATTTTGCCTTAAATTATGCTTGAAGCGTTACCTATAGTAATGGACTCAATGCCTTGACAATTACAAAGATGCCCAAGGATAAATAATTATGGTACTAGCATGAAATTGGTTTCCTCGATTATCAGAAGCCTCATTATTAGATTGATGTTACATGTATGCCAATGCATTCCATCCTCATAAGTTTAATAAGGAAGTATTAGGGTGATTACGATCTTGATGGTGATAATGGGCTCTACCGACCTCCTCACTTGGTCAACAGTGTGACACCTGGAGAGCCATCAAGGATTACAAATTTCGGTGAGACCTTCAGGCCTGCTTCACTGGATGTTACACATGCTGGAGCAAGGCTTCGAAGGATACATCACTCTGGTCACATGAGTGTATATTTGGACTCAACATAATGCGATCATATTTGTGATAATTATACGACGTAACAACTTATTTTGAATAGTAGACTACGACTTATTTTGAGTAGTAGACTATAATAAAGCTCTCTTATATAATTTTTAATTACAATATCAGTATTGTACCAACACATATAATAGTTGTTTCTTTATTTATTATTTTTTTCCATATATATCGTACTTGTTAATCTATTCCTTTTTTCGTTTCTTTATTTTGCAAGTTCATTTCATGATTAATTGAGACATTATTTAATTAAGTTGTTGAACGCCTAGATTTTTCTGTTGTAACATTTGCATTCTACTTGTTGGGTGTAATTACACCGTCCATGTGGCCATGGAAGAGAGAGAGAGAGAGAGAGATGCATGTTGGTTATATGCAAGAACTAGATTTGAGCCCCGAGCCATGCGCAAGCTCTTTATAAAAAGAAGAAAAATGCTACTTATATCTACATTTTTATCACCCTTTTGTACAGGGTGCATTAGATACATGTACCTTTGACTGAAAAAACTATGGTATAAATTTGTTAAAACAATATGATAAGGAATATAGGTAAGTGTAGTGCTTCAATAAAAATTGTGTTATGAGAGGAAATATATATTTCCATTCCATAACTAATAACCAAGTTGATTTATAATTCAAAAGAAAAAAAAAATGAATAATAATAATGAAAAATTACGTATAAAAAGTAAAAAGACACAAATGTGAGCGTGTGCGTGTGTGAGAGAGAGAGAGAGAGAGAGAGAGAGAGAACAAATAATTCACAGTAGAAGTGTTCTACTGGGGTTCTATTTTCTTGCAAAAAAATGAAGGGAAAAATGCAATATATATATATATATATATATATATATATATATATATATATATATATATGCATGCAGTACTGTACTTGTGCGGACTACTCCACATTTTTAAAATGCGGATCAAACATGTGTCACCTGACGGTGAGCCCAAATAAGAGAGAGAGTGTGCCTATTATTTAGCTGATATTTTCTAGGGTCACCGCTAGGTTACACATGTCCGGTCTGCACTTTTAAAATGCGGACTGATCCGCACAAAAACAGTACCCTATATATAAGTATGTATGTATATATAAATTTTTTTTTTAGATGGTAAATATCAAAACCAAAGACGTGTCATACTATCAATATATCCATAACATCAATATTTTGATTAACAAATACAAATCATAAAAGGGGTGGATAGTGCCAGTAATTTCTTACAAACAAAACTTTGTTGCAACTTAAATCTTGTGCCGACGGTAGATATGCCCAAAAGAATTCACAAATTTCCTCCAAAGTGGTCAAGCTAAACTTTTTGGAGTATCCTCTTCCTTCTGAGGTCTAGAATCCTTCTTCTCATGAGAGAGAAAGAGAGAATATGAATAAAATGAAAGAATTGAAAAGTTTTCAGAGCTGATGAGAAAAAGGCTTGATATGTAAATCTTCTCTTAATTACTAATATATATTTTTAGCCACGTGGAAAGTTTACGGGAGGAGACACCGTATTTATATTTAGATATTAAATAATATTATGTGTTCCAAATAAATCTTTTAAAACTTTTCCTAAAATACATTAAAATTTTGTATTATGTGTGGGTTCCACCACAATATACAAACATTTAATGCATTTGGAGATATTTTAAAAGATTTATTTGGGGTATGTAGCATTACTCTATATGCAAATGTTTATATCTTTTGGAGAGACATTAAAGGTAGTATTGATTAAAATTATTGTCATTTTAAAATTTGTTATATCGGTTTGTAAATCCAAACTTCATTAAATTTACTATTTGTTACATTTCCTATCCTAAATTATTGGCATATTTACCATTTCCTAACCCAAATCTAAAATTTATGCCTGTCTTGTTTTCCTATGCCAATTTCTTTCTTTTTTTTCACTTGGCAGTGACTAGCAGAAATAATTTTTAGTTTTGATATAATCACTATAAGTTTTTAGTTTTGTTGCTAAGAAAACAAATCAATGGGATTTTACAGTGAGCATTTGATGAATTGTTGCGCTTTATCCAGGTACCACTTATCTCTCTAAACTTTTGTTTTAAGACATTAAGTTTGGATTGATTCACGTCATGATGTTAACCTTACAAAGCCCATTATAAATAAAGTGCTAACCTACTTTTAATCCAACTTTTTGTGAAGAACTTCTAATTTAAGTCATTAATGAGTTTTCACATGTATGCTCTAGTACCCCGAATACAGTTGTAATTTTGTTCTTTCAAGTGTTACTATTAATAATTTATTATTTTTCACTTGGCTTGACTTTTCTAGATAATTCTGGAAAAAATCTCAATCATATTTTAGAATAACCTGATAATTGTTCATTATCTGTCTTGGTTACCTTTAGTTTGTTCATATTTTATTTTCACGATTTCATCTTTCCCATGAATTATATTCGTTCATTTACAACTGATGCACATTTGAAGAATTAAACAATGACAGACACTCATACATAATGAAGATATCAGGTGCCCATCTAGAACCTGTATATATGTGGTTCAAATGCCTAAGTAATATATTAGTTCTTTTTTGTTTTTGGACTTTGGTCGGTTTGAACTGAGAATAGGGATTGCTGATCGGTGTACATAGAATATTTATCCATATTGTGCTTTAACATTCCTGAATCGTCTCGAAATAGAATTTAAACAATTTTCAAGGTGAATCCATAGTATTGGGATTCGTATTCAAGTAAAAAGGCTCAATCATACCTGCACTATCTGTTAGCATTTATGAATTATTAAGTTATAAAAAAAATCATATTTTGAATAATTTTGGGTTCAATTTATTATGGGATTCATACGTCTTTCTAGATAACTCAAAGTAATAATTCGTTCTCCTCTGCAAGGAGTATAACGTGGTATACTCATATGCAAAAAATTATAAATTATTGAATGAGAATTATAGTTCAAAGTACTCACTTGAAACATGAAGAATGGTTGAAATGTTTAAGTTAAAGTTTGTCCCACGTAGAAAGAATGTATAAAATGGGTGTATGGGTGTTGCATAATATAACCCATTTTGGCGGCCCGACCCGGCTTGGGCTCATGGACCTTGGGCTTTGGCTTGGTTAAATAATAAAAAAAAATGGCCAAATTTTATTGGACTTTTTATTATTTTTATGGGTTATTCTTGTTGAATTCTGCCCAGTTTTTTTTTTTTTTTTTTTTGTTGACAGTTAATTTCGATTATTCCCAATAGTTGACTATTGTGATTTCCAATCGTTTTTAATTACCACTTATTTTTGTATAAATAAGTGGCCTGGAGTCTCATTTTTATGATTACAAAATTAATCAAGTCAGTCCACATATTTTTATGAGTTTATATGAGAGTTCTCAATAGTTGGTTCAAATAGACTTACAGATTGGGATGCTGCATTTGCAAGTAATATTTTTGTATCGTGGAAGATGATTGCTGCTGTGTTCGAGAAGAACTAATTCGGGGCAAAATTCGTTTTAAGGTCAGAGTGTTTAACACTTGACTCAATCAAGATTTTGTGTTGTTGCTGTAATTATTCTTTTTCATTGCATATTAATTTTGTAATTATTCTGTAATTAATAATTTTTGTAACATAATTACAAAATCATTTTGGATAACAATCTTAAGACGATTTTTTTTATTTTTTTTATTCCAGAATGATTTTTTGTGTTACTTAATTACAGAAATATTTTATAATAATCTATATGTTAAGAAATTATTTTCAGTATTACAAAATATTGTTTCACATTCTGTAAAGGTTTTTGTGAAAGAAAACTTTTTTGTATAATCAAAAAATATAATAATAATTGTACGTTTATATAATTTATTTATTGCATATATTTCTGTTACTCAAATAATTGTACGTTTATATAATTTAGTTATTGCATGTATTTCTGTTACTCAAAAACTTAGTATAGTATTATTTTATAGTGAATTGCCAACAAGTTGATTTTCATAAATTTCGTGACATTATATTAATATGAATATTCCCTCACATATCCTATTATAAATACATATTTATTTTTGTTTAAAGTAAAAAAGGCATCTACTTCTGTTTTGCCCGTTGTGGCACTACCAATTAATGTTGGACACGGTGAAAAGCTCGAAAAGTTCAAAGGCACTTACTCCAAACATTGGCAACAACAAATGTTATTTTATTTAACAACTTTGAACTTGGTAATATTTCTTAATGAAAAGGAACTAACTTTAAAAGAAGATGAAACTCATAGGCAAATAATTATCGTTGTGGATGCATGGAAACATGTTGATTTTCTATGTCAAAATTATATCCTCAACAATCTGGAAAACATATTATATAATGGGTATAGCCCTCTTAAAACTGCTAATGAGGTGTGGGAGTCTTTGAATAAAAAAATACAAAGCAGAAGATGTCAGAATAAAGAAATTCATTGCCGGTAGATTCTTGGATATTAAAATGGTTGATTCAAAGACTATCATTGATCAAGTCCAAGAGCTCTACTTAATTTATCATGAAATATTTTCTGGAAAAATGGAAATAAGTGAGTCATTTCAAGTGGCCGCTATGATTGAAAAATTGACAACATCTTAGAAAGACTTCAAAAATTATTTGAAACTTAAACGTAAAGAAATAGGGTTTGAGGACTTGATTGTGAGGTTAAGGATTGAAGAGGATAATTGGGTGTCAGAGAAGAGAATTGGAAATCCTATGGAATCCCAAAGGCATGTAGTGGAAGAAGGGCAAAGTAGCAAGCACAAGAAAAGGAAGCATGTGAATCAAAGCAAGCCAAACAAAAGGCCTAAAAGTGAAAACTTTAAAAATTTGATGGAAAATGCTTTGTGTGTGATAAACTGGGACATCATGCTAAAGATTTTTGTAATCAAAAAAATCAAGAAAATAAGAAACATAATCAAGAACAAGGCAATTTCACCAAAGTTGAGAACATTTTTCAAAATATTAATGATATAGACTCTCGGTCCTGGTTTCTGAAGTCCACATAGTGGGAAACACTAGGGAATAGTGGTTGAACAATGAGGCCACTCGTCACATATGTTTAGAAAGAATATGTTTACTTCCTACCAATAATCTAATTACGAGGAACAACTTTTCATGGCCAATTCTTCTACTTCAAAGGTTGAAGGAAAAGGGAAAGTTATACTCAATATGACTTCGGGAAAGGAACTTACCCTCAGCTACGTGCTTCATGTCCACGATATTCGAAAGAACTTGGCTTCATGATCACTGCTTAGTAAGAAGGGGTTTAAACTTCTATTTGAATCTGATAAATTTGTACTCACTAAGAGTGGTATGTATGTGGCTAAAGGATATTTGAGCGATGGCGCTTCAAACTCAATATAATGCCTATCAATAATAATAAGAACGTATCTTTTGCTTATTTGCTTGAGTCATGTAATGTTTGGCATGGTAAATTAGGTCATGTTAATTATGATACTATTCGTAGATTAATTAATTTAGACTTAATACCAAAATTTAGTATTGACTCAAGTCAAAAGTGTGAAATGTGCGTGGAATCAAAGTTAACTACATCTCCTTTTTAAAATGTTGAAAGAAGAACAAACCCTCTTGAGTTAATTCATAGTGATATATGTGATTTAAAATGTTGACAAACAAGAGGTGGAAAAAGTATTTTATTACTTTTATTGATGATTGCACAAGATATTGCTATGTGTATTTGCTAAAAAGCAAGGATGAGGCGTTAAATATTTTTTAACATTACAAAAATGAAGTTGCGAATCGACTTAGAAAAAAGATTAAAGTAGTTAGGAGTCATAGAGGAGGTGAATATGATTCACCTTTTGAACAATTTTTTTCAAAATCCGGAATTATTCATCAAACTACCGCTCCTTAATCACCTCAATCTAACGAAATTCCGAAACGCAAAAACTAAACTCTAAAAGAGATGATGAATGCTATGTCGATAAGTTCAGGTTTACCTCAAAACTTGTGGGGGGGAGCTTTGCTTTCTGCAAACTACCTTCTTAATAAAACGCCTCATAAGAAATCACAAAAGACACCATATGAATTATCGAAAGGTCGATCACCTTCCTACAAATACCTTAAAGTGTGGAGGTATCTAGCAAAGGTAGTGATTCCGAATCCTAAAAGGATTAAGATAGGACCAAAAATTGTTGATTGCATATTTATTGGTTATGTAATTAATAGTAGTGCATATTGATATCTTATACATAAATCTGAGATTCCTAATATACACATAAATACTATAATTAATTCTAAGAATGCATATTTCTTTGAAGATATATTTCCTAATAAAAATAAAGTGGTTGATTCAAGTTATTGTAAAAGAACATATGATACTGCATCTAGTAGTCATCTAAATGATATAGAAAATGAATATATTGAGAAAGATGATGACCTCAAACCTAGACGCAACAAAAGGACAAAGACTTCAAAGTCTTTTGGCCCAAATTTTCTAACATATATGCTAAAAAGAGAGCCTCGAAACTTCGTAAAAGCCACGTCAACTCCAGAAGACCCTTTTGGAAAGAGGTTGTCAATAGTGAAATTGAATCCGTCATACAAAATCATACGTGGGAACTGGTTGACCTTCCACTAGGATGTAAATTTCTTGGATACAAGTGAATATTCAAGAGAAAATTAAAGTTAATGGATCAATTGATATATACAATGCTAGACTTGTAGCTAAAGGTTATAGACAAAAGGAAGGATTGGACTACTTTGACACTTACTCACCTGTTACGAGAATAACATACATGCCAGTGTTAATCGCTATTGAAGCATTATATAATCTTGAGATACATCAAATGGATATAAAAACCGCTTTCTTAATTGGAGAATTAAATGAAGAGATATACATGGAACAGCCAAAAGGGTTTAAAGTTCCCGGAAAAGAAAAGAAAATGTGCAAACTTGTTAAATCCCTTTATGGATTAAAACAAGCACCTAAAAAATGGCATGAGAAATTTGACGATGTAATGATGTCAGATGAATTTAATCTAAATGATTGTGATAAATGTGTATACATAAAAAAATACTACAAGTGGCTATCTCACTGTTTTTGTCTATTTAGATGATATGCTTATTATTGTAAATAATAAAGATATCATTAAATCTACTAAGAAAATATTATCAAGCAAATTTGGTATGAAAGATATGGGTAGTGCCGATGTTAAATTAGGAATTAAAATTTCTAACACATTGGAAGGACTTGTCTTGTCTCAATCTCATTATATTAAGAAGATACTCGATAAGTTCCATAAAGGTAGTGATATCATTCCTAAAACACATATTGACCCAAATCTTTATTTATGTAAAAATATTGGAAATTGTATATCTCAATTGGAATATTCTCGTATCATAGGCAGTTTAATGTATATCATGAACTGCACTCGTCCAGATATTGCTTACTCAGTTAGTAAATTGATTCGGTATACAAGTAATCCAGATGAAAACCATTAGAAAGCCACAATAAGAGTTCTTAGATATCTAAGACACACTCGTAATAATGGATTGCACTACACTAGATATCCTATTGTACTTGAAGGATACAATGATGTTAATTGGATTTTGATTCAATGGATTCTAAATCCACAAGTGGTTATGTATTTACACTTGATAGTGCAGTGGTGTCTTGCAAATCCTCAAAATAGACTTACACTGCTAGGTCAATTATGGAGTCTGAATTTATAGCTTTAGATAAAGTTGGAGAAGAAGAAAAATGGCTTTGAAACTTTTGAGAGGATATCTAATATGGCCAAAATCTATGCCTGTAATTTGCATACATTATGATAGTCAATCAAAAATTGGCAGAGCACAAAGTCATATGTATAATGATAAGTATCGACACATACGATGAAGACACAATAACATTAAACAACTTCTCTCTAATGGAATAATTTCCATTGATTATATCAAGTCTAAGGATAATATAGCGCATCCGTTAACCAATAGCTTAAATAGAGAGCAGGTGTAATTTATCGAGGGGAATGGGACTAAAGCCTACAAAATAAAGATTTGTCTTTATGAAAACTCCACCTGGTTGACTAGAGATCCTAAGGATCTAGGATCAAAGGGACAACCGAATCTTGACTGACTCTTTGAAAATAGCGTTGTTGAGTTTCAAACTCATACATATTCTTATGATAAAGCAGTGTTCCTACGAATAAAGTAAGGATAAGCTTAGCTTCTAATGACTCCTATACTTTGAAAATTCAAGTAGGGTATAATAGGATACTCTTAGTGGGAAGTCACCTATGTGAGTGTGAACGGGCCGCTTTCTATGAGAAATTTGAAAGGCTGAATTCTCTAAAGCACTCATGAAACCAGAAATTTTTCTAAGTCAAAATCAACACAACCGAAAGAATCAAATTTGTTGAGAAAATTACTGTGTGAAGAATATTGACTTGATTTACATGAAATGTTGAACAGGTCAAGAAATCGCGCTCACTGATCAGTAAGTAAATTCAATAGTCTCTCACTAGGAAAGATTCAAGGCCAAAAGATATCTTTCCTGATACAGGAAATTTCTAAAGATCTCTCTTAGTGTCTGCATAGTTTGTTACGTTGATCAAACCAATTGCATTCATGTGGGGGACTGTTAGAATTTATTGATTATTAAGTTGTCAAAAAAATCAGATTTTGGACCACTTTTGGGTCAATTTAATACGGGGCCCATACGTCTTTTAAGACAACTAAAAGTGGTAACTCGTTATCCTCCATAAGGAGTATAACGTGTTATACTCACATGCAAAAAATCATAAATTATTGAATGAGAATTGTATCTCAAAGTACTCACTTGGAACATGAAAAATGGTTGAAGTGTTTAAGTTAAAGTTTGTCCCACATAGGAAGAATGTGTAAAATGGGTGTCGTATAATATAACCCATTTTGTCTTAAAGGCTTGGTGCCCTTGGGGTATCCAAACTCTTTGAAGGAGGGAGTACATACATGGGCTTCGATTAACTTCCAAGCCCACACATGCGTGTGTGCTGCCACTATGCCTACCTGACCCGACCCGGCTCGACTCGGGCATGCGGGCCTTGGACTTTGAACTTTGGCTTGGCTAAAGTATAAACTTGTTTGGGCCAAATTTTATTGGACTTTTTAATATTTTGTGGGTTATTCTTATTGAATTCCGTCCTAGTTTTTATTTCGTTTATTATTTTTTTCTATTGACAGTTAATTTCAGTTATTCCCTACAGTTGACTATTAAGATTTCCAATCGTTTTTAACTGCCACTTATTTTTATATAAATAATTGGCCTGGGCTCTCATTTTTATGGTTACAAAATTAATCAAATCAGTCCACATATTTTCGTGAGTTCAGATGAGAGTTATCAGTAGTTGGTTAAAATAGACTTGCAAATTGGGGTGCTACATCACTACACCAAAACAAGAATCTGGCATGGTTTAAAACTATGCCAAATCAAATCTGGCACGGTTTTGAACTGTGCCAGAATCAGGTGTTCCAAAATGGCCATTTTTCTCTGGCACGGCTCAAAAGTGTGCCAGATTTGATCAAACAGGAACACTTCTAACACACTTTTAAATTGTGGCAGAATTTGATATTTCTGGCACAATTTTGTACTGTGCCAGATTGAGCACAGTTTGAAAAACTTTTCGTACAGTTCAAAATCGTGCCAAAATTTGATACACTTTTGGCACGATTTTGAACTGTGCCAAATTTTTGATAAACAGAAAAAAAAATTAATTATTTGAAAATAAAAAAATTCACAAATTGCAAATCTTGCACGTTGTTGATAAACTAATGTTCATACAAACATCAAAATATTACAAGTCTTTAATAGTTCACAGACCCAAAAAAAATTGGGCACAGTTTCCTCTATTTTCTCGACATTCTAAAACCCGCTAATATAAAACCTAAATAACATAAAGCCCGCACGACCACAAAATATAAAAAATAAACCTACAAAAGCCCGCACGGCTATAAAAGTTTACAATAAAACTAAAAAAGCCCGCACGGCCATAACACAAAAAATAGAATCATGAATAAATCCCTTGTTGTAAATCATTGAGTTCTCCGTGTGTTCCCCGTGAATAAATGCTAACGATAAAATATTATCCTGTAAAAAAATAGGATACAAAAAAGATACGATATTAGTAACTAAGTAATTTATAAAAAAAGCTTACTCAAACTAAAAAATTACATAGAGGAGTGGAAATTATCATCATATTCTCAAATCGAGAGACCCGGGACTACGCGGTCAGTTCGTACGAGTTACATTGGTCTCGTACGAGGTGTTTGTGCCTCTTGAGGGGCCGTTTGGGGGTTGGTTTTGGTTTTCACCCTCAAACAACTTGTTTTCAAGCCTAATCTACGTATTTTGAAATTATGGTCATATTCTCAAACCGAGAGACTCGAGGACTACGCGATCATTTCATACGAGTTACATTGGTCACGTGCAAGGTGTTCGTGCCTCCTACGGAGCCCTTTGGGGACTGATTTGGATTTTCACCCTCAAACGACTTGTTTTCAAGCCTAATCTACATATTTTGAAATTATCACCATCATCTCAAATCAGGAAGCCCGCGACTACGCGGTCAATTCATACAATTTACACTGGTCCTGAGCTAGGTGTTCGTGCCTCCAACGGGGTCGTTTGGGGGTTGGTTTAGGTTATCACCCTTTAACGGCTTATTTTCAAGATAAATCGACATATTTTAAAATTATCATCATATTCTCAAATCGAGAGATCTGTGACTACGCGGTCAGTTTGTACAAGTTACATTGGGCCCGTGCGAGGTGTTCGTGCCTCTTATGGGGCCGTTTGGGGGCTTGTTTGGGTTTTCACCCTTCAACGGCTTATTTTCAAGCCAAATCGACATATTTTGAAGTTATCATCATATTCTCAAACCGGGAGGCCTGCAACTACGTGGTCAGTTCATATAAGTCCCATTGGTCCCGTGCGAGATGTTCGTGCCTCTTACGTTTGGATTTTTACCCTTCAATGGCTTATTTTCAAGCCAAATCGACATATTTTGAAATTATCATCATATTCTCAAACCAGGAGACCCGCGACTACGTGGTTAGTTCGTACAAGTTCCATTGGTCCCGTGCGAGGTGTTCAAGCCTCTTACGGGGCCGTTTGGGGGCTGGTTTGGGTTTTCACCCTTCAATGACTTATTTTCAAGCCAAATCGATATATTTTGAAATTATCATCATATTCTCAAACTAAGAGACAGGCGACTATGCAGTCAGTTCGTACAAGTTATATTGGTCCCGTGCGAGGTGTTCGTGCCTCTTACGGGGTCGTTTGGGGCCTGATTTGGGCTTTCACCCTTTAACGGCTTGTTTTTAAGTCTAAGTGTTGATTTCTTCAAATTATCGTTATATTCTCAAACATGGAGACTCGAGACTACACGGTCAGTTCCTACAAGTTACATTGGTCCCGGGCTAGGTGTTCGTGTATCCTACAGGGAAGTTTGGGGGCTAGTTTAGGTCACACCCTTTAACGACTTTTTTTCAAGCCAAATCGACATATTTTGAAATTATCATCATATTCTGAAACCGGGAGACCCGCGACTACGCGGTCAGTTTGTACAAGTTAAATTGGTCCCATGCGAGGTGTCCATGCTTCTTACGGGGTCGTTTCGGGGCTGGTTTGGGTTTTCACCCTTCAACGTCTTATTTTCAAGCCAAATCGATATATTTTGAAATTATCGTCATATTCTCAAATCGGGAGACCCGTGACTACGCGGTTAGATCGTACAAGTTACATTAGTCCTGTGTGACGTGTCCGTGCCTCTTACGGGGTCGTTTGGGGGGTGGTTTGGGCTTTCACCCCTTAACGGCTTGTTTTTAAGTCTAAGTGTTTATTTTTGCAAATTTTCATTATATTCTCAAACATGGAGACCCGGGACTACGCGGTCAGTTCCTACAAGTTACATTGGTCCCGAGCTAGGTGTTCGTGCGTCCAACGGGCCGTTTGGGAGCTAGTTTAGGTTATCACCCTTTAACGACTTGTTTTCAATCCAAATCAACATATTTTAAAATTATCGACATATTCTCAAATTGAGAGACCCGCGACTACACGGTCAGTTCGTACAAGTTACATTGGTCATATGCGAGGTGTTCGTTCCTCTTACGGGATCGTTTGGGAGATGGTTTGGGTTTTTCCCTTCAACGACTTATTTTTAAGCCTAATCTACATGTTCTGAAATTATCATCATCATCTCAAACCGGGAGGCCTGCGACTATGCGATCAGTTCGTACAAGCTACATTAGTCCCGTGCGAGGTCTTCGTGCCTCTTACGAGGCCGTTTGGGGGCTGGTTTGGGTTTTCACCCTTCAACGGCTTGTTTTCAAGCCAAGTCGACATATTTTGAAATTATCATCATATTCTCAAATTGGGAGACCCACAACTACGCGGTCAGTTCGTACAAGTTACATTGGTCCCGTACGAGGTGTTCGTGCCTCTTATAGGGTCGTTTGGGGGCTGGTTTGGGTTTTCACCCTTCAACGACTTATTTTCAAGCCTAATCTACATGTTCTAAAATTATCATCATCATCTCAAACCGGGAGGCCCGTGACTACACAGTCAGTTTGTACAAGTTACATTGGTCCCGTGCGAGGTATTCGTGCCTCTTCCGGGGACGTTTGGGGGCTGGTTTGGGTTTTCACCCTTTAACGGCTTGTTTTTAAGTCTAAGTGTTGATTTTTGCAAATTATCAACATATTCTCAATTTGGGAGACCCAGGACTACGCGATCAGTTCGTACAAGTTACATTGGTCCCGAGCTAGGTGTTCGTGCCTCTTACGGGGTCGTTTGGGGGCTGATTCGGGTTTTCACCCTTTAACGACTTGTTTTTAAGTCTAAGTGTTGATTTCTTGAAATTATCGTTATATTCTCAAATATGGAGACCTGAGACTACGCGGTCAGTTCCTACAAGTTACATTGGTCCCGAGCTAGGTGTTCGTGCCTCCTACGGGGAAGTTTGGGGGCTAGTTTAGGTTATCGCCCTTTAACGGTTTATTTTCAAGCCAAATCGACATATTTTGAAATTATCGTCATATTATCAAACTGGGAGACCCGCGACGACGCGGTCAGTTCGTACAAGTTACATTGGTCCCGTGCGAGGTGTTCGTGCTTCTTAAGGAGTCGTTTAGGGGCTGGTTTGGGTTTTCACCCTTCAACGGCCTATTTTCAAGACAAATCGATATATTTTGAAATTATCATTATATTCACAAATTGGGAGACCCGTGACTATGCGGTTAGATCGTACATGTTATATTGGTCCCGTGCGAGGTATCCGTGCCTCTTATGAGATCGTTTGGAGGCTGGTTTGGGTTTTCACCCTTTAACGGCTTGTTTTTAATTCTAAGTGTGGATTTTTGCAAATTTTTATATATTCCCAAACATGGAGACTCGGGACTATGCGGTCAGTTCCTACAAGTTACATTGGTAACGAGATAGGTGTTCGTGCCTCCTACGAGGCCGTTTGGGGGCTAGTTTAGGTTATCACCCTTTAACAGCTTGCTTTCAACCCAAATTAACATATTTTTAAATTATCGTCATATTCTCAAATCGGGAGACCCACGACTACGCGGTCAGTTCCTACAAGTTACATTGGTCTTGTGCGAGCTGTTCGTGCCTCTTACGGGGTCGTTTGGGAGATGGTTTGGGTTTTCACCCTTCAACGGCTTGTTTTCAAGCCTAATCTATATGTTTTTAAATTATTGTCATCATCTTAAACTGAGAGGCCTGCGATAATGCGATCAGTTCATACAAGTTACATTGGTCTCGTACGAGGTGTTCGTGCCTCTTATGAGGCCGTTTGGGGGTTGGTTTGGATATTTACCCTTCAACGGCTTGTTTTCAATCCAAATCGACATATTTTGAAATTATCATCATATTCTCAAACTGAGAGACCCGTGACTACACGGTCAGTTCGTACAAGTTACATTGGTCCCGTGAGAGGTGTTTATTCTTTTTACGGGGCCGTTTGGGGGCTGGTTTGGGTTTTCACCCTTCAACGGCTTATTTTCAAGCCAAATCGATATATTTTGAAATTATTATCATATTCTCAAAACGGGAGACCCGCGACTACGCAGTTAGATCATACAAGTCACATTAGTCCCGTGCGAGGTTTATGTGCCTCTTATGGGGTCGTTTGGGGGATGGTTTGGGTTTTCACCCTTTAACGGCTTGTTTTTAAGTCTAAGTGTTGATTTTTGCAAATTATCGTTATATTCTCAAAGATCGAGACCCGAGAGTACACGGTCAGCTCCTACAAGTTACATTGGTCAAGATCTAGGTGTTCGTGTCTCCTACGGGGGCGTTTGGGGGCTAGTTTAGGTTATCACCCTTTAACGGCATGTTTTCAACCCAAATCAACATATTTTAAAATTATCGTCTTATTCTCAAACCAGGAGACCCACGACTACGCTGTCAGTTTGTACAAGTTACATTGGTCATGTGCGAGGTGTTGGTGCCTCTTATGGGGTCGTTTGGGAGATGGTTTGGGTTTTCACCCTTCAACGATTTGTTTTCAATCCTAATCTACATGATCTGAAATTATCATCATCATCTCAAACCGGGAGGCCCTCGACTACACGATCAGTTCATACAAGTTACATTGGTCCCGTACGAGGAGTTTCTGCCTCTTACGAGGCTATTTGGGGGCTGGTTTGGCTTTTCACCCTTCAACGACTTATTTCCAAGCCAAATCGACATATTTCGAAATTATCATCATATTCTTAAATTGGGAGACCCACGACTACGCGGTCAGTTCATACAAGTTACATTGGTCCCCTGCGAGGTGTTCGTGCCTCTTACAGGGTCATTTGGGGCTGGTTTGGATTTTCACCCTTCAACGACTTATTTTCAAGCCTAATCTACATGTTCTCAAATTATCATCATTATCTCAAACCGAGAGGCCCACGACTACACAGTCAGTTTGTACAAGTTACATTGGTCCCATACGAGGTATTCGTGCCTCTTATTAGGCCGTTTGGGGGGCTTTTTTGGGTTTTCACCCTTTAACGGCTTGTTTTTAAGTCTAAGTGTTGATTTTTGCAAATTATCATCATATTCTCAAACCGGGAGACCTGGGACTACACGATCAGTTACTACAAGTTACATTTGTCCCGAGCTAGGTGATCGTGCCTCTTACGGGGTCGTTCGGGGGATGATTTGAGTTTTCACCCTTTAACGGCTTATTTTTAAGTCTAAGTGTTAATTTCTTCAAATTATCATTATATTCTCAAACATGGAGACCCGAGACTACGCGGTGAGTTCCTACAAGTTACATTGGTCCCGAGCTAGGTGTTCGTGCCTCCTACGGGGAAGTCTTGGGGCTAGTTTAGGTTATCACCCTTTAACGGCTTGTTTTCAAGCCAAATCGACATATTTTGAAATTATCATCATATTCTCAAATCAGGAGACCCACGAGTATGCGGTCAGTTCGTACAAGTTACATTGGTTCCGTGCGAGGTGTTCGTGCTTCTTACGGGGTCGTTTAGGGGTTGGTTTGGGTTTTCACCCTTCAACGGCTTATTTTCAAGCCAAATCGATATATTTTGAAATTATCGTCATATTCTCAAACTGGGAGACCTGCGACTACGCGGTTAGGTCATATAAGTTACATTGTTCCCGTGTGAGGTGTCCGTGCGTCTTACGGGATCATTTGGGGGCTGGTTTGGGTTTTCGCCCTTTAACGGCTTATTTTTAAGTCTAAATGTTGATTTTTGCAAATTATCGTTATATTCTTAAACATGCAGACCCGGGACTATGCAGTCAGTTCCTACAAGTTACATTGGTCCCGAGCTAGGTGTGCATGCCTCCTACGAGGCCGTTTCGGGGATAGTTTAGGTTATCACACTTTAACGGCTTGTTTTCAACCCAAATCAACATATTTTTAAATTATCGTCGTATTCTCAAATCAGGAGACCCGCAACTATGAGGTCAGTTCGTACTAGCTATATTGTTCATGTGCGAGTTGCTCGTGCCTCTTACGGGGTCGTTTGGGAGATGGTTTGGGATTTCACCTTCAACAGCTTATTTTCAAGCCTAATCTACAAATTTTCAAATAATCGTCATCATCTAAAATCGGGAGGCCCGTGACTACGCGATCAGTCTGTACAAGTTACATTGCTCCCGTGCGAGGTGTTCGTGCCTCTTACGAGGCCGTTTGGGGGCTGGTTGGGTTTTTACCCTTCAACGGCTTGTTTTTAAGCCAAATCGACATATTTTGAAATTATCGTCATATTCTCAAACCGGGAGACCCGCGAATAAGCGGTCAGTTCGTACAAGTTAAATTGGTTCCGTCTGAGCTGTTCGTGCCTCTTATAGGGTCGTTTGGGGGCTGATTTGGGTTTTCACCCTTCAACGACTTGTTTTTAAGCATAATCTACATGTTCTGAAATTATCATCATCATTTCAAATCAGGAGTCCCACGACTACGCGGTCAGTTTGTAAAAGTTACATTGGTCCCGTGCGAGGTATTCGTTCCTCTTACAGGGCCGTTTCGGGGATGGTTTAGGTTTTAACCCTTCACCGGTTTGTTTTCAAGCCAGATCTATATGTTTTGAAATTATGATCATATTCTCAAACCGAGAGACCCGCGACTACGCGATCAGTTCGTACAAGTTACATTGGTCCCGTGCGCGGTGTTCGTGCCTCTTACGGGGCCGTTTGGGGGTTGGTTTGGGTTTTCACCCTTCAACGACTTATTTTCAAGCCAAATCGACATATTTTAAAATTATCGTCATATTCTCAAATCGGGAGACCCGCGACTACGCGGTCAATTCATACAAGTTACATTGGTCCCGTGCGAGGTGTTCGTGCCTTTTACAGTGTCGTTTGGGGGCTGGTTTGGGTTTTCATCTTTTAATGGCTTGTTCTTAAGTCTGTTGCTTTTTACAAATTATCCTCATATTTTCAAACCGGGAGAACCGGTACTACGCGATCAGTTCCTACAAGTTATATTGATCCTGAGCTAGGTGTCCGTGCCTCCTTTGGGGCCGTTTGGGAGCTGGTTTGGGTTTTCACCCTTCAACGGCTTATTTTCAAGCCAAATCGACATATTTTGAAATTGTTATCATATTCTGAAACTGGGAAACCTGCGACTACGTGATCAGTTCGTATAAGTTACATTTGTCCCGTGCAAGGCGTTCGTGTCTCTTATGGGGTCGTTTGGGAGCTGGTTTGGGTTTTCACCCTTTAACGGCTGGTTTTTAAGTCTAAGTGTTGATTTTTTCAAATTATCATCATATTCTTAAACCAGGAGACCCAAGACTACGCGATCAGTTCCTACAAGTTAAATTGGTCCTGAGCTCGTGCCTCTTACGGGGCTATTTGGGGGTTGGTTTGGGTTTTCACCCTTCAACGACTTGATTTCAAGCCAAATCGACATATTTTAAAATTATCATCTTATTCTCAAACCGGGAGACCCGTGACTACGCGATCAGTTCGTACAAGTTACATTGGTCCCGTGTGAGGTGTTCGTGCCTCTTAAGAGACCGTTTAGGAGCTTATTTGGGTTTTCACCCTTCAACGGCTTGTTTTCGAGCCTAATCTAAATGTTGTGAAATTATCGTCATCATCTCAAACTGGGAGGCCCATGACTACGCAATCAGTTCGTACAAGTTACATTGGTCCCGTGCAAGGTGTTCATGCCTCCTACGGGGCCGTTTGGGGGCTGGTTTGGGTTTTCACCCTTCAACGGCTTATTTTCAAGCCAAATCGACATATTTTGAAATTATCGTCATATTCTCTAACCGAGAGACCCGTGACTACGCGACCAGTTTGTACAAGTTACATTGATCCCGTGCGAGGTGTTCGTGCCTCTTACGGGATCGTTTGGGGGCTGGTTTTGGTTTTCATCCTTTAACGTTTTGTTTTTAAGCCTAAGTGTTGATTTTTGTAAATTATCGTCATATTCTCAAACTGGGAGATCCGGGACAACGCGATCAGTTCCTACAAGTTACATTGGTCCCGAGCTAGGTGTTCGTGCCTCTTACGGGGTCGTTTGGGGGCTGGTTTGGATTCTCACCCTTCAACGGCTTATTTTCAAGAAAAATTGACATACTTTGAAATTATCGTCATATTCTCAAACCGGGAGACTCGCGACTTCGAGGTCAGTTCGTACAAGTTACATTGGTCCCGTGCGAGGTGTTCTTTCCTCTTACGAGCCCGTTTGGGAGCTGGTTTGGATTTTCACCCTTCAACGACTTATTTTTATCCCAAATCAACATATTTTTAAATTATCGCCATATTCTCAAATCGGGAGACCAACGACTACGCGGTCAGTTCGTACAAGTCACATTGGTCCAGTGCGAGGTGTTCGTGCCTCTTACGGGGTCGTTTGGGAGATGGTTTGGGTTTTCACCCTTCAACGACTTATTTTCAAGCCTAATCTACATGTTCTGAAATTATCATCACCGTCTCAAACCGGGAGGCCCGCGACTACGTGATCAGTTTGTACAAGTTACATTGGTCCCGTGCGAGGTGTTTGTGCCTCTTACGAGGGCCGTTTGGGGATAGTTTGGGTTTTCACCCTTCAACGGCTTGTTTTCAAGCCAAATCGACATATTTTAAAAATATCATCATATTCTCAAACCAGGAGACCTGCGACTATGCGGTCAGTTCGTACAAGTTACATTGATCCCGTGCGAGGTGTTTGGGCCTCTTACAGGGTCGTTTGGGGGTTGGTTTAGGCTTTCCCCCTTCAACGACTTATTTTCAAGCCTAATCTACATGTTCTGAAATTACCGTCATCATCTCAAACCGAGTTCGTACAAGTTACATTGGTCCCGTGCGAGGTATTCGTGCCTCTTACGGGGCCGTTTGGGGGCTTGTTTGGGTTTTCACCCTTCACCGGCTTGTTTTTAAGCCAAATCTACATGTTTTGAAATTGTCATCATATTCTCAAACCGGGAGACCCACGACTGCCCGGTCAGTTTGTACAAGTTACATTGGTCTCGTGCGAGGTGTTTGTGCCTCTTACGGGGCCGTTTGGGGGTTAGTTTGGGTTTTTACCCTTCAACGGCTTGTTTTCAAGCCAAATCGACATATTTTGAAATTATCGTCATATTCTCAAATCGGGAGACCCGCGACTATGTAGTCAGTTCATACAAGTGACATTAGTCCTGTGCGAGGTGTTCGTGCCTCTTACGCGGTCGTTTGGGGGTTGGTTTGGGTTTTCACCCTTTAACGACTTGTTTTTAAGTCTAAGTGTTGATTTTTGCAAATTATCGTCATATTCTCAAACTGGGAGACCCGGGACTACGCGATCATTTCCTATAAGTTACATTGGTCTTGAGTTAGGTGTTCGTGCCTCCTACGGGACCGTTTGGGGGCTTGTTTGGGTTTTCACCTTCAACGGCTTGTTTTTAAGCCAAATCGACATATTTTGAAATTATCATCCTATTCTCAAATCGGGAGACCCGCGACTACACGATCAGTTCGTACAAGTTACATTGGTCCCGTGCGAGGTGTTCGTCCCTCTTACGGGGTCGTTTGGGGGCTCGTTTGGTTTTTCGCCCTTTAACGGCTTAAATTTAAGTCTAAGTGTAGATTTTTGAAAATTATCATCATATTCTCAAACCGGGAGACCTGGGACTACGCGATCAAGTACTATAAGTCACATTGGTTCGGAGGTAGGTGTTCGTACCTCCTACGGGGCCGTTTGGAGGCTGGTCTAGGTTTTCACCCTTCAATGGCTTGTTTTCAAGCCAAATCGACATATTTTTAAATTATCATCATATTCTCAAACCGGGAAACCCGAGACTACGTGATCAGTTCCTACAAGTTACATTGGTCCCGAGCTAGGTGTTTGTACCTCCTACGGGGCAGTTTGGGGGCTGGTTTGGGTTTTCACCCTTCAACGGCTTGTTTTCAAGCCAAATCGACATATTTTGAAATTATCATCATATTCTCAAACCGGGAGACCTGCGACTACGCGATCAGTTCGTATAAGTTACATTGGTCCCGTGCGAGGTGTTCGTGCCTCTTACGGGATCGTTTGGGTGCTGGTTTGGGTTTTCACCCTTTAACTGCTTGTTTTTAAGGCTAAGTGTTGATTTTTGCAAGTTATCGTCATATTCTCAAATCGGGAGACCCTGGACTACGCGGTCAGTTTTTATAAGTTACGTTGGTCCCGAGCTAGGTGTTCGTGCTTCCTACGGGGCCGTTTGGGAGGTGGTTTAGATTATCACCCTTTAACAGCTTATTTTCAAGCCAAATCGACATATTTTGAAATTATCGTCATATTCTCAAACCGGGAGACTCGCGACTACGCGATCAGTTCATACAAGTTACATTGGTCCCATGCGAGGTGTTCGTGCCTCTTACGAGGTCGTTTGGGGGCTGGTTTGGGTTTTCACCCTTCAACGGCTTATTTTCAGCCTAATCTACATGTTCTGAAATAATCGTCATACTGTCAAACCGGGAGACCCGCGACTACGCGGTCAGTTCATACAAGTTACATTAGTCCCGTACGAGATGTTCTTGCCTCTTACGCGGCCGTTTGGGGGCTGGTTTGGGTTTTCACCCTTTAACGGGTTATGTTGAAGCCTAATCTACGTATTTTCACTCTTTGGGGTTGCTTGGAGGTTATTTTGGATTTTCATCCTATGACGGTGTGTTTTTATTCAATTTAGAATGTTTATTGATTTTAGAAAATTTTGACATAGTTTCATTTTTTTATTCGTTAAATCCAACATATTTTAACATTTTAAATAAACTCAACAGCAGTAGCAAATTCCAAAACTAAACCACCAGCAAATCCCTTCCACCAATTGAACTAAATAAATTAATAAAGTAAGCCATTTTACGTTTGGCTACTAGTTGCCGATATTTCAGGCCATTTTTATATTTAATGCAGCAACATTTAAAGAGAATATGAGACTTTGAGACTAACCAGATTTCATTTGTATTTTGATAACCCCCTGATGAACTCTTCGTGCCATAACTTCTCGAAAGTATCTCATTTGGTCCAATAATGTATGCAAATTCTTAAATCTTCTATTCTGAGCGGCATTTAGTGGTTCATTAGACGATATCTTATCTTTAAAGTTTCTCAACTCTTCATTATGAGACCGAGACTGTGTTATGACTGTTGAAGTGTCAGAAGACTTATATTAGAATGTTTTTCTTCATGGGGGCTTTTGTCAATAAATAAAGTTCGGGGAATTTCTTGATAAAAATTCATATAGTAGGGGTCATTCATATAGAAAGTATTATAAATGTGCACTCACCTACATGGAATTCAATCAGCATATCTTGAGCATCTCTTACAACACGAATATCTGGAATCAAAATCAAACCAACATTGTAAATCAAAAGAAACTAACCACATGAATCCAAGAGATTGAAACCCAACCAAATAAAATCCTTAGTCAATATGCCCAAAATAAAAAATTAAACCTAATCAAATTGATAGAAAATTAAACTTAAGCGATTAAACCTAAAACCAACCAAAATCAAATATATCCAACATGAAAATTTAATCCTATATCAAACACTGCAAGCCAGTAACGCAAATCTAGCATTCATAATTTTAACAAACCTTAAGAAAATAGTGAGCTGCAAAATGTTCAATTTTTAATGTTGTGATATCCATGTGGACTATATTAAGGATACACATTTCGTGAAGGTATTCTGTTGCTCGTGCCAGCTGGAATGCTACCCCCTTTACCTCGTTGTGAAACTTCTGTTGCAAAGTTCCATTGGGGACATACTCGAACACCAAGACCCCTTCTTATGCAATAACAAACATTATTTTAGAAAGAGAGAAAATAAATATGCATATGGACGGTGGCTTAAACGAAGCAAGATCTCAAGTACTAGCCTATACTAAATGCATAAACTATGCATATAAGATTCAAGGTCTCCCATGAAATTATAACTAAAATATAATATAAATCCATTTGAACCATTTCCAAAAATTGATTTAGTACTCAACTTCCATACGTATAGTCTTTCCCAAATACCTATACAAATAATGCATCTGAAAATTCTCTTTTACTTCTCCCTTGAACAGATTCCACAAGCAATTTCCCCCCCTCAATAACCTATAATCACAACAACATACCTCATTAGTACTTTTCTCCTCAAACACAGATATAACAAAAGAGAATAAATTACAAAATCCTACCGCGCGAACAGCCAAACACCTCACACAATCCTCGAAATCAAATAAAATCTCAATAGCACGACAATAAACATCCTCAATCATACTACAATCCTCCATTGTATTAGATTTAGAAAAACCAACTAGTCCAACCAAAGCAACTCCTCTAATATACGGGTACGTGACCTTTGTAAACCCAAGTAACATCGTAAGCAACAAAGACGGTCAGATATAAAACATGTCTACATTTAACAACAGCCAATGACGGATGGACATGCAGGGGTGAAAACAGAGGGAAGTAAAAAAGACCTCCCTAAGTTGGGAAACAGATGGGATTAAAGATCGATTTTTTAGGTGATTGAGGTGAGGAGAAACAGAGTATCTTAGGACCAAGGAGGAGAAACCATTAAGGCACAGACCACAAGCGAAATAGATTAGTAAATACTCAGCTAAAAGCTATGAAGATACCAAGATCTAGCCATTTGAGTAACAAAGAACACCCAATTATAAACGAAAACCAGATCAGAGACTAATATAGATTTCATAAGGACACACATAAATAAATTTCAACACAACGGCTCATGCAGTTAAGTAATTCGAAAGAATCCTCAGAAATTACACAAAAATAACTTTTTCAGAAAGACCCCAATTAAGCTGAGAAGCACATCATATAATATCAGACGGAATCTCTAAAACCTTATACTATTTTGGGATATCAATACGTTACCCTTTCTACACAATTCAGACTATACTACACAAAATAGAGCATTGTTATAGCATCAACGTCAAATAAATATCAGATCTGAGATAGAGTATATATATATATATATATATATATATATAGGTACATAATTGGACGAGGAAGTCAAAGAGGTAACGAACATTGAGGGAAATATGGGAAATTAATTCCACCTGCTTGCACTGCAATCCCCAATCTACTTGCACCGTTATCCATCCCCACATTAACTGCGTTCGTTATTCCACCTGTTCTTGCCATTTTTTTCATCTAATTCAATTCACACGCACGCAAATATGCTATGATATGCCCCTATTTTTCGGGGGTGAAGTGTTGGTGGGGTTAAGAGAGAAGGAGAGAGAGATGGTGAATAGTGAAATGAAGAAGAGGTGAGAGAGAGAGAGAGCGGGAGAGTGAGGGAGGCGGGAGCCCAAAAAATATGAAGATTAATTTTTTTTAGGGTTTTTTATATTTTAGTGAAGTGTACTCAATTTTGGCACACTTTTAAACAGCGCCAAATTTTGGCACTGTTATAAAGTGTGCGAGATAGTTATTAAACCATGCCAGAATTTGGCACAGTTTTAAACTGTTCCAGATTTTTAATATCAAGGTGTGCCAAATTGCTATTTTTGGTGTAGTGTATTTGCAAGTAATATTGTTATATCATGGGAGATGATTATCGCTGCGTCCGAGAATCACTAATTAAGGGCAAAATTCATCTTAAGGTCAGATAATTTAACACTTGCCTCAATCAAGATTCTATGTTGTTGCATATTAATTCTGTAATTATTCTTTTTCATTGCATATTAATTTTGTAATTACTAATTTTATAATTTCTGTAGCATAATTACAAAATTATTTTGGATAACACTAATAGGTTTGAGATGGGGAAAAAACAACAAGGCTCAATAAACAGTTTCTTATCATTTGTTATCTAACGAGATGTGCCCAATTGTGGAATTGCATGTGATGTTGGTTTAATTCCTTTGGAAATGTTTTTGGCAACTCTGTATATGAATCACATAAGATGGATAGAAAGCTTTGTGCTATAGGCATGACTAACAAATGTATCATGGGAGAGATGAGCTAGCGTCACACCTTATTTTCTGAAAAATGAGCGTCCTTGGCATGACATGGGGCATGTGTTGATATGAGACTTAAGTATGATTGTTGATGTAAAAAACTAGATTGCTCTAATTATTCAATCACAGATAAATAAATAAGACAAAGATTTTTAAAGTGGTTCGGCTAGGAATAAAGCCTACGTCCACTGTTATGTTATTGCTGAGTGTTTGTGGAATTCTTGATTACAAGATCTCTCAAGAAATTCCGGTCCCCTTTGAATGAGGATGATACAAGGTATTTATAGCCTTGAGGCTGTACATGAAAGGTTCGATACATTTAATGACATACATATGAAAGGATAATACATTTAATGCAGAGTGCGTGCCAAGAATATAAGCATTCAATGAATATCTGAACTGTTGATGATCTGGCAATTAATGATACGACCGAGATGCAGCTCGGACCGCCATAGCTGTTCGCTGATCAGGAGTTCCTCGGAATATTAGAGTACCTCGGTGCGATAGAGTTCCTCGGTGCGTTAGAGTTCCTCGGTGTGATAGAGTTCCTCGATGTGATAGAGTTCCTCGGCGTATTCTCGTTGCTCGGAAAGAAGCATGGTTGGTCGGGAAATGATCTTCCTCGCTGCTATTGTGCCACGTAGATTGATACGTGTCTTCGTATTATTCGTCCACATCAGCATATTAATTTTGGTATCAACAGAAGCCCCCAATGTTTCATATTTCGAACTTTGAGGAGTATGGAACATTCTTTCTCGGTATATGGCAATATTAGATGTCTTTCCTGGGTTTCAGGAACATTGTATTCAAATTTCCTTCTTATTTCGCAGTTTTCGCCTTTTTTTATAAGCGCTTCGATCTTCGTGCAAATTTTATCCTCTTAGCCGCCGGAAGTTTAGTAGTTTCTTTTGGGTAATCATTTCTTTCGCCGCTTCCCAATGCAAAGTATTTAAACTTCTTTGGTAACCATACCGTCGTCTACGTTTTTCATTTTCTGCATTCAAGCTTTCTATTCTCTTCTTCTCTTGTGCGTTCATCCTTGTTTTCGTTCGTTGTCAACACATCTCCTTTCTTTCTGTAAGATCTTCTTTCTTTCTTCTGTATCTCTTTTATTCAATATGGTTTATATTGTGGAGTCTATTGAGAAATTCCGTTCTGATTTTTCCATTCCTTCGTGGGTAACTCTAGAGGTTCTTTCTGAGCCTTTAGATTACTTTCGATTGGCTGAGGGACATTGGTTCCCCAGTCTTTTTGTTACTGAATGCGGTTTTTCCTTTCCACCAAACCCATTATGTCTTGAGTTTTGTCAATATTTTGATCTTGTTCCTGCAAAAATAGCCCCCAATTCATGGAGAATAATTAACGGGGTGCACAAATTAAATCTAATTCATGGGACTCGTATTGGGATCCCTGAAATTATGTTTTGTTATAAATGGGCTGTTCTAGATAATATTTATTATTTAAAAACTAGGTATTTGAATAGGGCTCTTGTAGTTAATCTCCCTGACTCAAATAGGGATTATTTTGAGCATGGGTTGGTCATAAAAAATTGGCAACATGCGCCTTTATCTGGGAATGAAGTATACAACGGTCCCAGATGCCCCCCATACGGCAATGGGATAGGTTTATTTTTCATTTTATTTTACTTATGAAATTATGCTTTCATCATGTTTGACAAAATGTATGACTGATATCTCGACATGTATTTATTTGCAGTTGATAGCAAAAGAAAAACTCCAAAAGAATCAGAAGTGAATATTAAACATCTGAAACTTATCTGGGGTTTGCATAAGAACATTGCTGACGAGCATATTAGATCTGCTTCATATTTACTACAGTATAAGAGTTACACAACCTCTTATACTGCTCGCCCTGTTGAACCAGCTTCAACACCAGAAAGTTCATCTTCAGATTCTCATATTCCCTTATCTCAGAAAATGGGCAAGAAAAGAGCTCCTCCTGCTCTATTTGGTGAAATTTCTTCTGCTGTTGGAGCCCAGAAAGGCAAAATTGATGTCCCAGAGGGGACTAAAAAAGTAAATGCTGGTTCCTCCAAAATTGCCGAGAAGCCCCCAGTGGCCCCGAGCAAGAAAAATGCTCTCCCTGATGTAATTACAATCTCTCCGACCAAGACTTCTTCCTTGGTTGATGCTGCTGACCCTCCTTTGAAGAGATTGAGGAAATCATCCTCAGTTAATCTTGCTGGAACTGCATCTTCTCTACCCGCTGGTGGTAGTAGTGTTTCAAACATCATTCTTCCGAGTTCTTCAATGAGCTCAGTTATACCCGAGGTTCTCGGGGTTGATGAAAAAATTCTTAGGGATGCACTGACATCCCTAGCTGCTCGTCATCTTTCTTCAGTAAATTTCTCATACCTTTGGTCTTTCTTTCTTTTTTTTTGAATTCTTGTATTTATGTTGACTTTATTGTTTTTCTTATCTTTCAGCTGGTGAACTGCTTCAATACCATCGTGAAGAAAGATCAAGTTATTAAAGCTTCCAGTTCCTCGTCCGATGTTGACGATGCTTTGTTGGGTTTAGCCCAATCTGTGAAGGAATCTCGCCAACAGTACATCGAGGAGAAAACTGTTTGGGAGAAAAAGTTGGCTGTGGCTGAGGCTGATAAGATGAGGATGGCTGAAACCTCCAAGAATTTGGAGGAGAAAGTTAAAGTTTTGGAGGTTAAACATCAGAATTCTGATGATAAGTTGAAAAAGGCAGAGGAAGAATTATCTACTCTGCGAGATATCAAAGTCAAGAAAGAGGAATTGGAGGTGAAGCTCTCCTCGGAGAAGTCGAGGAGAAAAGTTGCAATCAAGAAACATTTCAGCGTTGGTTGAGAGAAAGGATGGGAGAGAGGGATAGCTGCAATGACATCCCAAGTTCAATATGGGGAGTTGAAATACTTCCATGATGGCTGGGTAGCTACTCTGCAAGAGCTAAAGGTCCAAGACGATTCTGAGCTATTCCAACGGCATCTCCCTGGTCCTCCTCCACCAATTATGGAAGAAGAAGAAGATGAGCCTGCCTCAGATGAGTCTTCTATGGCTATGGGCGATCAAGTTTCTGCCTCTCAACCCTCTGCCACCGAGGACGTTTCTTCCATGCCTCCTCCTCCCGAGAAGATTCCTACCGATCAAGCTGTTGTTACCACCGAGCAACCGAGCTCCTCGTCCCAGCCTCCCGATAAAGTCTTGGGAGACAAGGAAAAGGTGTGAAGTTGTTCGGTATCATTTCTATATTTCCTTGTAATCGAACAATGTAACTTTTTGATGATCTAATAAAATATATCTTTGCTCATCTCTGTTGTTGATAACTTATTTTTGTTGATTGTTGTCTTTTTCTCGTCTTTAGTTTGTTGCTAGAATGGAATTGATCTCTTCACATGATACTGAGCTGATGCAGCAATGTCATCAATACTACAAGGCTGGTCATACAGACCTTAGTACATCGGAAATTGCTGATATCCTTGGTCATGGTGCTTCAGAACAGGCTATTGAGGCTTATCGATACTTGAAAGATTTACTCGACCGAGCTGTGGCCAATAATGTGGCATATTATGACCTGATCGAGGAACTTCATGGTTCCATAGAGGATCTTCAAGGTCAGCACAATGAATCAATGGCTTTGTTACACAAAGATTATGAAAATAGATACCAACAACTTTCTTCTGAAACAGGCCATAAGAAGATCATTGCTGCATATGATATTAGGGAAAGGACCCTAAAAGGTGAAGTTGAAGCCTGCAGACAAATTGCCGAGATCCTGGAACAAGAAAATAATAATTTGCAGAAAAAATTGGCTCAATATGAATCTGCTGCTTCATCTTCTACTGCATTAATACTAGTTACTGATGAAGGCTTCTCGTTCTTAGAGGTTGAAAACGCCAAACTAAGGCAAGAGCTGGAGGACTTAAGAAGATCTGCCATTTCTGGAACTGCTCGGGGACGAGGAAGAGGTTCTCGGGGGAGAGGAAGAATCCTCAGCCAAAATATTGAAGAGGCTCGTACTCAGTCTACTCTGGAAACTCAAGCATTCCAGTTGAAAGTAAAAGACCGTGCTCTGACTGAAATGTCCAATAAAAATCTGTCTCTGGAGGATCAGCTTACATCGACGAAATCTGCCTTGCATAATAAGGATCTTTTTGCCAAAAGCGTTCATGAACAATTGGAGAGATTAACCTTCCAATTCCATAAACAGCCAAGGGAATTTTGGATGGCAGGATATAATGAAGCCCTTGTTCACCTGGATGCTCGTATTGAACATGCCAACAATGAAGGTTACAAGCAAGGATGGTTAAATGCATTGGGTGTATTAAAGTTGGAGCAAGGGCATTTTTTATGGGACTATCATGCTCCATCATTATTAGACCTGCATGTACCACCTTTCAAATTGGATATGGCATGGATCCCAGCTCGTTCCATTCCTCGCAGCTTAATTTCAAAATACCTTGGTGATTATAGCCTTCATTCCCAAGTTGAATTATCTCGTCCTGAGCATCTCTTGGATACACCTTCTGTTATGAACGTCAGAATGCTCAGAGATGTTAATTTCATCAATTCTCCCCTTTGCCTAGAAGACCCTCCTGCCGGCGAGGAACCTGTTTCTAAAGCACAGGGCAAAAAACCAATAGAATAGTAATATCCATGTAACAATTTAGTACATTCTTGTAACTTGTAATTTATTCTAGATTAATGAAAAGATTTTCATTTTCTGTTTGCCAATTTTGTTAGTCTTGTGTTTATCAAACACCTTTATATTTGTACATAGGTATCTATGTATTTAAAAGGATGGCAATATCGTGCTATTTATCAACCAACTTAAAAATTTACAAGTATCAAGGTTGATCAATAAAGTAATGAATATAAATTGTTCAAACTGTTTCCAACCAACCAAGGTAGTTGAATAATGTTTGTCGACCAATTACAGCTGATGTTCTTTTTTATCCCCGACCAGCTATACTTGGTTTAATTATAAAATTGCGTCCGACCAACTAAGATCAATAATTTGTCCTCGCCGACCAACTACAGTTATTGGGTTTTTATCCCCGACCAACTATACTTGGTGTATTTTTTGAACATTTTGTTCTTCAAAGAACTCATTGTAATAATATTACCTCCCGACCAACATAAGTTGTAATATGAGAGTATATTTTTATCTTACCAACCGTCGTTGATCATGCTGGTGTACACTTTTTGGCTCCTTAAAGCTTTTGGATCCTTAGAGCATGTCCTCCTAACCAAAGGAGGTTGGATACTTATAGCACTTTTGCTCCGTAGAGCTGTCCTCCTAACCAAAGGAGGTTGGCTACTTATAGCACTTTTGCTCCGTAGAGCTGTCCTCCTAACCAAAGGAGGTTGGCTACTTATAGCACTTTTGCTCCGTAGAGCTGTCCTCCTAACCAAAGGAGGTTGGCTCCTTAGAGCACTTTTGTTGTGTAGTGTATTACACTAGTATTCCCCGAAAAACTTTCAACCAGAAAGAAAATGGCGAAACATCCTCGTTTTATTCATAATGAAAGAAATGCTTTACATTTGACATCACTAATAATACTTGCGCAGGTGTTCAGCATTCCATGCGTTCTTAAATTCCTCTCCTTCTAGAGTTGCTATTCTGTCAGTTCCTGGTCGAACAACCTCTGTAACTCGGTAAGGTCCATGCCAGTTTGCTTCCAGTTTATTCTGCTTCTGAATGACCTTCTTTAGCACATAATCCCCCTCTTTTAGATCACATTTCTTTACCCTTTTGTTGTAAAACAGAGTTGTTCGTTGTTGATAAGCAGCATTCCTAATGGCTGCCTCTTCTCTGACTTCCTCGAGCATATCCAAATCCAGCCTTCTCATCAAATCATTGATCGGAGAATTGAAATTTAACACCCTGTGTGTTGGTAGGCCCAACTCGGCAGGTATCACAGCCTCACTTCCAAATGCTAGCATATATGGTGATTCTCCTGTTGCTGCTCGGGGAGTTGTTCGGTAACCCCACAAAACTGACTGTAGCTCATTAATCCAATTTGCTTTAGCCTCACTTAACCTCTTCTTCAATCCATTTAGTAATGTTCTGTTCGTCACTTCAGTCTGTCCATTGCTTTGGGGATGGCCTGGTGCTGAATGAAACTTCAAGACGTTTGGCTGATGACAATAGGCAGCAAATTCTTCATTATCAAATTGCGTTCCATGGTCTGTGATGAAAGCGTGGGGGAGACCATATCGACAAATGATATTCTTCCATATGAACTGATACACCTTCTCGTACGTCATATCAATTAGTGGTTCAGCTTCCACCCACTTAGTAAAATAGTCTACTGCCACGACGAGATACTTGAACCTTCCTCGGGTCGTCGACAGTGGTCCAACCAGATCAATTCCCCACATGGCAAATGGCCAAGGTGATGTTATGGGTGTCAACAATGCCTGTGGAGTTCTTCGGATGGAGGAAAAACGTTGGCATTTGTCACACTTCTTAGCATAGGCTATACAATCAGCCCTCATCGTTGGCCAATAGTATCCCTGTGTCATTACCCTTTGCAAAAGTGTCCGACCTGCTACATGAGCTCCACAAGATCCTTCATGAATTTCTTCAATCAATTCTTTGACTTCTGATGGATGCACACATCTCTGCAAACCTGCCATAATTCCTCGTCTGTACAAAACACCATTAGTTAACACATACCGAGCAACTTTATACTTCAATTTCTTGGCAGCTAGTTTGTCCTCCGGCAATTCTCCTTCTTCAATGTATGCTCTGATAGGATCCATCCAAGATGGTCCTAAATCAAGGGTAATAATCTTCACCGTCAGATCTTCTTCTATGCTCCGATTTTCTAATACTTCAATTGGTATTGTTCTTCGCAGCTCGGTGCGCGTAGCTGACGCTAGTCGGGCCAATGCGTCTGCTCTAGCATTCTCCATTCTCGGTATCCTTACCAATTGAATAGCATCAAATTCTGTTAATAACTCCATCACTTTTGCATGGTACTTCACCATTAACTCTCCCTTCACTGCATATATTCCCATCATTTGATTCACAATTAATTGAGAATCACTGAAAACAATTACTTGTCGTGCCTCCATAACTTTCGCCAAATGAAAACCTGCTATCATAGCCTCATATTCAGCCTCATTACTGGAAGCTTTGAATTGGAATCTCAAGGCATACTCCATGTCAATATCGTCTGGAGAGTTTAAAACAATACCTGCTCCACAACCAGCCGTGCAAGATGATCCATCTACATATAATCTCCATGTATGTAACTCGTCTTCAAATTTCTTATCTGTTAGAGTTCCTCGGTGAAATATCATCTATTTTCTTTCATCATCCCTGGGTATCCTTCGTTCCTCGTTGGTCATTTGTTCGCGCCCTTCTACCAACCGGAGTTGGTCGGGGTTTGAATATGATGATTTTTCTACATCCACAAGTCCTTTTACCAACCTTGGTTGGTCTGGATCTGTGTCTGTTGATCCTGTATCGTCCACAGGTAGGTCAGCAAGCACCTTTTGCTCCTCCGGGGTATCAGGGTATGTGAACTCTGCAATAAAATCTGCCACGGCTTGCCCCTTCAACGATGATCTGGGTTCATATACAATATCATATTCACCGAGCTCTATTGCCCAGTACATCAATCTTCCTGATTTCTCTGGTTTGTGAAGGGCTTGTCTTAACGGCATGTCGGTATACACAATGATGGTATGGGCCTGGAAGTATGGCCTCATTCTTCTACTTGCTTCAATTAATGCCAGTGCCAATTTTTCCAGCTTTGGGTATCTGATTTCCGCACCTCGGAAGGCCTTTCTTGTGTAATAAATTGGCTTCTGGACTCCATTCTCCAATCTGATCAACGCTGAGCTAACTGCATTTTCTGATACTGCCAAATACAAGTACAGCTTCTCTCCAGTTATTGGCCTAGACAACAATGGTGGGGCTCCCAAATACTTCTTCAAATCTTGAAAGGCTTTCTCACATTCATCAGTCCACTCAAAACTTTTTCGCAGTGTTTTGAAGAATGGGAGGCATTTATCAGTTGCTCGGGATACAAATTTGTTGAGTGCTGCAACCCGTCCGGTAAGACTCTGCACTTCTTTCTTCGTCGTCGGAGATCGCAGCCCTAAAAGAGCCTTGATCTTTTCCGGATTTGCCTCAATACCTCGTTGGTTGACGATGTATCCGAGGAACATTCCTTCTCGTACTCCAAAGGTACACTTCGTCGGGTTAAGCTTCATCTGGTATTTATCCAGTTGATCAAAAGTTTGACTCAAGTCAACCAAATGATCTGCAGCTCTCTTGCTTTTGGTGAGCATGTCATCGACATAGACCTCCATATTGCGGCTGATTTGTTCGGTAAAAACCTTGTTCATCAACCGCTGATATGTTGCACCTGCATTTTTTAAACCAAAAGGCATAACATTATAACAATAAGTTCCCCTTGGGGTAATAAAAGAAGTACTTTCCCTGTCTTCAGGTTTCATTTTGATCTGGTTGTAGCCAGAATAAGCGTCCATGAAGCTGAGTAGCTCGTGTCCCGAGGTAGCATCCACTAGTTGATCAATTATGGGCAATGGAAAATGATCTTTTGGACATGCCTTGTTGAGATCAGTAAAATCAACACACATTCTCCATTTGTTGTTCTTCTTCTTTACCATCACCACATTTGCCAACCAATCTGGATATTTCACATCTTCAATGAATTGGGCTTTCTGGAGTTTCTCGACCTCCTCTTGTGTGGCCTGGTTCTTCTCGGGACTAAACACTCTTCTTCTTTGCTTCACAGGCTTGATCTCCTTATTCACGTTGAGCTCATGACATAAAAAGTTTGGATCTATACCTGGCATGTCTTCATGACTCCAAGCAAAAGTATTCTTCCTGCTTCTCAAGAAAGTTATCAAATCTTGTTTTATTGAAACATCCAACGACGATCCTATCTGAGTTACTCGTTCAGGATGCTCGTCGTCCAGGATAACAATTTCTGTAGATTCCACAACCTGCCCTTTTACGAGTTGAGATTCATCCCTAGGGTCAAGAGTTTCAATTTCTGTGCTCTCCTCCACTTGATAAGTAGTAGTCTTTTTCCTTGATTCTTCAAGTTCTTCTTGCTCGGCAGACGAATAATAGCATTCCCGAGCTACTTTTTGATCACCTTTCATAATTCCTACTCCAAAATTCGTTGGGAATTTCAAACATTGATGTACTGTAGATGGAACTGCTTCGAACTTCTTCAATCCAACTCTTCCCATGATGATGTTGTAGGCGGACTGCACATTCTTATCCATCACAAAGAAGCGTATTCTTTCTGTTCGACAAGCAGGCCAAGTTCCAATGAGTATATCCAACTTGATCGTCCCAAGTGGAAAAACTTTCTCGCCAGCAAAACCCAGAAGGGGTCTGTGATAAGGTTCCAATTGAGATAATTTTAAATTCAAGCTATCAAAGCATGAATAGTACATGATGTCTGCCGAACTACCATTGTCTACTAACACCCTTGAAATGATCACATCCTTCATCCTCATTTTGATCACCAAAGGATCATCATGAGGGTAAAGAACACCTGCCAGGTCATTTTTTGAAAAACCAATCACTAGCTTCTCTTTGTTTACCTTCCTCGGACGATCATCCTCGGCCAGGTTTATTCGTTGAATGTATGAACAAGCTTGAGCCTCTCCGAGGTAAGCTTTTCTTTCTGCAGTAAGGTCTCCTCCTCCTGCATCTCCTCCTGTAATAACATTACAATCAAATGACCCAAAACGTATGGAAAATACCTCTCGTTCAGGTTTCCTTGGTTTCTTGGGAAGATCGGGGTCATCATCTGGATCCTCTTCATGGTCCCTCTTCTTTTTATCCTCTGCACGACGAGGAGATCTAGATCTCTCTCTAGTTCTATCATCATTCTTCCTTTCACCTCTGCGATCTACATACTTTGATAATTTTCCTCTTCGGATGAGTGTTTCAATCTCGTTCTGAAGGGCTATACAATTTTTGGTCATATGGCCATGATCTTTGTGAAACTCGCAATATTTGTCTTTATTCCTCAGGTCGGGATTTGTCTTCAGTTTCTCTGGCCACTTGATTTCCTCGTTATTCCTGATTTCTTCCAAAACATGATTAATACCCATTTTCAATGGAGTATAATTATCATACTTCTTTAGGACTTCCAACTTCATCCTGTTATTCCTGGAATGTTTGTCACCACCATTACCTTTCTGATCTTTCTTCTTAGAATTGTCGACCTCAACTTTAACTTCTTTATCCATATTCTTCTTCGCAGCCATAGCCTCCTCGGCATTCATGATTTTGGCCGCCTTTGCCATCAACTCCGACATATTTTTAGGTGGATCTTTGGCCAAAGTGTAGTACAGCTTGTTAGGCAGCAAACCACTCATCAGAGCAGTGATTGCTGTCTTTTCTTCATAATCTATGACTTCCAACTTCTCGTTATTGAAACGAGTTATGTAATCTCTAGTACTTTCACCTGATTTTTGTCTAACACTTAGCAAGTGTGCTACTCGCTTTACCGGCTTGGCTCCAAAACAAAAATTTCCAATAAACAACTCGGCTAACTGAACAAAAGTTGAAATCTTACCCCGAGGAAGATTATTGTACCATATCTGTGCTGATCCGGTAAGAGTTCCCGAGAATGCTCTGCACCTCATCTCGTCGGGGACAGCGTAGATATCTGCAGCAGCTTGGTATTGTTCTATATGAAGTACGGGATCTGTCTTTCCATCGTACTTGGGGGTCACTACGGGTGCTTTGAATTTTGACGGTGTAGGGAAATCCACAATGGCTTTCACAAAAGGTGTTCCTTGAACAAAAGTTCTCTGTAAGGGGTTCCTCGCCTTAGCCATTTCTCCCAGTCTATCCTCCAACCGTTGAATGGAACCTTTCCATGCTTCATTCCCTTCCTCGGGCCGCTTAGTCCGAGCAACTGATTGCTCTGACGTAGCTTCCTGAGATTTATCTCGACGAGTAGTTGGTCGCGATTGTGCAGATCCTTCTCTCAAACCTGGTGGTGGTCGAAAACTTCTTGATGGAGCCCTAGGTGGACTCATGTTCCTCCTTGGTCCTAACCGACTGAAAGGAGACACCCTGCTTAATCTTTCCAAAGCGCTAGTTCTTTCCGGAGAAAGAGTGATACGTTGATCTGTATCCGTAGCCCGTATCGATGAAGTTCGCCCAGGTTGATAAGAAGAATCATTAGACTCTTCATTGCGATATGACCCAGTACGTCTAGATTGCGATTGCCTATGATCACTCCTTTGCACTGAATAGGTAGGTGCACTGCCTTGAAGAGTTTGAATGAGTTGCCTCATAGATTCTTGCATGGCGGTTTGTCCTTGAGCCAGATTCGTCATAATTCCTGCCAGATCTAGGGATGCAGATGGATTTGGAAGATTTCCAGTATTTCCAACATTTCAATTACTGGATTCGGGATTATCTGCCATTGATAACAAATGATTTTTGGTGAAAAACGATTGCAACAGTCGTTTCCCACAGACGGCGCCAATCTGTTGATGTAAAAAACTAGATTGCTCTAATTATTCAATCACAGATAAATAAATAAGACAAAGATTTTTAAAGTGGTTCGGCTAGGAATAAAGCCTACGTCTACTGTTATGTTATTGCTGAGTGTTTGTGGAATTCTTGATTACAAGATCTCTCAAGAAATTCCGGTCCCCTTTGAATGAGGATGATACAAGGTATTTATAGCCTTGAGGCTGTACATGAAAGGTTCGATACATTTAATGACATACATATGAAAGGGTAATACATTTAATGCAGAGTGCGTGCCAAGAATATAAGCATTCAATGAATATCTGAACTGTTGATGATCTGGCAATTAATGATACGACCGAGATGCAGCTCGGACCGCCATAGCTGTTCGCTGATCAGGAGTTCCTCGGAATATTAGAGTACCTCGGTGCGATAGAGTTCCTCGGTGCGTTAGAGTTCCTCGGTGTGATAGAGTTCCTCGATGTGATAGAGTTCCTCGGCGTATTCTCGTTGCTCGGAAAGAAGCATGGTTGGTCGGGAAATGATCTTCCTCGCTGCTATTGTGCCACGTAGATTGATACGTGTCTTCGTATTATTCGTCCACATCAGCATATTAATTTTGGTATCAACAATGATATACCAATATGATACATAGTATATTTCTGAAAATAAGACGTTATAGTTGGTTGATGGATCATTAAATTATGTTTCCATATGTTACGTTGGATAGTTTCAATAAATATAGTTGATGGCTTTTTAAATGATGTCTCATTTTCTTATTAAGTTGGAATGTTACAAAGTAATCAAAATTAATTGTTTTACATGTTTTGTGTGTTTTAAATTATTAGTTGTAAGCTTGCATGATGTGAAGATGAATCGCAACGTGCGAAAGATAAAAAACTCTCAATTAAAATATATTCTCGCTAAGCATATATACAAATAGAAACTGAAGTATTAATTACAACTGAATATTAATTTTGATTGTAACATTTCCACACCACGAATTTAAAAAAAAAATAACACATAAAAAATTAAGACATAAAACCATGTAACTACAAATAAGTTTTACCTTTTATATGACATTTCATGGAATATGAAATACGCGTTAAGTCCATTTGTACTTTGCAATTAAAAGGGATATATGTATATAAGCTAAAAAAATTATGATTGCAATAAGAACAAAATAAACCTTAAAAAAGCATACAAAAACGATTTTCTTAATCAAAGTCAATTGTCCTATTCCCAATACAAACATTCAAAACCCAAATACCCAATAGACACTATACATGTAGCAACCACCACTAAACTCCTCCAAAACATCCTTTACCGCAAGAGAGTTGATTCTCTCTCTTGTCTTCCACGTCCCCCATTCACCATAACTTTGTACTTACAACTCTCTCTCTCACACACACAAAAAAGAAAAACTTACATGGAGAAATAAATATATGGTTTGTTCAGCTCGAATATTAGTTGTTTTGTATCCCATAAGGCCCTTGTTCCTAACAACTCAGTTTTCTCAAACACTTTATTTAGTGTAACACCCCGCCTAATTAAATAGTGGGTGATCAGTCCTTTATTAAATTAAAAATGAAGGTGAACGGTGTTGTTCATTCTTAGCATCACTGTTGAAAATAATTTTTCCGTTTTAATCACCCTAAATAATTAAGCTAAGTGTCAAAACAAATTAAATGATTTTACTTATTAAATTATATAGTAAAATCCTTTTTAAATATAAACCAGTTAAGGAATAACATAAATGCTAAGTATAACTATCATCGAAAAGAAACATGTCAACTAGATTATTCAAACCAAGTCAATATCCATAAGTAAAATCAACACGGCATGAAATAACTCCCAAATGAGTATTGAATACTGAAAACAAAAATAAATACAAAATCTCTAATAAGTCTAAACGGGAATAGGAAATCGGGCGACACATCACTACACCAAAATGGTAAAACACCTTTTTAGCGGCCAGGCTTGTCACGGTCAATGACCGTGATAAAAAAATACGCGTTTTTTATCACGGTCATTGACCGTGACAAAGACTAACTGTGACAAGTCCGTGACAAGTGAAGTTTGTCACGGACGTGTCACGGTCATTGACTGTGACAACCTTATCACGGTCAATGACCGTGACAATTCTATCAGTAAAAAAAACCTCCCCCTTCTTTTTTTTCCACCGAATTTGTTCCCTCCATTTCTCTCTCTCGAGCGGCTGCTCTCCCTCTCTCTACAACTTTGGTATGTTTTCTCTCTATTTCTCCCCCATTTATGTATATGTGTATGTATATGTGCGTGTGTGTATATATGTGTGTAAATGTGCATGTGTGTGTGGGTGGGTGTGGGGGGAGGCAGCAGGGCTGGGGGGAGGGGGTATGTGCGTGTGTGTGTGTGTGTTTGTGTGTGTATATATGCATGTGTGTGTGGTGGCCAAGGGCAGCGGGAGGTGTATATGTGCGTGTGTGTATTTTTTTTTAATTAAATTTTTATTAGTTTATTAGATATTTCCCCACATATTGTAATGCCCCTTATAAAAGAATTGATTGATTTAATATTTATTGGTTGTTAATTTTTTTTTTTGTAAATTAATAATTAGTGCCCCTTTGATATGCAAGGAGGATTGCCCCTCAGTATAAATTAGTAAATTAATAATTGTACACTTTAATTGTTATTTTAATTGATGAACAAAATTAATTGAGTAGATGAATTAGAAGGAGTACGGGATACACATTTATTGTTGCCAATGCGGTTGGATTATAGTGGATCGATGGTGGGTTGTTTAATTTTACAAGTGGCATGACCACTGGATTATTATCCATATGGGGGTGGGATTTTTCAACTTTTTTTGAAAATTACTTTGTATAACGAACAATATATATATATATATATATATATATAGTATGATAATTAAATGAAACATACTTGAAATTACATATAGTGCGCATAGATACTAGCCTTATAGTTCTTATGCGTACGCATTCAATAGCCCTTAGACCCGTTCGAGAGTCATTACCCCTGTAATGAGATCTCACTAATTATCCCGTTTGGACAGTTTGGGAATGCATAATTTCTGTATAATAATATCCTTAGTGGCTTAAAGTTGTTTCTTTTGGAGGAAGTTCTATAGTCATATCCTAATGTTCTCTAGGTACATACTAGATTGACAAGTGTGACTGTTATTTCAATTGATCAATTGAAATAATACTAACACTTGCCAATCTACGTCGTGTACTGGAGAACTATGGAGATATGCTGCCAAATTTTTCTCAAATCGTAATAATGTGCATGAGTTGTTAAGTATATTACGGAAATATGCGGTCTTGAATGGGATAGGATCACTCACCATTTAGAGGAGATGGAGGAAATAGAAATTAAATTAAATGAAATGAAACATACTATAAATCTAAGTTTGAATTTAAATTTGAAATTTAAAAATCGAATATAAATGAGACATAATTAAATGAAACATACTATAAATCTAAGTTTTGTTTATACTAATCCATGAATATACGCTTCTTACCTTTAATAGGTGATTAGGTGTGGTAGTTGTGATGGGATATCCGAAATACAAAGAGTGGATGGGTGAGACAAATAGAATGGGGGGGGGGGGGTGTTTCGCATAGGTACTAATGAATTTATGAAATACGCAAAGAGATGTCATAATGATGAAGAGTTTTCGTGTCCGTGTGCTAGGTGTAAGAATGGTAAGGTGTTTGAGTGGAAAACAGTTGAACTACATATGTTAAGATCGGGTACATTAAAATTATTTTACTGTTTAATATTATTTTAGATTATTTTAATGTTTAACATTATTTTAGAATATTTTAGTAAGTTTAATTTTGTAATATGCAGAAAATATGAAGCATGTGAGAACAATAAAAGACGAAAAACAATGGTACAATCAGACAGTGAATTTAGGTTGTGGTTGTCACAAGAGGTAATTATAATGAAAATGGTCGTTATAAAACGTTACATTACACTCAAATTTTACAACTAATCTAATTAATTTATCTATATTCTCAGCTCTTAAATACGGGTGATGTGACATCACGGCCTGCTCGTCTAGCCACTGGATCCTTGTTCGTGGCACAAGAGTACAAAAAGTATCGATTGAACGGTTACGTATTCGGCGCAAAAGTGTACGAGGAAAGTACAAATGTACAGAACTCGGGCATTTCATATAAGGCTCTTACTTTATTTCGAGCGAGCATAAAAGATAAAAGCCTCGTTGAAGCTGGAATGACTTACTATGGTGTAATTCAAAATATATTTGAATTGGATTATATAAGCTTCAAAGAGGTTGTATTTTACTGTGACTGGGTAAGAGTTGAGGATAAAAATGCTTGTAAAGTTGATCTTGTCACCAATTTGATCATGGTTGACTTGTACAAGTTGAAGAGCAACGATTACGAGAGCGATGAGTCGTTTGTTTGTGCATTTCAAAAGGTTAACCAAGTGTTTTACTCGGAGTATATCAACAACGAGCCGTTATCAATTGTCCTACATGCGCCAAAGAGTCTAAATAGTAGTGTGGATGACTTGGCTGCTCCTACCGAATATCAATCCATTTTTTATGATAACACGAATTTGAAACAATTTTTCAATTTGTAATAAATATTACAATTTATACTTTATCAATCCATTTTTAATGCTTTTAATTGATTTTCAATTTATCATTTTCACTCTTGTGTAGTGTGTGTGTGTGTGGGGGGGGGGGGGGGTAGTAGGGGTGGGGGTGGGGATGTTTCATATTTTTAGTAATTGTACATATTATGAGCTAGATGTTGTTGTTTTAGAATTCAGAATTGAGGTGTTAAACAGTAACAATTCATTTTAATTTGTAGTAATTATACATATTTGCATGTCTTCTTCTAATTCATTTTGATTTATACTAATAACAACATTTTTTTACAGTAAATGTCTCCTTAAGGTATTAAGGCGAGGATGATGATGTTGATTGTGATGATGTCGTCTGGGGTCAGTGGTAGCGGAGGCGAGGAGGGATCCTCGGCCCCTGGGCTCCCCAATTATGGCAAATTGGTGATGGCCATCGAGAACAAGGCGGGGCTATTAGCGAGATCCCTCGAGCTGGTAAAGACGATCATCGGCCCAGGGTACACTAGTTGGAGGGAGGTGCCAAATGAGCTCAAGTTAGCTATTTGGGTGGCACTACAGGTAATGAATTTATACTTATATTTATATGAATATGAATATTTCGATTTCATTTTATATTTATATTTATTTTTATTTTTATTCGCAACTAACATTGTATTTGTTGGACAGGAACAATTCAGCCTGGATCCAAAGCTATGCAACTCCATCTTTGAGCAGTTGAGGGAGCAACACAAGACGTGGAAGAAAAATATGCGGACCCTGTACTTTGGGAAGACCCAAGAGTCCATTATCCGAATGCGTGAATCCGTCATGTCGAAGGAGCCGATCTCATTCGCACAATTGCAAAAGTTCATTGACAATGAGATTGGGAAGCGGCAATTGGCATCTCGCCAATCGGGGAGGGAAAATCGAGCAAAAAAGACGGATGTTCACTACTCCGGATGGACGTCATACGCTGCGGTGGAGAATAGGATGATGGTAAGATTTAATTTTTCTATAACTACAGAAATATATTATTCTGCATTATTTTACTTTGCGGGGCCGGTACTAATTTTACTTTATTTTATTTCAAGGGACAGAGAGTGGCCCTGGGGGTAGGCTATATAGGCTCGATACTTATGTGGGTATTCAGAAGAAGAAGGGGAAGGATAAGGAGGTGTCCCCGAGCATCGCAGACATGATTGTAAGTAATCTGATAGTTTACTTTTTGTTAATTATGTTATAATTTTTTTTTTTACTTCTTTTACTAATCATGTGCTTTTTGTCATTTCAGACAAAGCTTAAGGAAGTGTATGAGTCGCAGTCTGATGTCGACAAGGCATCTTTGTCAATAGATGCACTCAGTCAAGTGCTTGGCGCTAATCGCAAGGGGAGGACAAGGGGATGAGCTCGCGGGTGGCTAAATCTAGGATTATCGGATTGGAGACAAGAGACACCAGGTTGGCTCGAACGGTGGACTCATATGATGCAAAGTTATCTCGTTTGGAGGAGACGGTCCAAGATATATTCTCATTCATGAAGCGTTCGTTGGGAGGAACCCGTAAGGGGAAATGGAAGGAGAAGGTGGTGGAGGAGGAGGTGCAGGATGATGAGGATATGGACCTCGCTGCTTCATCGCCAATACGTGCAGACTTTGATGATCCACTCCCCTATTTGGCTCCCTTCAACCAACCAATGTCGACACTTGATTGATCGAGCGTGTTTATACTAGACAAATTTGATGGCCAACGGATAGGGCAGGGGTTGAGGAACCCGAATACCATCCAGGGTATGCCAGTTCATGGACGTTTGCTTCTAGTCATCGAGTCTAAGGTGCTCGTCACGCATGTGATACCCGGGAAGGAGAACTCCCCCTTGTTGTTGTGCGAACAATGCGGCACGATGTATACTGCTGGGTGTGTCAATTCGTATATCGTATATCCTACTCACCTCCTCAGAGCTAACCTTACCCCAGACATGTAGTGATATTATTTGAATTGAATTGTTTTAAGTTGTTACATTTGAATTATATTTGGATTATATCATTATGCATATTGTTTTGAATGTATATTTGCATTATCTCTATTTTATTCGGATATATGATGTTTGAACAGATACAATGTTATTATAACAGGTACAAATATACTGCTAGGCAGTGGCAGTGGCCATACTGCCCAATTTTTTTTTTTAATTCTGCCCAGAATTGTTACGGTCATTGACCGTGACAAGTCCGTGACAAATAAAACTTGTCACGAACGTGTCACGGTCATTGACCGTGACAAGTTTTTAAATATTGTCATGGATTTGTCACGGTCATAAACCGTGATAAAACTTGTCACGGTCTATGACCATGACATGACCATGACAAGATTTAAAAACTTTTCACGATCAATGACCGTGACACATCCATGACAAAAAACGTTGTCACCCCCAGAATTGTCACGGTCATTGACCTTAACAAGTCCAACTTGTCAAGGTCAACGACCGTGACAATTTGGCTGATTTGGTTTAGTGCATGCCCTAGCTATGAAGAACTAAATCAAGAGTTGAATTAAGGAAGAGGCCATCTACTGCAAGAGCATGCACTCCCACATAAGCTGTAGCACATCCAATCCAAAGAACTTAAGCCTGACGCCCTTGTGGTTTGGCACCTGTAATATATATATATATATATATATATATATATATATATATATACAAGAGAGAGAAAATGATAGGAAACGGGTCAGAGCCCGAGTGTAAAATAGTTTAAAAAGATTAGTTTAGCAAGTATTTAAAATGCTTACGGTCTAATATAACAACCATGTTAGTACGCGACACTCTCTTAAGAATTCTCGCCTCTCAACTAGTGTGCACGCCTACCGTACTACTTCATAAGACTATTTAATTCATCTCCCATAAATTCTATTTCGAGAAGTTATAAGCCTATGATTTTTTTTAGAGACCAGTCTCTTAATGATTACTTACATCAGTTATGTATTTCTCAATACTGTTGTAAAGTTCTCGAACAATTACTACAATTTTGGAGCATTTATTCAATATTTAACTACTTATGCGTACAGTAGAAGAATTCCATATATACGTATATATAATGATCACTCACATAATATATATACTGGGGGAACCCCACATAAAATCTATGGTGCTGGGATACTCTGCTATCATGTCCCCGTATCGCTCATACAAAGGGAAATACTAGTTCGGAATCTCTCTCGAACAGTATTAACACAAAATACACAAAATGGAGGCGAAGCATAGTTCCAAGTCACTAAGAGGTCAGTACATACGCTCACGTCTCTTAGGACCGTCTACTATCATTCTCAAATAGCCTGTACCAAGGAATCCTATGTTCTAGGGTACAGTCAATATCCCTCATAAAGGTCCCATCGAGATAAGACTGTCCCAGCACGGCAACCCCCGAGATAGCAAGTATCACGGGTATGATTATACACAGAATATAATATATATATATATATATATATATATATATATATATATACATGCACTCGGTTATATATATAAACTCTAAAATTTTAACTTTGATTTTCCCATCACCTATAATAAATATTTTTATCTATACGTGGTACGTATCACTCGAGTACAATGTATGCTTCATCTTTATTTTATTCTCAATTATCGCCCTCTTATAATTTCTTCTCGTCCCCAAAAGTGGTTTCTTATTCTATATGTGAATACAGTAGGTATACCGTTACTACCATTCTGGTCAAAATCTTTCCCGAGTCTCCAAATACCTCGCTTTACGTATATGTGGTCTCTAATTAAGTTTTGCACCCCCGTTATTCCACGTACATAACTCTTTATAGAATCCTAATTATTGAAACTTATTTAGGCCCTGTTGGTCCTCCCCGTGACCCATTAACGTGTATAATTAATCTTCAAAGTTCCTACGCATCCTACTCAAATCATTTCAAAAGAGGGAAAAATAGTGCGATTTCCAGGAGGGATCGATCAATCGACATTCATGATCGACTGATCGATCGAACAGGTATAGCCCAGATTATGCCATTGTTAACTACGGGTTTCCTTATTAAAACTTAACCAAAATTCTATAAAGGAGTCCCAAACTCCCAACCAATTAAACCAATGATTATATATACCGATATACATGATTTTTTACTTAAAGCATGTACAAATTTCATCAAAGATATAGGATTAAAGGGCCAATTCACCATATTTGTTAAGAACCTTAGTTTCATCATAATTTCCAACATTCTAATTCTCTTTCCAGATTTCCTTCTTCTAAACCGTTACAATTTCATGGGTAATCCTTTACATATGACAAAGCTTCCAGATTTATTGAATTACTCCCAAAACATGCGATTTGACTCTTCTAAACTATATAATTCTTCCATAAAACATGTATTTTCAATCCTATTCTAACATGGGTGAAATATCAACAAGGAAATAGCAAGATATATACTTGCCTTAATATCATAGGTCTGATTCCATGAAGTTGACAGGTATAGGCTTGATCCCCTTGTTCTGATCTGTGTTTTGGTGGTAATGGTGATGTAATCCGGTTAGTTCTTGGCCTTGAAATTTTGGAAAGCTTTTTCCTTTCTTCCTCTCACTACCATTCTAAACTTTTAAGAATGTTAACCCTAGAAGACTCTCCTAACATCTGATATTAATTCCCAATTTTCGTCATTTAACTAAGGCCTAATTTGGAAATGACCAAATCGCCCTCCCGGGGTGCCAGTTAGACCTAAAAATGCCCCGAGACCCAAACTAAACCCCCAGATACACTTTTTTTACTATCTCGACCCTTTCGGACACGTTGGCGCACTCGAAATGACCATACGGGCGACTTATACTTTATTCACTTTTTATTATAATAATTTAGTCCCAACACGATACAGGCGCATCCTGACTTAATTTCCATACTTGTCATATTATTCACTCGTGACAATTTTAATAAATTCAATTATACATATTACTTTACCCATTTAGTAATATTCAACAAATTTCTAATAATTACTAACTCTCGTCACGCTAGTAAATATTTAAAATAAATTTTTGGATTAATATTAAATTAATATCTCAATTAAATTTAATAAATCCCCAATTTAAAAGCCATAAAAATACGGGGTATTACATTTAGCTAAGGAAAATTCAAATCCAACCTTAAATGGATATCCACGTCATCTGATTTCGATTCCTCTTCTTTAGCGCCTTCAATTGATTCTGATTTATCCGACAAAAATGTCACTGGATACTTTACCTATGTTTCGGTATATGTATATCTTACTTGATTAGATTTCTTTCGGATATATTTTTTCTTTTTCTATGATTCAATTATCCTACTTCAAATGAAAAACTCATGTTACCAATTCACTCTGTTGATACATGTTATGTATAGGACATTTGTCGATTCAGTGTGCTAGCCAAAAGAATAAATGGATGGTAGATGGATCCCAGCAGATGTTGCATCCCAAAATTGTGAGTATCTTCATGATTTCCATGAAAATAAATAGATTTCTCAATTGACTTTACATATCCCCCTACCAAATATAGGTCTGTCAAATCTTTATTACAAAAAATTAGTCGTCGAGTTAATCAAATTAACTTAGGAGAAGAAAGGGCGATGGCAGATGTAAGGGAGGAAATGACTTTGGAGATGAAGGCCTGATGGAATTTGTAACGAACACCTGATAGCCAAATCGGGTGCGTGAATAGGGTTACTGACATGGATATCCCTGCTGAAGAGTATATATGACGTGGATATGCTTTATTTGGAGGGCTTTAACTGCTTGTAAATCGTTTTATAATAGTATAGAGATGTCATAGATGCAACTACGAATCAATAAAAGGTCATCAGTGCACCTAAATTGTGACTACTACACTAAACTATATGTTGTGGCCAAGTCAGTGGAAAAAATTAAAAGAGATTATGTGTTTCGTGGTGAAATCCAAAGAATCGAGAGTGTACGCATACTTGGAAGTGGTATTCATTTCGACTCTTTTTTTATTAGTTCATTTTTTATATATTTTAATATTTTGTATATCATACATAGCATTGAACTTAATTGGATTGTGTGAAATATTTTTAAGGATAGTTCTTCAAAGTTAGAGGAGGTTTTAGTATTTATTATTATTATTATTATTATTATTATTATTATTATTATTATTATTATTATTATTATTATTATTATTATAATTATTATTATTATTATTATTATTATTATTATTATTATTATTATTATTATTATTATTATTATTATTATTATTATTATTATTATTACAATACCTCTACCCCGAATGATCTTTCTCAGTTTGCAATTGACCATTTTATTTGGCAAATAGCTCCGTAAACTATGAAATGAGGACAACTATCACATTTCAATTAGAAAAAATAACAAACTTTATGCATTCGATAATGTTTTTTCCAAACTTTTTTCAATAGAAATGTGTTATTTGTCACCATTCAATAGTGTAGGGGAACTTTCTCGCAATTTTCAGACTAGGGATTTATTGTAAAATTGAAATAGTTCATGGGGTTTACTATAATTTATGGTTATTATTATATATCTTAACATGAAGTCTAATTTTTTTTCTTTGTATTGCATCGGTTTTGTTTAATACAATGGAAGTCTTGGTGCTTGGTGTATAATTTTTTAATGACATGCAAATTGACTTTTATGTAACAAGTTTATTTGATTGTGTTTCCATTTTTTGATAGGCTTGGGTCACTGTAGAAAGTATTTAAAAAAATATTTTAAGTACTGTTTTTCATTATTTTTTTTTAAATTAATTAATTAATTTGTTACTTGAACTTTGATCTTGGTGATTATTTTTGTTGAATATGCTTCGGTGAGGTTAGTGGAGGAGATCAACTAGAGATGAGAAGCATTGTGGAACTGTTGAAATTATGGGTAAATATTTTAATGGAATGTGTAATCCTAAAATTACATACACGAGCAATGTCGTCCGTAGATGTTGTAAATATGGACATTCTTGATTGGTGCATGTAAAAAAGACAGTTTCTATATAGTTGTGACGAGTTGACGCAGCGTTGCCCATTGGTTTCCTGATCAAACCATTTGTGTTGTTGGCGTGACCCTCGATGAATTCACTAGTGTCAGAGTTATAGATACTCTGGAAAAAAAATTAAAATCGTGCCATCGGCACGGGTCATACTTTTTTTTTTTTTTTTTTGTGTTAGATTAAATTAGGGTTTCTGTGTGTGTTTGTGTATATACGTGAAATTGAGCAAATACATAAAATTGGACCCATTTAGTTGTGTAAATGTGAAATTGGGTATACACACAAAATGACCCATTTTGTTATGTAAATTTGAAATCGATATTGAAATTGGGCATATACATGAAATTAAACCCATTTGTTTGTTTAAATGTGAAAATTATATTGAAATTGGGTATATACATGAAATTAGACCCATTTATTATGAAAACGTGAAATTGAGTATATTGAAATCTAAAACCATATATGTGATTGGTATAAGGATATTTCATACGCATTATAATCCTATTTTTACAATCCTATATACTCAACTTAACAAAGGCTTTTTCCAATTATTTGGGGTCGGCTACATGAATCCCATTTTTTCATTCCATTTTGTCCAGTGTAATATCTTCGATTGAACCATGTGATATCATGTCTTTTTGATAATATCCAACCATGTTAATTTAGGGCTACATCTACCCCTTGTGTTACCATCAATATTAACTAAATAATTCTTTCTTATGGGAGCATCCATTGGTCTATGCTTGATTTTTTTCAAACCATTTAAGTAGATTTTCTCTCAATTTATCTTCTATAGGAACTACTTGTACTGTTTCACGAATTTGTTCATTCCTAATTTTATTCTTTTGAGTTTTACCACAAATCCATATTAGCATTCGCATCTCCGCCACACTCATTATCTTTACATTTTGTTTCTTGGTTGCCCAACACTCTATCCCATATAACACGACGGGTCAAATGGCCATCCTATAAAAAAATTCTTATAATTTCAAAGGTATATGCCTATCACACAATATGCCGGTAGCACTTCTCAACTTGACCCAGCCTGCTCTAATCCTATGAGTAACATCATCACTAATATCTCCATATTTTTTTATAGTCAAACCTAAATAACGAAAATGATCTTTTTTAGGTATCTCTTGATCCTCCAATTTACCACATCTATATTTGTCCTCCTATTACTACTAAAATTAAACTCCACATATTCTATTTTAGTTTTATTTATTTTAAATCCTTTTGTTTCTCGAGTTTCTCTTCACAATTCCAACCTAGCATTAATCATCGTCTTAGTCTCATCTAATAAAATAATATCATCTGCAAATAGCATACACCATGGCACCTTATTTTTTATTTACCTAGTAAACTCATCCATAATAAGAGAAAAGAGATAAAGACTTAATATTGAACCTTGGTGTAGACCTATAGTAATTAAAAACTCACTACTTTCTCCGACTGATGTTCTTACTATAGTCATGGTCCCATTATACGTATCCTTCATCACGTCAATATATCTATGAATTACACCTTTTTTATGTAGAACCCACCATATTATATTTCTAGGTATCCTATCATATGCCTTCTTCAAATCTATAAAAATCATATGAAGATCCTTCTTTTTCTCCCTATACCTCGCCATTAATATACTCAATAAATAGATTGTTTCCATTGTTGATCTCCCAGGCATAAATCCAAATTGATTCTCAGACACTGTTGTTTTCAATCTCAATTTATATACGATCACTCTCTCCCAAAGTTTCATTGTATGACTCATTAACTTAATACCACGATAACTTGAACAACTTTGTATGTCCCCTTTATTTTTATAAATAGGTACTAAAACACTCTTTCTCCATTCATTGGTCATCCTATTAGTCATTATAATTCCATTAAATAGTTTTTCAGGTCAAGATAATTCTTCCTTCCCTAATAATATCCAAACTTCAATAGGGATACCATCTTCTATGTTTTCATATTTTTTAAAGCAATCCTGGCCTCTGTTGTCCTAGTTCTATGAAAAACTATACTTTCTCGAGTCTCCCTAAGTTTCTCTATATCTGATCTACTCCCACTATCTCCATTTAATGACCTCTCAAAGTAGTTTTTTCATCTTCCCATGATTTCATCATCTTTTAATAGGACTCTCGAATCATCACTTTTCATACACTTAACATTATTAAAAAAAATTATTTTTATGTCCATAAGTTTAGCAAGCTTACAAATTTATTTTTTTCCCTTCTTGAGTTCCTAATTTTATATAAAGATCATCATATGATTTTAACTTAGCATCTCTTACCACTTTCTTAACTTTCTTTTTAGTCCATTTATATTTCTCAAAATTTTCTTTATTTATATTTATTTGTCATGTTTTAAAGCACTCCCTTTTGATTTTTACTATATTTTGTACTTCTTCATTCTACCACCACGTTTCTTTAGATTGTGTCCCCTTTCTTTTGATTCTTCAAGAATTTCTTTTGATATTCTCCTAATACAAGTGTCTATCTTATTTCACATTATGTTAGTCTCTTCTTTAGTATTCCATGTTGCTTCATTTAATAATTTATCTCTTAATAGTTCTAATTTCTCTCCTTTTAAGTTCCACCACCTAGTTCATGGGTTAATCTTCTCTTTTCGCACTCATAATTATTTTTAATATTTATATCCAACACCATTATCCTATGTTTTGAGGTTAATCTCTCTCCTAGAATAACCTTACAATCTTTACACGTTAATCGGTCTCCTTTTCTAGTAATGAAAAAAATCTATTTAGGTCTTATGCGTTCCACTTTTATTAGTTATTAAGTGTTCAAGCCTCTTTTTAAAATACGTATTTACTAGTACAAAATCATAAGCCATCACAAAATTTAAGATCGACTCTCCCCTATCATGCCTATCTCTAAAACCATATCCTTCAGGCGCCATTTCATATCCTACACAATCTTCTCCTACATAGCCATTAAAATCCCCCCTATATAGATTTTCTCACCTACGGGTATTTCTTGAATTAGTTCATCCACTTGTTCCCAAAATTGTACTTTAGTGTGCTCATGTAATCCTTCTTGGGGTACATAAGCACTAAAAATATTAATTATATTTTCACTTAATAGTAATTTTACAAGTATAAATATATAATCTTCCCTAATAACGGTTACGATATCATCCTTAAAGTTCTTATCTACTGTTATTCTAACTTCGTTCCTATTTCTATGTTTTCATGTATATTATAATCTGCATTTTCTATTTCTCTAGCTTTCTAACCGATCCATTTAGTTTCTTATAAACAAGTTATGTTAACTTTTCTTCTTATCAGAGTATCTATTAACTCCATCCATTTCCCTATCATAGTCCTTATGTTCGAAGTTTCTAACTGAAGTCTAGTAAGTTTCTTTACCCGCACAAGGCCAAAATGTTACAGGAACTCTTACGTCTTTCTCATAGCATCCGGGCGCCGATGCAATGGCTTTTGCCTATTTTTCGAGACACCCGATGGCAGGCGCAACGCCCCTTACTTATTTTTTGAGACATCAGGGGGCAGGCACAACGTATCTCTTAAGGGAAATACCTTAGTATTAGTGCGTATATTCATAAAACTCATGTTTATAAGGATCTGAAAAAGTTTTACGCTGGCTGTCAGCTACCTAACGCAGCCGTCCTCTTTATCCGGGCTTGGGACCGACAGTGTCCAAAAAAAATAAAAATTTCAGTGCGACACATGCAGAGTTATATATATACTTCTACACAACCGCACGTATATATAAAAACATAATTTCACACATATATACACACACTCATACATATATATACATATAATCACACGCGCACATTTATATACACATTCACTCACACTTAAAACACATGAATTCCTATACATACATGAAATCCCTCATATAATCACATACGCAAACATACTCATACAAATACACACCCACACATACATGTATATACTTTTACACAATCACACATATATACCCATATACTCACATGTGCACATATATAGATAGTTTATATATATATATATATATACACACACACACACACACTAGGGTGTACTCGTGCCGATGGCACGGTGATAAACTTGATCCCGGATATTTTTCGTTATAGCACTCTTACCTTCCTTCCGAGTATTTGTGGCTATAGAACACTCTCACTCCCATGTATGGTGTTATTCATTTGACACCTTTGTAACACTACACATTCTAGCTACATGTTTTTGTAAACACTAAATATTCTACCTAAAATATATCTATTAAAAATTTATTATTAGGTAAAAATAATACAATTTTATATCTTATTATGTCATTCAATTCTTATCAAAGAAAAAAACATTACATTTGTTATTGACAGCAAAATATAACTCATGACTACCATCTAAATTTAGTATGACCCTAATATGTGTTGGCCTAATAATCATATGAATATCAAATTTAATTGTTTTACATAAAGATACTAATGCATGGAATACACAAATTTGTTTTTGGTACTATTGTAATAGCCCGTATTTTGTATGCTTTCTAAATTTGGAGATTTATTAAATTTATTGTGAATTATTAATTTAATATAAATCCGGAAATTAATTATTTTTGTAATTACTAACGTGACGAGAGTTAGTAATCATTGGAAACTTGTTGAATATTACTAATGAGCAAAGTAATATATAATATTGGTTCTATTAAATGTCACGAGTGAATAAAATGACAATTTTAGAAATTTAAGTCGGGACGCGCCCGTGTCGTGTCGGGACTAAATATTGATTAATAAATGAGAATAAATTATAAGTCATCTGTATAGTCATTTCGAGTGCGCCAAAGTGTCCGAAAGGGTCGAGATAGTCAAAATAATGTACCCGGGGGTTTAGTTTGGGTCTCGGGACATTTTTAGGCCTAATTAACACCCGAGGAGGGCGTTTTGGACATTTTACATTTTTAAGCCTGAAAGCCCACGAAAATTGTAAGGTTATATCAGATGCTTAGGGTTTTATTCTAGGGTTAACACAACCAAAAACAAGTGACGACCATTGGAGAAGGAAAGGAAGAGCTTACCAAGGAGTTCTAGGTCGAAAACTCCTCTGTTTGCACCCCCGTTACCGCCAAACACTAGATCACGCCACAAGGATCACAATCACACTGATTTCAGCCGCAAATCAGAAACAAAAAAAATCCCAGCCAAGTATTTATCTTGCTTAATTTAATTAATGCTTTATTCATATTAGTTTAGGGTTGATTAGGATGAGTTTTTATGAAAGAAAACCCATATTGGTGATTAGAAATCGGATGTTGTAGTGATATAAACAATAATCTGGAAATCCCTTTCACATGTAGAGGTTGAACCACGAATTTATATTGGTATGGAAGTAGAAATTCTGGGAAAAGAATAAGAAGAATTAAGTTAAAGAAATTCTAGGGTTCATGAGAATTATAAAAGTTTTGGCCCTTTTAATCCATAAATCTTGATGAAAATTCGCATGCTTTACCTAGAATATTCCTCATTTGGGTTTACAATGTATGTGGTATAAATTTTTGGGAGTTTGGGAATTAAAAATTTGGATTTGGATGATGTTGGATGATAGAACCCGTAACTGGTATTCTGCAGATTTCACCATACCTGCTTGATCGATCGATCGAGCCAAGAGCATCGATCGATCGACTGTTCGATCGATCGACCCCTTCTGGGAAAAACCAGATTTTTCTTGGGTTGACTTAATTTGATTTAATGCGTAATAATTAATGTTATTAGGACATAAGGAAACCTAAAGAGGACCAGTAGGGTCAAGGTAACCCCGTTAAGTGTAACTTTAATGAAATGGGAAAAATGAAGGGTAAATGAGGAAATATTCATACCTAAGAAATCTAATGTGCGTAGAATTAAAACTCGAAATGTCTAGGAGCTCGAGTAGAAGGTGAGTGAGGGCTTACTGAAATTGTACTTAGGTAAAGGATATACTTCGAGAGATGATAAGTGAGTTGGAATAAATTAAATCTCGAAAATAAAATGAATAAAAGACAAACCGTTATACGTGATGACTAAATAACAAGTAATAAGGATAAATTTCATAATCATGGGCCGTGAGAATGTACCTAAATGAATATGGCAATAGTAGTATATTTATATGACTGTGTTTATGCATATACTATATACGTGTAAAAAAATCATGCCCGCGCTACTTGCTATTCCAAAGGTTACTGTGCTGGGACAGTCTTATCTCGATGGGACCTTTATGGGGGATATTGACTCGTACCCTAGAAGATAGAAATCCTTTGGTACAGGCTATCGGATCGATAGTCAGACGGTCCTAAGAGACGTGAGGGCATGTGCTGACCTCTTAGAGACTTGGAAACTATGCTTCGTCTCAATATTGTTTGTGTTTTGTTTCAATACAGTTCGAGAGTGATTCCGAACTTGTATTTCCCTTAGTACGGGTGATACGGGGACTGGATAGCAGAGTATGCCCGCACCATAATTATTATGTGGGGTGCTGTTAGAATATATATATTATATGAGTATTTATATATATATATATATATATATATATATATATATATATATATATATATATATATATATATATATATATATATATTTAAATCTGGAATTTAGGAACTACCTATCGTGTCTATGGTAAGTAAGAAAAGAATAATTATTTTAATTTGGGAATAAGTGTTTGAAAAGTATAATATGTTACTGAGAAACTTTATTAGTAAATAAGGTTTAAATGAGAACTTTGTTGTTAAATGTAATTAACCTCTTAAACAATTGAATTTGTCAGTTTAAATCTTAAGAGAAACCTAAGATAAGATAAGTTAAAACGTTGGGAAGGTTAATGCGATAGGCGTGCACATTAGAAGAGAGGTGAGAATTTCTCAAGGGAGTGTCGCACTAATATGTTGTTGCATTAGCCAGTAAACATTTTAATTACTTGCTAAACAAATTTTAAATCGTTTTTACAATCGGGCTCTGACCCGTTTCCATTTTTCTTTTCTCTCTTATATATATATGTATGTATTACAGGTGTCCAGCCACAGGGGCGTCTTACATAGGATCCTTTGGAAGGAATGCGCTGCAACTTAGGTGGGAGTTGCAGGCCTCTTGATTAGACGACCTCATTTTTTATTCCACTCCTAGCATTATTTTATCCAGTTGGGCATGTGTCGCCCTTTTTCCATTATTCAGTTGTTTTATTGGATATTGTTATTCGTTTATTTCCAGTATTTACATTTTGGGATTTATTATTGTCAGGATGTCTTCCTTTAAGTTTTAAATGTTGGATTCAATTAGTTGAATGTTTAATCATTTGGATGATATGTTACAGGATAGTTGTTGTGTGAATCTTTAACTATGAGTTATGTAAAGTTAAATGTTGGTTTATAAAATTAAAAAAAAATTGGAAAGTAATGTCTAAAATGGTTTTGACACTTAGTCTAATTTTTTAGGGTGTTTAAATTGGAAAAGTTATTTTTACGACAGTGATGCTAAGAATGAACTGACTGTTCACCTTGATTATAATTTAATAAAGGACTGATCACTCGCTATTTAATTAGGCGGGGTGTCACAGGTGGTATCAGAGCATCAGGTTCTAGTGTCCTTAGGATCTATACGGCTTGTTTCGCTTTCAGCTTAGCATTTTTGTTATAGAGCCCTATTTTAGGATTGTTGTATTCTTGCTTTTACGATTACGCCTTCATCTATTTGAGATTTGATAATAACTGTAGACTAGTAAATTTCTACACGTTTCAGATCCCTCCGAGACGTGCACCAAAGGATAGGCGTGCCCAAGCCGAGCAGCCAGTAGCTCCGGCTCAGGGAACAATGAATGCTAATGAGGTTGTCGCTATTGTTGCTCAGGCGGTGAATGCCGCGCTAGCTATAGTACAGCAGGCTCCACCCCAAGTTCAGGCGGTGGTGTCAGTACCTGTACAACTTCCATCAGCATGGGAGCGGGTTAGGGATGCCTTTCAGAAGGCGCATCCCCCTGAGTTCTCGAGTAGTTCAGATATCATCATCGTCAGCCAATGGAAGAAAGATATCCAGAGGCATCTGCGTATGTATGAATGCACAGACGTGCAAGAACAGTAGTTGGCTTCATTTAAGCTAGTGGGGTCCGCTTTGCAGTGGTGGGAATCCACCACCACCTTGGAGGAGAGGGATACTATCCCGATTCAGTTATTCTGAGAGCGATTTGATCGCAAGTATTATCCATCCGCCGTGTAAACTAGATGAGGAGAAAGTTATTGAACTTGAAGTAGGAAAATGCTACTGTTGCTGAGTATGAAGAGGAGTTCACAAGACTTCTCACCATAGTGCCAGATGAGGCACCCACTGAGGGTAATAAGATACTATTGTTTGTGGACGGGTTAGCTTGGAGGATCCGTCAGCACCTTATAGGGAATCTGTCTCTGAGTACCTACATAGATGTACTCAATGCTGCTTTGCTACACTTCCAGGATCACCGCTTCCATCTGCAGGGAAGCAAGCGAGCAGGAGAGTCCGGCCAGCAGGGCAGGACAGGGGGTAATGGCGCTAGTGGAGCACCAACATCTCAGGAGCAGACTCGTCAACATGAGCAGAGTTCCCATTAGGGTGACCCTGCCAAGCGGTTCCGGTCAGGTGACTCCAGGCAGGGATTTGGGGGATTTAGGCAGGGTCAACAGGGCCAGCCTAATCAGCAGGGCCAGCAAGGCCAACACCGCCAGCAGCAGGGAGAGCAGTAGGGCCAATAGGGCCAACAGGGTTTTCATCAGGGCCAACAGGGCCAGTGGCGGGGTGGTAACGGCCAACAGGGCCGTGGTCAACAGGGTCAGAGGGGAGGAAATTTTAGGGGCCGATGTTTCGTGTGTGTAAAGAATGGCCATAAGTGTCAGGATTGTCCAGAGGGTGATAGGGTCCCACAGCAGTAGGGTGCCCGTAATGAACCACATAGGCCACTTTTTCCAGCCGCCCTCCTAGCACCAACTTAGCTACCATCCCTACCAGCCATTCCAGCCGCTCCGGTGCAGCAGGGACAGTTACAGTACGGACGTGTCTATAACGTCCACCAGGCAGCAGCTCCACAGGCACCGCCCACGATTGATGGTATGTTTACTATCTATGGTACTATGGGTCGGGTTTTATTTGATACTGGGGCGACACACTATTTTATAGCTACCCATTTTGCGAAGGCCTTAGGATTATTAGCCACAGCAGAGAGCACTGTAACGTGTCTAGACTCACCACTGGGAAATGGATCGCTAATTTTCTTTGTATGCCGGGGTGTGGGTGTAGATATTGGTAGCTTAGTATTACCAGCAGACATGTTAGTCTTAGATATGCATCAGCACAACGTTATTATCGGTATGGATTGGCTTGCAGCTTACAGAGCCATGATAGATTATTTCGGTAGGAGTATTGTCTTTGCCATTCCGGGGCAAGAGATGTTTGTAGTGGCGATGCCTCTCCCAGAGGGAGGTTCGACCGCTCATTTGTATTACATAGAGGAGGATACCTCTAAGGAGGTTGTGATTCCCTTAGACTCGATCCCAGTTGTTCGTGAGTATTATGATGTATTTCAGGAGATACCAGGCCTACCCCCCAGTCGAGAGATAGATTTTGTCATAGATTTATTACCGGATACTCGACCTATAGCACGCGCTCCATACCGTATGGCTCCGGCGGAGATGCGAGGGTTACGAGATCAGATAGAGAAGTTGTTAGGTCAGGGCTTCATTCGCAGGAGTACCTCATCTTGGGGCGCTCCAGTTTTATTTGTGAAAAAGAGAGATTGTTAACTGAGGCTATATGTGGACTACCGGGAGCTGAACAAGGTCACGATACAAAACAAGTATCCGTTGCCTCGAATCGATGACCTGTTTGACCAGCTGAGGGGAGAAACTTTCTTTTCGAAGATAGATCTGAGGTCAGGGTACCATCAGCTACGTATTAGGGAGAAGGATGTTTCAAAGACTTCTTTCTTGACGAGATATGGGTCCTATGAGTTCAGAGAGATGCCATTTGGACTCACAAATGCTCCAGCCGTATTCATGGACTTGATGAACCGAGTGTTCAGAGAGTTCTTGGATCAGTTTGTCATCGTTTTCATAGATGACATCCTGATATATTCACACTCTGAGGAAGAGCATGCCGATCACTTGAGGCAGGTTCTTCAGACTCTACGAGAGCATCAGTTGTATGCTAAGTACGAGAAGTGCGAGTTATGGTTACGTGAAGTGAAGTTCTTAGGACATGTTGTTTCTGAACAAGGGATAGCAGTTCAGCCGAGTAAAGTGTCAGCGGTGAGGGAATGGGGACAGCCCACGACACCGACGTAAGTACCTAGTTTCTTGGGATTAGCCGAATACTACAGGAGATTCATTCGGGGGTTCTCCAAAATAGCGGGTCCATTGACGAACCTGACTCGCAAAGGGGTAACACATGTTTGGGACGATGCTTGTCAATTGGCTTTCGACGAGCTGAAAGATAAGCTTACTTCAGCACCGGTCCTTGTTTTACCTAAGCCGGGCGTGAAGTATCTGGTTTATACCGATGCCTCTTTACGGGGACTTGGGGGAGTACTTCAGCAGGAGGAGAAGGCTATAGCTTTGGCCTCCCGCAAGCTTAAGCCACATGAGAAGAATTACCCCACCCACGACCTAGAGTTAGCAGCGGTCATTTTTGTATTGAGGATATGGAGGCACTATTTACTGGGGGAGAAATTTCGCTTGTTCACAGACAACAAGTCACTGCAGTACCTATTCACTCAGCGAGAGCTGAATATGCGTCAGCGCAGGTTGTTAGAGTTTGTGAAGGACTATCAGTTCGACATACAGTACCAACCGGGGAAGGCCAACGTAGTTGCTGATGCATTGAGCCGTAGACTGGTAGACGATGTAGCGGACGTCTGGAAAGAAAAGTGGAAAGAGTTGGGTCACCAGGACGCAGTAGTCCGTTCCTTCATATCTATCATGACAGTGACATCCGAGATTGTTACGAGGGTGATACAGGCGCAGACCGCAGACCCATTTTGTCAGGAGCAAATTGTACGACTTTTAGCTGAGGGTGTTGAGTCCTATTCTGTTAGTTCTGATGGGGGTTTGAGGTTTAATGGGAGATTGGTGGTACCAAAAGGAGCAGACTTACGTCATGCAGTGATGACCCAGTCTCACGGGTCCCGATTTGTGGCACACCCTGGGGGAGATAAGATGTACCTCGATATGAGGCGACAATACTGGTGGAGTGGGATAAAAAAGGACATTGCTGAGTTCGTGTCCAAGTGTTCTACCTGCCAGCTGGTAAAGGTGGACCACCAAAAACCGTCAGGGTTGCTTCAGCCATTGGAAATACCCACGTGGAAGTGGGAGAGTATTTCTATGGATTTTATTACTGGGTTTCCTACATCACAGCGGGGCCACGACTCCATCTGGGTGATTGTGGACCGTTTGATCAAGGTGGCTCATTTTCTGCCGGTGCAGACCAACTATACCATGGGCCAGTATGCTCAGTTGTTCATTGCTGAGATTGTCAGATTACATGGGGTGCCCCTGAATATTGTGTCAGATAGAGACAAGATTTTCGTGTCGTGTTTCTGGGAGAGCTTTCAGAAGGCTATGGGTACAGAGTTGAGGTTGAGTTCAGCTTATCACCCACAGACAGATGGACAAACAGAGCGTACTAATCAGATGTTGGAGGATATGCTATGCATGTGTGTACTTGATTTTGGAGGAGGTTGGGAGCCACATCTTCCACTGGTGGAGTTCGCTTATAATAACTCTTATCAGTTCACGATTGGCATGGCTTCATTTGAGGCTTTGTATGGCAGGCCTTATCGTTCCCCAACTTGTTGGCTAGAGGTGGGGGATAACAAGTTGCTCAGACCAGAGGTGATTCAAGAAACCTCCGCTAGGATTGAGATGATCAGGAGTCGCATTTGGGTAGCCCAAGACAGACAGAAAAGCTATACCGATGCAAAACGGTTCTTCCGAGAGTTTAACGTGGGGGACCAAGTATTACTACGTGTATCTCCTATGAAAGGAGTGATGAGATTCGGGAAGAAAGGAAAATTGGCCCCGAGGTACGTGGGACCATTTCCCATTATCGAGAGGATTGGGCCGGTAGCATATAGATTGGGACTTCCAGAGAATTTACATTGCATTCACGATGTATTCCACATCTCGTCGTTGAGACGATTCCTTCGGGATGACATGGCACATACCCTATCGTGATTGAGGAGATTGACTTACAGCCCGACAGGTCTTACGAGGAGAGACCAGTGGCTATCCTAGACCATAGCGAAAGGAGATTGAGGTCGAAGGTAGTTCCACTTGTACGGGTCCAGTGGGAGCATCATAATGTGGAGGAATCAACCTGGGAGCGCGAGGCAGATATGCGCGAGAGATACTCGGATCTATTCTTACCAGGTATGCCTTATTTTCCGAATTTCGGGACAAAATTCCGTTATTAGGGGGGAAGTATGTAATACCCCGTATTTTTTATGCTTTCTAAATTTGGGGATTTATTAAATTTATTGTGAATTATTAATTTAATATAAATCCGGAAATTAATTATTTTTCTAATTACTAACGTGACGAGAGTTAGTAATCATTGGAAACTTGTTGAATATTACTAATGAGCAAAGTAATATATAATATTGGTTCTATTAAATGTCACGAGTGAATAAAATAACAATTTTAGAAATTTAAGTCGGGACGCGCCCGTATCGTGTCGGGACTAAATGTTGATTAATAAAAGAGAATAAATTATAAATTATCCGTATAGTCATTTAGAGTGCGCCAAAGTGTCCGGAAGGGTCGAGATAGTCAAAATAATGTACCCGGGGTTTTAGTTTGGGTCTCGGGGCATTTTTAGGCCTAATTAACACCCCGGGAGGGTGTTTTGGACATTTTACATTTTTAAGCCTGAAAACCCACGAAAATTGTAAGGTTATATCAGATGTTTAGGGTTGTCTTCTAGGGTTAACACAACCAAAAACAAGTGACGGCCATTGGAGAAGGAAAGTAAGAGCTTACCAAGGAGTTCTAGGCCGAAAACTCTTCCGTTTGCACCGCCGTCACCGCCAAACGCTAGATCACGCCACAAGGATCACAACCACACTGATTTCAGCCACAAATTAGAAACAAAAAAATTCCCAGACAAGTATTTATCTGTCTTAATTTCGTTAATGCTTCATTCATATTAGTTTAGGGTTGATTAGGATGAGTTTTTATGAAAGAAAACCCATGTTGGTGATTAGAAATCGCATGTTGTAGTGAGATAAACAATAATCTGGAAATCCCTTTCACATGTAGAGGTTGAACCACGAATTTATATTGGTATGGAAGTAGAAATTCTGGGAAAAGAATACGAAGAATTAAGTTAAAGAAATTCTAGGGTTCATGAGAATTATATAAGTTTTGGCCCTTTTAATCCATGAATCTTGATGAAAATTCGCATGCTTTACGTAGAATATTGCTCCTTTGGGTTTATAATGTATGTGGTATAAATTTCTGGGAGTTTGGGAATTAAAATTTTGAATTTGGATGATGTTGGATGATAGAACCCGTAACTGGTATTCTGCAGATTTCACCCTACCTGCTTGATCGATCGATCGAGCCAAGAGCATCGATCGATCGACTGTTCGATCGATCGACCCCTTTCTATCGATCGATCGACCCCTTATGGGAAAAACCAGATTTTCCTTGGGTTGGCTGATTAAATGCGTAATAAATCTTAATTAATGTTATTAGGACATAAGGAAACCTAAAGAGGACTAGTAGGGTCAAGGTAACCCCGTTAAGTTGAACTTTAATGAAATGGGAAAAATGAAGGGTAAACGAGGAAATATTCATACCTAAGAAACCTAACGTGCGTAGACTTAAAAATCGAAATGTCTAGGAGCTGGAGTAGAAGGTGAGTGAGGGCTTACTTGTACTTAGATAAAGGATATACTTCGAGAGATGAGAAGTGAGTTGGAATAAATTAAATCTCAAAAATAAAATGAATAAGAGACAAACCGTTATACGGGATGACTAAATAACAAGTAATAAGGATAAATTTCATAATCATGAGTCGTGAGAATGTACCTAAATGAATATGGTAATAGTAGTATATTTATATGACTGTGTTTATGCATATACTATATACGTGTAAAAAAATCATGCCCGCGCTACTTGCTATCCCTGAGATTACCGCGCTGGGACAGTCTTATCTCGATGGGACCTTTATGGGGGATATTGACTCGTACCCTAGAAGATAGAAATCCTTTGGTACAGGATATCGGATCGATAGTCAGACGGTCCTAAGAGACGTGAGGGCATGTGCTGACCTCTTAGAGACATGGAAACTATGCTTCGCCTCAATATTGTTTGTGTTTTGTTTCAATACAGTTCGAGAGTGATTCCGAACTTGTATTTCCCTTAGTACGAGTGATACGGGGACTGGATAGCAGAGTATGCCCGCACCATAATTATTATGTGGGGTGCTGTTAGAATATATATATATATATATATATATATATATATATATATATATATATATATATATATATATATATATATATATATATATATAAATCTGTAACTTGGGAACTACCTATTGTGTCTATTGTAAGTAAGAAAGGAATAATTATTTTAATTTGGGAATAAGTGTTTGAAAAGTATAATATGTTACTGAGAAACTTTATTAGTAAATAAGGTTTAAATGAGAACTTTGTTGTTAAATGAAATTAACCTCTTAAACAATTGAATTTGTCAGTTTAAATCTTACGAGCAACCTAAGATAAGATAAGTTAAACCGTTGGGAAGGTTAGTGTGATAGGCGTGCACATTAGAAGAGAGGTGAGAATTTCTCAAGGGAGTGTCGCACTAATATGTTGTTGCATTGGCCAGTAAACATTTTAATTACTTGCTAAACAAATTTTAAATCGTTTTTACAATCGGGCTCTGACCCATTTCCATTTTTCTTTTCTCTCTTGTATATATATGTATGTATTACAGGTGCCCAGCCATAGGGGCGTCTTGCATAGGATCCTTTGGAAGGAACGCGTTGCAGCTTAGGTGGGAGTTGCAGGCCTCTTGATTAGACGACCTCATTTTTTATTCCACTCCTAGCATTATTTTATCCAGTTGGGCATGTGTCGCCCTTTTTCCATTATTCAGTTGTTTTATTGGATATTGTGATTCGTTTATTTCCAGTATTTACATTTTGGGATTTATTATTGTCAGGATGTCTTCCTTTAAGTTTTAAATGTTGGATTCAATTAGTTGAATGTTTAATCATTTGGATTATATGTTACAGGATAGTTGTTGTGTGATTCTTTAACTATGAATTATGTAAAGTTAAATGTTGGTATATAAAATAAAATAAAAATAAAAATTGGAAAGTAATATCTAAAATGGTTTTGACACTTAGTCTAATTATTTAGGGTGTTTAAATTGGAAAAGTTATTTTTACGACAGTGATGCTAAGAATGAACCGATCGTTCACCTTGATTATAATTTAATAAAGGACTGATCACCCGGTATTTAATTAGGCGGGGTGTCACAACTATATTTTTGTATCACGGTTTGTCCAGACACGGTGAAAAGAATACTATATGAAATTCCTTCACAATATGTAACATAAGTCCATTTGATAGCAAATCCGTTGGTACTTGAATAGTGAGAGTATGAGATAAGGTAAGAAATTTTGATACTATTATCAATTCCATCTGATATATATAAACATACAGAATATGATCTTTCCATTTCACATAAATATATCCCCGGTCCAAAACACTTTTACTGACACATTAAGGAGATTATGTCAATAAAAGTTATGGAGTGCCGGAGTATTGGGTGGGGAGGGAGTACCACATTCAAAAATGAACAGGGATAGTGAGAAATATAAAAAAAAGTTAAAAACTTTCTAAATTGTCATTTATAATATTAAAAATTGTGTAGATATATCCACCTGACTCGAGACATGTTCACAAAATGTCATAACTAAGAATACAAAATTGAAGAAAAAAAATCTTAAACAAACATGTAATATTAATAAAGAAGAAAAAAAATGTTTTGAGTTTTGGAAAGTAGCAAAGGATCGCTGGGAGAGGCATCCAGTTGTTGGAGGTTTCATTGAATACCGAGATGATTCACTGACTCTAGTGTATGCACGTGCCATCGACACGATGTTAATCTTCTTCAAAGTATTGTTGCGCTCACGATACGATTCGTGCTTAAGGACACACCATGACTAAGTTTAAATATATACATATTATACTAATATGAAAATAAAATTATTCCTTAAAATCCAACTATAAAAAATCAATAATATAAAGATTGTATTAATATGGAGGTACTACATGTTGATAATTCCCACTAGCTAACACCAAAGTACCTTATTTTTTAAACATGAAATGATCATATTTAATATAACTACTCCATAAGGAGTTGTCGGGATAAACACTCACTTTTGAATGACATAAATCAACTTTACATTATAATGATATAACTCATTTTTCAATGATATAACTCAACTTGACATTCTAAATGATAAAATTAAAAGGCATGAAATATAAATTTGAAATATCAAAAAACATATATATAGAAGAACACCTTAATTTTTTCCCCTTGAAAATGAACCTCGTACATCTAACTCTGATAGCCAATAATCCAACCCAAAAAAAAAAGTGGTGGATAAAATAACTTTGGTAAGTTCCTTATAGTGAACAACGAAAATCAGTCGGTATTTAAGGTGGTGGGTGGTTAGTGGTTAGTTCCTATGCTTCGGATAAAGGCATTGCAATAAGATACCTAAGAGAGAGAGGCCATGACAAATGTGAGAAATGGGCATGTGAGACTAAAAAAAATTACGGACTGATTAAAAACAAAATTATAGACCTACAATTTGGTGTTCCGCCCAATGGAAAAAATAAATGATGTACAATTTGACTAAGAAATGAAGAGCTCGAAGATAATTACAATTACATGCTAAAATAAACAGTACTGACACAAATTATAGTGTATAAAACAAAACAACTGTGATTTTCTTCCATCTTATATGTTGTTTTACAGGGTTAAGGCGAGTACAAAATAAAACAATCCTCAGAAACTATATTGCTACCTCAATTCCTATATAGTTGTCAAACCCACTATATTCCATAAAACAAAGCTCTATTAGGAATCAGATGCGGGTTTAGCCTCCTCTGGAGCGGGTGCCTTGCGCCTAAGTCAGCCCATCTGAAGGCTCGCAGTAGAACCATAAGTGGAACTCCCTTGAACAGACCCGTTGCACCACAAAAAACAAATAAATTGGATCTCTAAATCATAAGACAAACACAAAATATAAACTCAATAAAAAATAGATAGTGATATAAATATGAATTTGTAGGTGAGAGGAGAGTGAGAAACTTCTCAGACCGGGCCTAGGCTTCACCCAAGTCTGATATGGGTATCCTCCTTTCCTTATTTTTTGTCAACAATTATTTTGCCTTCTCATCACTTTTGTCTTGTTTTGGAGGGTCTGTGTTAGGACCGTTCGTTAAGAAAAGAGGTGGATATGTGCTTACTAATGTTATGTTTGATGTTGTCGCCTAATGACCGAGGTCAAACTATTATTGGCTGAATAGCAACCAAGGCCTGCACGTATAGTCGATATGGCTAAATCAGCAACTAATGCCAACATCTCATCTCAAATTCATTAACTGCAACAATTAAATTCATGAATCAAAATCAATAAAATAAAACATTAGAAATGCAGAGTTGTACACCCCCCCCCCCCCCCCCCCCCCACACACACACACACAATAAATGTTCAAAAAAGAGCACAATACGACCCTGCCAAATATATCACCACCATGAAAAAAAGTGATTGCCTTTAACTTCCAATGGGGTAAATTATACAGACAACGAAATTATCAACATTTAGGCTCCAAGAAGAAATTAATCACAAAAACCTCAACACACAGTATAAATGCAAAAGGAGATAAATTCTGCCACTTTTAATGCTTTCACCTGCAGAAGTCTTAAATTAACATTGGTTCTACCATAAAGGATGAAAATGTATATGAGAAAAATATATTTTCGAGTAAATATGTTTACAAAATATGTCATAGTCATAGTTTAACTAAATTGAAGCCTTATCTATCTATACTTTTTACCCATTCCTCCATTATCTATGTAGTTAAAAATTTCAAAGCATGAGAAATTCTAATACATAGGAATCAATTAAAAAAATTGTAGCATTGACTCATAAAACTCAAATAAAAGAAATATTAATTGAATTCCAGTAATAATGTGATAAGTATTTCAAGTCTAACTCTTGAGAATAAAATCATCAACACACTTTCTTATCAAAATTATTGCATTATAGTTATGTTCATACAAAGCGATACAACTTAGCTTCTCAAATAGTCTTACAATGGAGACCTCAATTGCTTAACTGACATGGTTATTGTTGTGTGAAGAATTGTATTGGTTGACCGCCAAATAAAAGAATAGACCCAAATAATCAAATGGTAAGTGTCAATTCTTTGCACCCAAAAAGTGCATTTCAACTTATAAAATGCCCAAATATATCTACTTCTTAAAAGACATGCAAAATACAAATACACATTCATTCATCTATAAACTCACCCTGCACAACATAGTAAAAACACTAAATATGTAGCAGATATTCAAGAAATAGCATACCTTATATATCCGGAACCTAGAAAACAAAATATATACCTAGAATATAAAATTAAACAACAATAAGCCTTAAAATCCATATACCCTTCCCCAACATTCCCCACACATATATACCCACCATGCAAAATACATAGTAAGCCGTGTAAAGGTAAAGAAAGTAATGTAAAAAGGAAGAAATCAAAAATTTTAATTTTGACCCCAAACTTATAAACTCAATCCTTATTATCTTGGAAACCAATTAAGTCAATAGCAAAAGAAAAAGAAAATAGATCTCAAAAAATTTAAAATAATCCTAGATCTAAAAAAAGAACAAAATCTCTAAAGTTTGATTCTTACACCAAAGAATATGTATCAAGTTAGAAAAGGAAAAGAACCGAATGAATTTTTTTACAATGGATACATAAAACCAACCAAATCTCACAGACCTAGCTGGTGGAATCAAGACCACCCGTACAATCTGAACCAAACACACAAAATCTAAACCAAATCTCCCATACCAAGCTCCACAAAACTATTAAGATCTGCAAAAAGACCATTAGATCCAGAAAAATATAATTGTGACAAAATTAAACCATTCTACCTGTGCGTAAGAGGGTGAGAGAGGCGGCGAGGAGGCAAAGGCAGGGCCATGTGTGCATGTCATGATGGAACCATCGCATGTGTGTTGAGAGGGGAGATAGAATCTACCTGAGGGAGGCATTGGTTGAGGGGAACTCGAAACGTGGAGTGTCTCACCGGAGTTTTAAAAAAAAAAGTAAGAAACAAATCTCACAATTAAAAAGGGGTATGTAGTTTTGGGCGTGTTTTTGGTGGAGTGGGTGGGATTGTTTGCAGCAAGGAGATAATAAAGTTGTGAAAGTGAGGAGAGAGATAGAGTTTGCGGGTAAAAAAATGTTTTTTTCTATTCAAATTAAAGCTAAAATTTTCTTCTCAAGCCATGTGAGGTAGGCAGACTATCAGTCGTGGAAACATGTGCCAAGAGGGGCAAAGCTTGGGTAAAATTTGGCACGTGACACATTCTTATACCATTAGATACAAACCCCCAAATTTAATCTCAACCACCAGATAGCTTATACAAAAAGTCCTTCCTGATTTATTATATAGATATATGAAGTGCCTCATATACTCACGCACACACACATACACAAACACAACCATACACATATATATACTTTTACCAAATCACACATATATATACATAATTACATATATTTACACAAATGCTCACATGTATAACACATACACCTATATACTCACACGCATCATTTCATTGGTACATAAATACTCAAGGGTATTGCTCCTATTTATAATGCAAAATATGGTATCCAATAGACATATACAATGAATATGTGCGGACATCCAAATAAAATATATATTTTTTAACACTAGGAACAACTGAATAATATTTCCTTCCTCGGTCAATAATTAGTATGAATAGAAGAATCCAAAATGATAAAAATGTTCATAATGCCAAAATGAATTGATTATCCCTAAAATACATGTTAATCACAGATTCTTAAACAAACTTATGTAGTATACAAAAGTAATGCGGATGGAGAAGATGCTTTTAAAGATGAGGTTAAGTTAGAGGAATCGGTGTTGTCACTATAGCTCCAGTATTGTGCTTGGCTGCTATCCGAAACAATAACGTCCTCATGTGCTAGCGCCTGTGAAGAATGTTTGTTTACTTGTGGAGCATCATACGTTGCGACAGGCATCTTTGCCGGGAGAATAGGCAATGGAGCTTCTGAATTTAGAACATGAATTGCGTGTCTAATTGAAGGTCGGTAAATGTTATCGGGATGAACACACCATAGCCCCACAGTCATCAAACGTTTCATTTCTAGCTCATCAAAATCTGCATACAGTTTTGGGTCTGCTGCTTCAAGAAGCATACCCTTTCCATAGAGGTCCCAAACCCATTCCACCATTACTACCTTATTTTTGTGCTCTTTTGGGTCAATGGGTATTCTTCCGCAAGCAATTTCGAGTGCTACAACGCCAAAACTGTAAACATCTGATTCTCTGCTAGCCTGACCTGTGATGACACATTCAGGAGCCATGTAGCCCATGGTCCCTGCCAAAACAGTTGTTTGTGATCCCTTGTCATGGGCAACAAACCTAGCTAACCCAAAGTCCCCTAGTTTGGCATTGAAATCTGAATCTAACATCACATTGCTTGATTTAATATCCCTATGGACCACACATTGTTCCCATTCTTCGTGCAAATAAAGCAATGCGGAGGCAATACCTAGAGCAATTTTGTACCTTAACCCCCATGCCAACAAGCTCTTACCTTTGAAAAGATGGAAATCTAAACTCCCATTTTCCATGAACTCGTACACAAGTATGAGCTCCTCTCTCCTTTCATGGCACCAACCAATTAGTTGCACCAAATTCTTGTGTCTCAACCGGCTAATGGTTTTCACTTCTGAAGTGTACTCCTTTATCCCTTGTTTAGACTCCCGTGACACTCGTTTCACAGCAACGAAAGAGTTAGATTCCCTCAAAAAACCTCTATAAACCCCACCAAATCCTCCCTCTCCTAGCTTCTCTTGTTGTGAGAAGTTATTAGTTGCCATAAATAACTCTTGGTATGAAAACTTCTTGGGTCCAATACCTCTTTCAAATTCATTATCCATTGAGTCTTCCGAAACGGCATAATCAACATCCTCGGGATTTCCTCTATTATTCACCTTCCTCCACCTAGCAAACACCACAAAACCCAACCCACCAATTAAAACAAGTAAAGTGCCACCCAGCGCCAACCCCAGCACTAATCTCATATTATTGTTTTTATTAGTTGGATCTAAGTCATCATTTATGTTTGGCGGGGCGACCACTGTTGGCCCTTGTCCAGGGGCGTCAGCTGAGTCAATAAAATTTTGGTCAATCTCAAGAGTTGAACTGAAACCCCATGAGCGAATACTGAGAGACATCGATGTATACTCTGTTGTAGCTGAAAACCCAAAAATTACCCTCTCTGGCAAGTGCTCACTTAGATCAACTGTATAATAAAGGCTTCTAAAATTGGTGCAATTAGTGAAAGCAACACTGAGATTTTTTGAACTAGAGACATAACTAATAGAAGCTTCATTTAGTCTCCCACCACTAATACCACTGCACCATGAAACATTAGCAACTGATGCCAAAGATTTGATATCAATACCTACATGATCATGTAAAGGGTCCCATAGGTCTGGGGAAATATCGAATTCAACAGCAACAAATGAATTGTCAGTGACGTTCAGTTCCTGGTTGTCTCTGGTGAGGCCAAGGCCACCGGTGGTTCTAGAGGACGGAATTCTGGAACCCTCGGGTGCGAGGAAAAAGGCAAGCCCACCACCGTAAAATGTACTACCGTTGGAATCAATAACAAATGAAAAATTGGTAGTGAAGTCTGCGAATCTTCTTGTAGCCTGGTCCCAGAGTTGCATGGGTTGAGCATAAGTTGCTCGACCCATGCTGGCCATGGTCTGCAGGTTAGCCTGGTTGAGTTGGATTGTATTGTTTATTACAGAAGCTCTCTCGTAAGATATAGCACCTCCATCAGTGTCGTTGAATCCGTTGAAGTTGAAGGATATCGGAGGAGCTGTAATTAATGGATTGTTAGAAACAATGATATATACATTGCAAGCACACATGTTTTTTAAAAGATGAACTTCTAGGCCTAAGGTTGCTAATTTCTAGTTAAACTTGTTCACTACAACTTTGGTCTCTACCGATGATGTGAAGCACAAATTAATTCTTATATGTCTCTCTCCCAAATTCTAATATACATGTGTGGCTGCAATGCATTTGAGAATTAATTTTTTTACTCTTATTTTTAATCAGCGTCTGGTAACATGAGTTATATATATTTTAGAGCAATGTCATATAATCATGAAAAACACTAGTGACTCTAGGTTAAATTATATTAATTATGATATATTATTTAAGCTAAGGGACATTATAAAATGAAAGAAAATAAAGAAGGAAAAGAAGAGGAGGAGAAACAGTACTAAGATCCATTTTCTTATCGCATATTATTGTGTTTGTATGTGTGAGAGAGATAGAATCATACTGGTGCAGTCAATGGAGGTGGCATTAGACAAATTGCAAGCAGAAGGGAGGAGACGTAAGCGAGACACCTTAACGCCCATGCTCTGGAACTGTGGATTGGAGTTGGTGTGGATAAGTTGAATGACATAACACAAGCACACTGTGTCTATGTTCGCCACCGAACTGCAACACTCTTTGGTAGGTCTCCCCGCCTTCCCAGTTGCATAGTTGAGACAATCCGTCAGACTCTGAAACACCTCCCTACACTGCTCTACTACCGTCTCCCCACCTCCCACCGAAAAAAACACAACTACCAAAATCACTAAAACAATACGTAGCTCACTAATCATTTTTTCAACCTCCATTGGTGATGAAATAAGTGTATAATATATTATATACATGTGATGGGGTTGATACTGATACATTTCAACAAACAAAGAAAGAGACTATATTGAACACGTCTTTCGCAGAATGAGAAGTCTTTATAGGTCGTTCAGGGCTTCAATTTTCTTGTCGGTTGCCAGCACGGAGGGCAAGCCATGGACCCAGGTTTCACCCAGTCAAGTCACAATCATTAATTAATCTTGTTTTCTTTTGTATAATAATCTTTGAACAATCGACAAAAGTTATTAGCTCTGACTTTTCATGGGTAAGCGAGGGTCAAATCTTAAAATTTTTTGTTCCAAGATAAAGTAAATGTTCATTACAAAAGGTTGAAAATGCACAACATATTAAATATTGTTTTTGCAAAAACATTCTTCAATAATATCTAATTTTGACAAGTCATCCAAATTATTTTACTCAATTTATAATTCTATAAAATATACATGCATCAATATTAATAATCATTTAATACACCAACATTAGGGGGTTACATATTATAAAAAAAAATAGGTGTAAATTCGTGCAATGTGCGAATGAAGCTATTGATGACACCCTATCTAACGTTTGAGTTAAAAAAGTATTTAATAATAATTGACTTTTGAAATAGGGATATCAATATTTTATAGATTTCATAAGAAAAAATGGATTATCATAAGAAAAGATAATCAAACTATTAAAAAAAATTATCCATTGAGAGTTAAACTTAAAAAATAAAAATTCAAAAGATATTCTTCTTGCAGGTCAAATTTCAAATCCTCCAATGTAGTTTCCAAACTGATTTTCCTGTTCGCTTAGAACCAGATGTACAAAGTCTGCAAAAATTATTTACTACTTAAATATATATCTATGTGATATAGACAAAGATATCTCTACTACCTAAAAAAAGGAAACTTCCTCTTCAATGGTTAGAAGACTAAACTACTCTCATTAAATTTAAAATTTCTATTATACCCTTAATAATAGTCAACATATCTTTTCCCAATTCATTGGCTCCTATCAAATAACCAGGTTCATTTCATCCCATCTTTCTCATATTCATTCACACATACCAAGCATCCAAATACATTCATGTTCCAACCTTAAAACTCCAAATTCAATTGCCTCAAATTTTATTCTTCAATTCCCTCACATTCATGCATCTTGTCTCTCCTATTCATTCATGCATATCAACCATCAAACACTACACCAAATCTGCACTATTGTCACGGTCATTGACCTTGACAAGTTGGACTTGTCAAGGTCAATGACCGTGACAATTCGGGGCGAGACAACTTTTTTTGTCACGGACGTGTCACGGTCATTGACCGTGACAAGTTCGTTAGAATTGTCACGGTCGTGTCACGGGCTATGACCGTGACAAGTTTAGTCATGGTTATTAACCGTGATAAAGCCTTGACCATTTTTAAAAAAATTATCACGGTCATTGCCCGTGACAAGTTCGTTAGAATTGTCACGGTCGTGTCACGGGCTATGACCGTGACAAGTTTAGTCATGGTTATTAACCGTGATAAAGCCTTGACCCTTTTTAAAAAAATTATCACGGTCATTGACCGTGACAAGTCCGTGGCAACCTTATTTGTCAAGGACTTGTCACGGTCAATGACCGTGACAATTCTGGACAGAATTTAAAAAAAATTTGTTGGGCAATATGGCTACTACCACTGCCCAGCAGTATATTTGTACCTGTTATAGCAACGTTGTACCTGTTCAAACATCATATATCCAAACAAACTAAAGATAATGCAAATATATATTGAAAATAGAAACAATATACATGACGATATAATCCAAATATAATTAAAATGTACCAACTTAAAAATAATGTCACTACATGTCTGGGGTAAATGTGAGGAGGTGAGTAGGCCACACGATATACGAATTGACACACCCACTAATATACATCGTGTCGCATTGTTCGCGCAACCATAATAGGGAGTTCTCCTTTCCGGGTATCACATGCGTGACGAGCACTTTGGACTCGATCTCTTGAAGCGCACGTCCATGAACTATTCCACCATGGACGATATTCGGGTCCCTCAACCCCCGCCCTATCCGCTGTCCATCAAATACGTCCAAGATGAACATGCTCGACCAACCAATTGTCGACATCGGTCTGGGGAAGGGAGCCAAATAAGGAAGTGAATCATCGAAGTACGCGCGTGTCGGTGATGAAACAGCGAGGTCCACATCCTCGTCATCCTGCGCCTCGTTCTCCCTCACCCCCTCCTCCTCCTCCTCCTCCACCGCCTTCTCCTTCCATTTCCCCTTACGGTCTCTGCCCAACGTACGCTTCATGAATGAGTACATATCTTGGACCGTCGCCTCCAAACGGGACAGCTTCGTGTCATGTGAATCCACCGTTCGAGCCAACCCGGTGTCGCTCGTCTCCAATCCGATGATCCTAGATTTGGCCACCCGCGAGCTCACCCCCTTTGTCCTCCCCTTGCGATCAGAGCCAAGCACTTGGCTGAGTGCGTCTGTGGACAAAGACACCTTGTCGCCATTAGACTGTGACTCATGCACTTCCTTAAGCTTTGCCTGAAATGACAAAAAGCACATGATTAGTAAAATAAGTAAACTAAAAAATTATAACGTAATTAACAAAAATTAAACCGTCGAATTACTTACAATCGTGGCCGCGACGCTCGGGGACACCTCCTTGTCCTTCCCCTTCTTCGTCCGAAGTGCCACATATGTATCGAGCCTATGTGGCTTACCCCCTGGGCCACTCCCTACCCCCTGAAATAAAATAAAGTAAAATTAGTATCGGCCCCGCAAAGTAAAATAATGAAGAATAATATATTTCTGTAGTTATAGAAAAATTAAATCTTACCTTCATCCTATGCTCCACCTCGGCGTAAGACGTCCGACCGGAGTAGTGCACGTCCGTCTTTTTTGCCCGATTTTCCCTCCTCGATTGGCGAGATGCCAATTGTCGATCCTCGATCTCATTGTCAATGAACTTTTGCCATTGTGTCAATGAGATCAGCTCCTTGGACGGGACGGATCCACGCCATTGAATAATGGACTCTCGTATTTTTCCAAAGTACCGTGTCTGCATATTTTTATTCCACGTCTTGTGTTTCTCCCTCAACTGCTCCAAGACGGAATCGCGTAGCTTTGGATCCAAGTTGAATTGTTCTTGTCCAACAAATACAATGTTAGTTGCGAATAAATATAAATATAAAATGAAATCGAAATTGAAATTGAAATTGAAATATATTACCTGTAGTGCCGCCCAAACAGCTCACTTGAGCTCATATGGCATCTCCTTCCAACTCATAAACCCCGGGCCGATGACCGTCTTTAGCAGCTCGAGGGATCTCGCTAATAGCTCCGATTTTTTCTCGATGGTAATCCCACATTTTCCATATTTGGGGAGCCTAGGGGCTAAGGAGCCCTCGTCGCCTCCGCTACCACCGAGCCCAGACGACAGCATCATCATCATCGCCTTAATACCTGAAGGAGACATTTGATGTAAAAGAAATGTTATTAGTACAGATAAAAAAATGTTATTAGTACACATAGACACACACCCCTACCCCCACCCCCACCACACACACGCACACGTACACCCCCCACCACCCCACCCCCTTCCCCCCACCACACCCCCTGCCCCCCTCCCCCACCACACACATATATACACACACATATACACATACACACATAAATATGTCTAAATTAGTTAAAAACATCTAACGTGGAATAGATGTAAAGCATTGAATTATTATTATACATAATATATATGCACGGAATAGATGTAAAACATGTAAAGCATGGAATTATTAGTACACATAGACACACACCCCTACTCCACCCCCCATCCCTGCCCCCACCCCATCCCCCCCTCACCCCACCCCCACCACACACACGCACACGTACACGTACACCCCCCACCACCCCTGCTCCCACCCCCTCCCCCCCTCACCCCACCCCCACCACACACACGCACACGTACACGTACACCCCCCACCACCCCTGCTCCCACCCCCTCCCCCCACCCCCACCCCCACCACACACACGCACATGTACATGTACACGTACACGTACACCCCCCCCCCCCCCCCACCGCCCCACCGCCCCACCCCCCACCACACCCCCTGCCCCCTCCCCCACCACACACCACCACACACATATACACATACACACATAAATATGTCTAAATTAGTTGAAAACATCTAACGTGGAATAGATGTAAAGTATGGAATTATTATTATATATATTATATATGCCGGAATAGATGTAAAGCATGGAATAGATGTTATATATTATGTCCGTTCGAATGCCTCAAAATAAAAAATTCCAAAATTATTTTTAAAACTTGTTCCTAGATCCCAATACTTCAAAAGGTAAATACACAAGTCAAAAAAATTCTTCAATACTTCAAAAGGTTTTTAAAACACATTTTATAAAAAAATTCTCTCAATTTAAAAAACATCTTAGTGTGTGCAATTAGCCAATATTATATCAAACTTCTCGAAAGGACATATCAATCTTTAGTCCTTAAGGTTCATCTGACCTAAACTATAGATTGTGTCTCACTCATAACGAACCAAGTCTATTTAACTTGATAGACTCAAACGTTTTAATATATGAGAGAGCCAATTGATATATAATACAAATGTTTACATTTTCAGTAAGACTTTTGCCAACATTTAGTGAACAATAATGGTTCTTTTGCTTTTTTTTGTTAAATACTAATCTACTAAGAATTTGGCGACAACCACGATGAAAAAAATTGGAAGGAGAAAAATGCTACCAATTTAATGTTTTAATGGTGAAGGAAAGTTCAAAATAACCTGCATTATTAAAAAATAAATATCTTTCAACACAAAGAATGCATTGATTTCTTTAACAAAGAATAAAAATTCTAGAATCACTTAGTAATAAAATCACAACGAATTATTTTTTATCTTTAACCGTAGTCAAAATATCGTAATCTTCCCTTTGAAATTAAAATTAGACACAAATTAATCTAAATTAGCAACAACATATTAACATGTGAATTGTCTAACTCGAATGAAAATGAGTTAATCTTTATATACATAATCATCAATATTAATCTAAATTAGCTTATACCCATACATGGTTAATATTATATACATTATCATCAATGTTTTGCCTTTAATATAACAACCCCCTATTTTCCACATACTCACCCACCACATACACACACACACACACACACACATATATATATATATATATATATATATATATACACACACAAACATATATATAAATGGAAGAGAGAGAGAGAGAGGGGGAGAGAGAGAGAGAGAGAGAGAGAGAGAGAGAGAGAGAGATTAACCTGAAACTAGAGAGAGAGAGTTGTATAAAGGAGGGAACGGCGGAGGGGGGGGGGGGGGGAGGGGGGGAAGAAGGGGAAAGGGTTTTTGCTGAAGAAGTTATCACGGTCGTGTCAAGGTCATTGACCGTGATAATTATTTAAAGAATTGCCACGATCATTGATCGTGACAAGTCACTGACAAATAAATTTGTCACGGACTTATCACAATCATTGACCGTGACAATTCTTGGTCACGGTTGTGTCAAAGTCAATGACCGTGATACAAAACGCATATTTTTTGTCACGGTCAATGACCTTGACAAGGGTGGCCGACTGAAAGGTGAAAATTTTGTCATTTTGGTGTAGTGAAAATACATTCATCTTACAACCCTAGAAATTTATCTTTACAAATGGAAGCTCAAATAACTATTTAATTGAAAGTCCATCGTTTCTTTGCTTCGTTGCTATCATTTCTTCTGCCAAAATTAAGGTCAATACTCATAATTCCGTCTATAATTTTTTATTATGTCATCAAAGCGTGCATTTGTTAATTTGAAGATGAATACAATTACATAAAATTTATAATTATATTTATCTCATTGAAGAATTTTGTCTCTCATTTGTGATCAGAGTTTGTATTTCTCATTTTCATTTTTTTCATGTTTTTAGATATGTGTACTTATTACATATTCTAAATTAAATGTTAATTTTAAAACAATTATATACATTCACATATGCCTACTGTTTTAAATGTTAATAATTTAAAAATTATGCATACTGATATAAAATTTTTCAGTACTAAAGATTGTGCTTATTTTTTGTGATTTTCTTCTACTTACGAAAATTTCACTCATGATAAAAAAAATTATTACTTTTGTAAGGTGGAAGTTCACTACTACAATAGTTGATGGCACTAAGACAAGTATTTAATTTATGATTTATTGTCATTCTTATATAATTTCTAATTACGAAAATTTCACTCATGGTAATAAATTTTTTTATTATTTTCACAAGGTGGAAGTTCAATATTTTGGTACTACAGATAAGACGAGTACTTAAATTTATGGTATATTGTCATTCTTACATAATTTCTAATTACGAAAATTTCATTCATGATAACAATTTTTTTTTTCATAAGGGAAGTTCACTATTACATACATTAGTTGATGGCACTAAGACAACTATTTACTTTTTTGGTTTATTGTCATTCTTATATAATACGACATTCTTACTCTTTATAAGGATGTTAACAGTAGTAGGAATGTAATTTGATAGTTCGTAAGAAATTGTTATCATTTCACTTTTTCGTAAGTAATTGTTAATTGAAATCGTGTAGGATATTGTCAACATTGGTGGTACAAGCTCAAATTGTGAATCTGAGAGTGAAGGAATTTTACTTTTGTTTGCGTGGTATGTGAAGTACTTAATACCATATTGAAACTGTTTCATATAATTTATATTCGAGATGGTAATATATTTCGTTTGAATTTTTGTAGGATATTATCAATATTTCTTATAAAAGCTTGGACTTTCAATCTCATAGTGAAGGAATCTCAATTTTATTTACGAGGTAATTGAAATTGATTAATGTAAGATTGCGAATTTACTTATCATTTTTTATTTAATTTACTGGCCATTATGAAACCAATTGAAGAAATATGTAGATGAGCTAAAAAAAATCATACGCTTTACAATTTATAATTTCTAGCTTTTTTTTTCTTTGTTATGGAAAAGAAAAAAAAAATAAAGAGTTAGGAAACAAATTACATCATATCAATTGAATTATATGAAACACAACTACGCACGTATAACAAATTATAGAGTAGAACCAAGTAGATACCCAAATCTTTATAAACTAATCATTAACATAATTGTTTGGATAAACACAATTAAGTCATTGCAGTATACATATTTAACGTTTTGATATCATGATGAATGGAATAACCTATGAACCAAAAGAATCAAAGACTGTGATGATTCATTATTTGGTGGGCTTTTTTGGAGCAATTGGGTAGTCAGTGAGTGAAATTTTGGGACCACTAAGTTTAAAATGACTTTGATGCAAGAACTTACGTATTCACACATAATTTTTTGTTTATTAGCGAAATATAAGTTTTTTTAACCTAATTTTTTCAAAATATTTTCATTATATTTTTTTAACCTAAACTTACGTATTCATGTCTTTAATGATATTCATTTGACATGTCATCAAGCTGTAATTAGGTTTTATTGTTGTTGTTGTATTGATTTTGAAATGTGTACAAGGTGATAGGGAAAATAATAAAGATACTAATCTACTTGAAAATTTCAGAATAAAATTATAGACCTTCCCTAAATTAAATTCATTCCTCTTAGAGTCCTAATTTAAGATGGATCTCAGTCATATAAGTGAACGATCAATATAGAAGTTGACTCCAAGGATATGTTACTGGTATTAGGGGACTGAAACGAAGTACAAATTTCTTGCATTCCCTATCCAATAGTATTTAGGACCAATTGGAAACCAGTTGACGAAAAACTAATCTATATAAGATTGTCTTATGTTTCAAAAAACTAAAATGAAACGTCTGTCAGTGTTGTTTTATGGGCTAGAATAGGCATTCACCTCCTTGTCCTAAGCCAAATAATTAAGATAGCTTTTCTTATATAGGATTCGGTAAAACTATGTGTCATTGACTAGATTATAGTAGACAAAATCCATCATAGGTCATAAACAACTATTGTAAGGTAAATGTGACGAATCACATTCATTAAAATTTTATACTTTATCCGAAATGTATAATGAGGTGAGCCTAAGCCATGCTTCAGCCTACCGTCTACGCCCGCAAGGCATAGGCCTTAATGAAGGAGCCTCGCCCGATTTGAGGCGAATCGCAACATATGAAGCTTTGTTAGACGTGGGCCTGGGCATACCTTGGACAAATTCAATACTACATCAGTTTTCCCTTGATTTGAGATCTCTCTATAATCTTATATACTCCACCTTTTTATTTATTGTATGGACAAACGAAGAAAGAAATTAAAGCTTGGTCTTCTTAACCTTAGTTTTAAAAAATTCTTAAATGAAGAAAGAAATCCCAACCAAAATTCCATGAAGTCTAGCTTGATTAGTATGAATTCAGTTTACAATTTCTGGTTACAATTAATAATAATTGTACTAAATTAACTTATGAACTATGTTATTATAGTTTTATATAAATCAATGTAACTTGTAGTTTCCCATTAGTCATATCTGTACTTATTGTGTTGGAATACTCAACTGGTTTATGAGTGTTCAAAGTTGGGTTTATAGGGTCAATGTGGACTGCTTCATTCCCATTGGTTTCTTTTTTTCTGTATTCGATTAGATTTCGGTTCTATAACATTAGCCTCTAACTGTTTGAGGATGACAATGCTCAATATAGTCAAACAATTTCCTTCTTCTATTAAAATGGAGATAACATCCACTGAATTTGGATATGTAGTGGCTCTATTATGTCAATCAGTAGATGTAGATGTTACTGCTTGGTTCATGGATGTCACTGCTGCATTTAGTAACAAATATAGTAACAAATTTTCTCCAACTATCATATAACACACATTTGGAACTACGTTCACTGCCCATACCTTTATTCTTTTATATTTGTATCCTCTCTTAAGCTAATATTTAGAACTTGAAACAAATAAATTAACATACTTTGAATAGTAGGGCATGCTAATAGTAGTAAACAAGAAAACAAAACAATTAAGAATATTAAAGAAACATAAGTTGTCCTCTAGAGTTCCCTTGACCACTTAATTGGGGACTCAATTTCATTATTAAGATTTGGTAAAATAGTCTCTCCCGAAGTGTTTGGGGGGAACTCCCAAACACATCTGATAAATATACATACTGTTAAGCATGATGAGATTCTTGGTAGCAATCTGCCTAAGCAATCTGCCTACAATAAAGATTTTAGGTCTTATATTTATAGAGTAACTACATTTATTTACTTTAATATGTATAATGAACATTAAATTGTAATTTCAGTTCCACATATTTTGGTTAATGACAGCATATGTACATACAACATAATCATAATTTTATTTATGATCTTTCTTGCAATACACCTTTTTTATAAATAAAATAGTCTTTAAATATCACAAATGAACTGAAGTAAATGAAATAATAAAGTGATGAACAATTATATAATCAAGATTTGTCACAACATACTTCAAACTATGAGAATCAAACAATTAAATTCCAGTAATCACCACAACCAACTCTTCATAAAATATATTTATAGATAAAACTCCATTCTTGATTTGCAAACATTCTAAAAAGTCTTTCCTCCAACCACTCCTCATTTTTCAGCCCTCTGTACCATGTAAATTCATAGCCTTAAAATCTAGATCAATTAGTTTACATATGTCAATCACCTCTTTAAAATTGCGAACCTGTCAAATCAAATATCTGAAATCAGCCACACTTGCAACGCACGTGGGCACAACTAGTATACTTAAAACGTAAAATTTACATTACACATTTTATGTTCATTATTATTATTCTAAAATCTAAGAAGAGTGAAATAAAAGATTACATTTGAAAGAAAAATAAATATACATAAAAATAAAAATCATATTTATGAAAAAGAGTGATTTTTTTTAACTGGCCATTTTATATTTTATAACTGGCCATTTTATATTTTATAACGATATTTGTGTTTTTAACCTATTTTTTATTATCTTTTATTGCCCCACACTGTTAGTAAAATATGTTGTTTGCTATCAAAATTTTCAAAAAATACCATCTTACCCCCATTTTAATTCAAAACAATAGAAAAGTTAAAAAATGAAAATGAAAACATATTTTAAAATCTGAAAATTATAGAAAAATAAATAAAAAATTTGCAAATTAGACAAAATAGTTTTCAAATCTAAATTTAATAAAAATAAATATAAATTAAAAAAGTTATAAAAATAGGTAAAACTTGTAAACAATATAAAAAATGATAGGGAAAACATTTAGAAAGTATTAAATATATTGAAAAAACTTTTGATAAATCTAAAAATAATATAAAAAAAAATATTTTAAATTATTACTAAATATTTTAAATGAAAAAAAAATATTATTTAAAATTTCTTAAAACACCAAACATCTTTTTTTTTACCACATTTTTTTAGGGAAAACACTAATAAGAATGTTTTTGGGTGGATTTTATAAATCAAGTAAATAAACTGGTGATTGTGAAATCATATGACATAAACAAAAAAAAAATTGAAATCTAATCAAAAAACCTTATCGTCATATCATTTGTAAAGCAACGAAATTATTTTACAAGCAACATAAAAGAAATAAAAAAAGCAAGATGAGGTATAATAAAATGAGAATCTTTTTGGTCAATAAAACTATAAATCTAGTGATATTTATATATATAAAAAAACAAGTCTCAAACTTATCAAGAACACATTAGAAGAATATAAAAAACAAAACTCCAAACCACATAACTCCATTAAATATATAGAAATAGATGGGGAAAATGATGTTTATGTCACACCCCGCCTAATTCTGGCGTCGGCCGCCACCAAAAATAAGCCGGACGTGAACTAAATAAATACCATTCTTAGCATGAGACAGATATGAGACATAAATAAACCAGTCCATAAGATACATAATTGAATCAAACTCAAATGCTCATAAACACATAAGTGATAAAAGATCCATCACATGCTAACTCCAATAATCCATTCTACAATAATGATTAAATAAAATCTGAAATAATCCCAAAATAAATCCTCTAAACAAATTTGGAACCGAATGGCCCAATAAAACTCCAATGAAGTCTCATAATACGACTGGAAAAGAAAGTCTAACTAAACTATGCCATAAAGTAAATAACTCCAGCTACACCTCCAATGATAACTCCGATAAACTTATGCAGCTTCTCCAAATTAAATCCTGAAAAATATTAGTCAACGCATGGGTCAGAGCCAAAGCCCCGAGCAAGAATACACACTACTCCCCTCAAATAGGATCCTTGAATCCAGACAGTAGCATTATACGCAATAAATATAACAATAGAATATTTTAAATTAAACGAACTAATTCAAATGCTATAAATATAAATCACTAACTACCCGCGAAAATCCCATTTATAAAGGCACACCAATATGATTTTAAATTCCCAAGTCCCACGATGTTAATTTAATTAAATTAACCAACTTTTATTATTGTTCTCACTTTTTATTAAATTGTCACACTTCCCCTTGTCAATTGTCCTTTGACCCGTTTAAACTGTCGATCCAGACACATGACAAGGTTCCACATACGACACGACATAAATTATCCTCTGACCCGTTTAAATTATCGGCCCCGACACATTATGTGGCCACAAATTTTAATACCCGTTTTTATCTTAGGCATTAATGCTCAATTTCTCAGTTTATAAACACCCCACCCTTTTAATCGATGTGAGATCCTCAAAATACCCCCTTAGTCCCACAACTAAGGGTCCCCAAGTTATCAATACGTCCTAACCTATGTAGAGGATGAATTTCTAACTTAAAATTTCGACCTAGTCTCATGCTTAGGCTAGCGTAACGACGATAAAGTACCAAAAATCAGCCCACCCCCAAGATGATCAAAAAAGCGATAATCTGCCTTCACTAGACCCATACCTAGAAGGCGTAAATCATCAATAGGCATACCCACTAGTCCCATACCTAGAGGCATTCTAAAATATAGGGAGAGCAATAATACCCAACAACCCGTCGTCACAAAGGCAACATCATAATACCAACAAGTCACACAAACAAGCATAATTAATCAATATATAAAACTACGAATGATAGTCCAATTAAATTAAATCTTTAATCTAATTATCACCTCGTCAACAATACCTAATTAATCCCATTTAATTATTTTAAATTAAATATACAAAGTTTTCATCATATATTCATCAAAACCAAATTTTATTATCTCTACATGTATTACATGAGTTGTACGCACCCAAAAATCATTTATTTTAAAGCTATGGTTTTTCTACATGCAACCTACACCAATAAAACCCAAAAGCACTCATGAATCCTACGTACCCAAAGGGTTATGAATATTATTCAGATTAAAAGATTTTATAAAAACAGCCCCATAATTAGTATTCACTTTTTCTAATTAAGTTACTAATTATTTTTAAGAAATCATGTAATTAAGTGTTTAGGCGACCCTTAAAACGCATTATACTAAAGGAAAAGAATAGAGTATTCATGCCTCTAAAAATCGTGTTGAAAATTTGATTAGAAATCTGGATTCCTCTCGAAAAATTAGTAAAAGAGTGTTTTTGAACCAACTTGATTAAACCCCAAATAAGCCTTCAAAAACTTGTGCCAAGACTTGTGACAAAAACTTGATTTTGTTAAAGGTTGATGATTATGAGTGAGAGGAAAAATATTTGGAAGTGTTCTCTGGTCTAAAATTGGAGAAAAAGTGATTATGGGAGGCCCCCTATGGATTAACAATGTTATATTGTGATTAGGAGTCCTAATCCTATACAAACTCTAAAAACAGCTTACAGTGCACGTTTTCTGGGAAGGTCGATCGATCTACCCCCAGGGGTCGATCGATCGATCACGCCGAAAAACTGGCAGTTTACCTAAAAAATGTCTATAAGGAAAAATATTATAAAATCAATAAAAAATCCGTTTTAACTCCGATTTTAATTCCGCTTGAAGTTTTATTCTTCTAAAATCATAACCAACATATTTAGCCAATAAAAATTATTAAATTCAAAAAAAAAAATCTTCGATTATTGCAAGTAATTACTTAAATTAAATTATCAAAAATACGGGGTGTTACATACTTCCCCACTAACAAAGATTTTTGTCCTCAAAATTAGACAAACATACACATCAACACGTAAATCTCGCAAAAAAAAAAATAAGGCTCATATATGTCTACCCGTAGAATGCCATAATTGGGCGCCCATACACCCAATCCTTCGCGCACTTCCCCACGAATAACAAAATAATATATATTGCATATATGCATACGCATAACTATGAAAATAACGGTGTACCACACGCTCTCACAAATCCCCCACTCGATCCTATATCCGAAAGTCATCAAAATGCTAACGTCCTCAAATTAAATCTCAACACCAAAAATCAATACGTACGATACCTAACATCTGTACTAAAATCTCCAAAATAATTATTGTCTGCAAAATCCATTCTAAGCATCCCCACATCAAGCTTACTGATTCTAAACTCAATGTCTACAACGTTCTTAACTCAAAACTTCACATCTCCAAGAAACACATCTAACATGTATGCTAGACCCTCTACCTTAAGAAGTACGAACCAACAAAGGGAATCAAAGATCGACAACGCGGAAACTAAACGGACTCATAAGCTACGAGACCTAAGACCATGCTCTGACACCATCTGTCACACCCCGCCTAATTCTGGCGTCGACCGCCACCAAAACTAAGCCGGACGTGAACTAAATAAATACCATTCTTAGCATGAGACAGATATGAGACATAAATAAACCAGTCCATAAGATACATAATTGAATCAAACTCAAATGTTCATAAACACCTAAGCGATAAAAGATCCATCACATGCTAACTCCAATAATCCATTCTCCAATAATGATTAAATAAAATCTGAAATAATCCCAAAAAAAATCCTCTAAACAACTTTGGAACCGAATGACCCAATAAAACTCCAATGAAGACTCATAATACGACTGGAAAAGAAAGTCTAACTAAACTATGCCATAAAGTATATAACTCCAGCTGCACCTCCAATGATAACTCCGATAAACTTATGCAGCTTCTCCAAATTAAAGCCTGAAAAATATTAGTCAACGCATGGGTCAGAGCCAAAGCCCCGAGCAAGAATACACACTACTCCCCTCAAATAGGACCCTTGAATCCAGACAGTAGCATTATACGCAATAAATATCACAATAGAATTTTTTAAATTAAACGAACTAATTTAAATGCTATAAATATAAATCACTAACTACCCGCGGAAATCCCATTTATAAAGGCACACCAATATGATTTTAAATTCCCAAGTCCCACGATGTTAATTTAATTAAATTAACCAACTTTTATTATTGTTCTCACTTTTTATTAAATTGTCACACTTCCCCTTGTCAATCGTCCTCTGACCCGTTTAAACCGTTGGCCCCGACACATGATAAGGTTCCACACACGACAAGACATAAATCGTCCTCTGACCCGTTTAAACTGTCGGCCCGACACATTATGTCGCCACAAATTTTAATACCCGTTTTTAGCTTAGGCATTAATTCTCAATTTCTCAGTTTATAATCACCCCATCCTTTTAATCGATGTGAGATCCTTAAAATACCCCTTAGTCCAACAACTAAGGGTCCCCAAGTTATTAATACGTCCTAACCTATGTATAGGATGAATTTCTAATTTAAAATTTTGACCTAGTCTCATGCTTAGGCTAGCGTAACGACGATAAAGTATCAAAAATCAGCCCACCCCCAAGATGATAAAAAAAGTGATAATCTACCCTCACTAGTCCCATACCTAGAAGGCGTAAATCATCAAAAGGCATACCCACTAGTCCCATACCTAGAGGTATTCTAAAATATAGGGAGAGCAATAATACCCAACTACCCGTCGTCACAAAGGCAACATCATAATACCAACAAGTCACATAAACAAGCATAATTAATCAATATATAAAACTACGAATGATAGTCCAATTCAATTAAATCTTTAATTTAATTATCACCTCGTCAACAATACCTAATTAATCCCATTTAATTATTTTAAATTAAATATACAAAGTTTTCATCATATATTCATCAAAATCAAATTTTATTATCTCTACATGTATTACATGAGTTGTACGCACCCAAAAATCATTTATTTTAAAGCTACGGTTTTTCTACATGCAACCTACACCAATAAAACCCAAAATCACTCATGAATCCTACATACCCAAAGGGTTATGAATATTATTCAGATTAAAAGATTTTATAAAAACAGTCCCATAATTAGTATTCATTTTTTCTAATTAAGTTACTAATTATTTTTAAGAAAACATGTATTAAGAGTTTGGGCGACACTTAAAACGCATAATACTAAAGAAAAAGAATAGAGTATTCATACCTGTAAAGATCGTGTTGAGAATCTAATTAGAAATCTGGATTCCTCTAGAAAAATTAGCAAAAGAGTGTTCTTGAACCAACTTGATTAAACCCCAAATAAGCCTTCAAAAACTTGTGCCAAAACTTGTGACAAAAACTTGATTTTGTTAAAGGTTGATGATTATGAGTGAGAGGAAAAATATTTGGAAGTGTTCTTGTTGTAGCAGCAGTAAATAATTAAATACAGAATCAAATATTAGGAACGAAATTACACAATTTTTGGAGCAAATAAATCTGGGACAGAAAAATATAAGAAATCCTGGAAGCAGGTACAGTCTAGAACACGGCTGAGTCGCGAATAATGTCGCTCTCTTTAAGGTGTTTCGCGGCTCTTCCCGAAGTGTGCTGACAGTCTCGAAGCGCCGCCACCCCCAGGATAAAACAGCCTCCAAAATCAGAAAATACGGATCAATAAATCACAAAAATCAACCCGGTCTGTATACACCCATTTTATATAATTGCTCGATTCTAACAATTTAATTAATCTGTAAAACAAAATTAATTATTCTGGGAGAAAAAAAAATTCGGAAACGTATCAATAGGGGAAGATGAAGTGTAAAGAATTTTTTGTGTTGGAACTGTATGAAAACCGGAGGTCTCAACCTCCTTTTATGCAAAAAAGAAATTACCGTTAGTGGGCAAAAACATGGAGAGAAAACTGAAAACGTGGGTGGAAAAATTCAACAGTAAAAGGCCCACGTTTTTTCGGAATTAATTACCGTTAAAAATTAATTTTTAAAGCCCCAAACCGTAAATTTATTTGTCCAAAAAATTATTTATTAATGAGCCCAAGCCCAAGCCCAAGCCCAAGACCCAAGACCCGGACCCAGACCCGGGCACGGGCCGGGCCTAACGGACGGCGTCGGCGGCGCGCACGCGTGTGTGACTTGGCCCAATAAGTCCCCCACCCATACACACAAAACATCTAATGCCCAAAGGGCTTGCCCATTGGTTCCAAATAAATTGTAAATATACCCAATTCATTTAAACTCTCCCACCGATGTGGGACACTGCCTAAAGGCATTTTCAAAGTTTTCAAAGTTTGCAACTCTTTAACAGCTATGAGCCGTAAGCTGTTTGACAGCTGTTATCAATAATCCCCCGCTTGCAAAATTTGAAAATATTTTATCGAGCAATAATTCATAGAATTGTGCATAAGCAAAGGTGTCTTTCAACTTGAACCATTACGTAGTAAAGATGATTCAGAATATACTAGAGTAGCCGAAGTTTTGAACTCTATCTCTGACAACATCCCACACACAACCCTACTTGGATGTAATTCTAATAGCTAGCACGTTACGGCCATGTGCTTCTATCCCAGTATAGTGAACACTTTAGGAATTTGCCCAAAATATCCATAGGAAGCGACCACACTTCCACATTCACATAAGTGAGTCTATCAAGAATACTCCTGTAGCTAAGTACCCCACTCAAAGTAGAGCTATAGATCTCATTAAGAGTTATAATAACTCATCCTTAACTCGCTTCAGGATATCATGCTCCATAGGGATGGACTTGGAATAAAACCCCGTTCTATATTAATTAATAATTGCATGATTCAACCCATATCACTTGTGATTTGTTATTACCCTTTGAAGATATTTCTTGGGATCTCCATTCTATATGTTGGGTTAACATCACAAATGACTCATTTATCCAAGGGCTTTAGTCCCATCCCTTTCGAGGTGTTCCACACCTTCTCCCTAGCTAGTCCTTTCGTTAAAGGATCAGCTAAGTTCTGTTCAGACCGTATATGATCCACCCTCACAGCACCCGTAGAGATAAATTCTCTAACAGTACTATGCTTACGACGTATTTGTTATTTCTTATAATTATAATAACGGTTCTCAACTTTTGCAATAGCCGCGGTACTATCACAATGAATCAAAATGGCTGGTATCGGTGTTTCCCATAATGGGATATCTGACAGGACGTTTCTTAACCAACCTGCCTCTTCACTAGCAGTAGTTAGCGCTATCATCTCAGACTCCATAGTGGATTGAGCCAAAATAGTTTGTTTCTTAGATTTCCAAGAAACTGCACCACCAGCGATGCTAAATATATATCCACTAGTAGCCTTAGAATCATCAGATAGGGTGTTCCAATCAGCATCACTAAATCCTTCAAGGACAGCGGGATGCTTATTATAGTGTAATCTGAGGTTCATCGTCCTTTTAAGGTACCGCATGACCCTCTCAATAGCGTGAAAATGCTCCATACTAGGTCTACTGGTAAATCTATATAGTACTCCCACAGCATAAGCTATGTCAGGTCTAGTGCAATCTGTAGCATAACGTAAGCTACCAATAATTCTTGCATAAGCATTTTGGTTTACACTGTCGCCAGTGTTCTTAAATAACTTTACACTACGGTCAAATGAAGTACTAGCATGTTTACAGTCAAAGTAATTGTATTTCTTTAGAACTTTCTCAATGTAATAAGATTGATCTAAAGAAAGTCCCTTTTCTGACCTAGTAATATTAATTCCTAATATTACACTTGCTTCACCCAAATCCTTCATATCAAAATTGGCACATAATAATGATTTAAAATTTTTTACGGCATGAATATTGGAACCAAATATAAGCAAGTCATCAACATAAAGACATATGATAGTGCAAATGTTCTCAACATATTTATAATAAATGCATTTGTCACTTTCATTTATTTTAAACCCATTGGAGATGACTAAGCTATCAAATTTTTCATGCCATTGTTTAGGTTCCTGTTTGAGTCCATAAAGAGATTTATCTAACTTACATACTTTATTTTCTTGACCGTGTACAATAAAGCCTTCAGGTTGATCCATATAAATCTCTTCTTATAATTCTCCATTTAAAAATGCAGTTTTAACATCCATTTGGTGTATAATTAAATCATTTAAGGCAGCTATAGCAAATAGTACACGTATAGACATTATTCTAGTCACAGGTAAAAATGTATCAAAAAATTCTACATTTTCTCTTTCTCTAAAACCTTTAGCAACAAGGCGTGGCTTATATTTTTCAACAGTGCCATCAGGTTTTAATTTCTTTTTAAGAATCCATTTACACCCAATTGTTTTACACCCAGGAGGAAGGTTTACTAAATGCCAAGTTTTATTTGTTTCCAAAGAATCCATTTCATCATTAATAGCCTCGGGCCATAAATTGGCATCTAAAGATGATAAAGCTTCTTGAATAGTGTTAGGATCCTCCTCTAAAGTGTAAGCATAAAAGTCGGGACCAAAATCCTTTTCAACACGAGCCCTTTTACTTTTTCGAAGTTCTAAAATGGATTCATTATTTTCTTTATTTTTATTTAAAGAAATATTAGTGGATGACTCTCCCCCACTATTACTCAATTTAAAAAGAAATTTATCTTCATAAAAATCGGCGTCATTTGATTCAATAATTACTTGATTTTTCAATTCATAAAATCGGTATGCTTTGCTATTAATAGCATAGCCTATAAAAACACACTCATATGCTCTACTTGCCAATTTAGACCTTTTAGGGTTGGGTATACGTACATAGGCTAAGCACCCCCCACGTTCTTAAGTATGTCACGTTGGGCTTAATATTTTTCCAAATTTCCTAAAGAGATATTTTCATTTTAGTCTCAGGAATTCTATTAAGTACGTGACACACAGTCAAATAATTTCACCCCACCAATGTGAGGCAGCACTTGAATTTAATAAAATAGCCACAACTAATTCAGTTAATGTCCTGTTTTTTCTTTCGGCTTTACCATTCATTTCGGGCGAATAAGGGGCAGTTTTTTCGTGAATAATACCGTGGATTTTATAAAATTCAATAAATGGTCTAGAATCATATTCGGTGCCTCTATCACTACGTAACCTTTTTATTTTCCGATTAAATTGATTTTCAATTTCATTTAGGAAAATTTTAAACATGTCAAACGCTTCACTTTTATTTTTCAATACACAAATGAATAATCAGAACAATCATCAATGAAAGTTATAAAATAACTTTTGCCATTTCTAGTTGTGACACCGTCCAATTCACAAAAATCCGAATGAATTAAATCAAGTGGTTCAGATTCTCTAAAAACATATTTATGTGATGTCTTAGTGATTTTTGCTTGACTACACCATTCACATTTTTCAAAATCATTTAATGATAATTCTGGAATTAATCCTAAAGTGCTCATATTTTTAACAAGTCGTTTATTAACATGACAAAGCCTAGCATGCTAAATATTAAATGAACAAGCAATAAGAAATTTTATTCATTGCATCAACATTCAATTTAAACATCCCATCAGTGGCATAACCCTTGCCTGCAAAAATTCCATTTTTGGTCAAAGTAAATAAATCAGCACCAATAGTTTGAGTAAAGCCAACTTTGTTGAGAAGATTACCCGAAACCAAATTTTTTCTTATCTCGGGAGTGTGAAGAACATCTTTGAGGATAACAGTCTTTCCCGAAGTGAACTTCAATTCCACATTTCCAGTACTAGCAACCTCAGTGGAGTGAGAATCACCCAACAACACCTTCTTATCTGCAGTCTCAGAATAAGTCTTAAACAGAGTACGGTCATAACAGATATGGCGGGAAGCGCCAGTATCCAACCACCACCTTTCGGCACCGCTAACCATGTTGATTTCTGAAATCATAGCACATAGGTCCTCTTCGGTCAAATTCGCTTGTGCGTTTGGCACATTGCGACATTTGCGAGCCATATGGCCAGGATTGCCACACTTGAAACAGAGAAACTATCCCGAGTTGCTAGACTGTCCATTTCCAGGGTTCTTATACTTATTCTGAGTCTGTGTCTGATTTTTAAAATTCTAGTTATGGCTCTTTTTCTGATTTTTCATATTTTTTCGGTTTGCCTTTAAAACAACTGGAGTGTGGTTCTTTTTCTGATTTTTGTTGTTAGACACAACAAGAATTTCATCTTTATAATCCTGTTTTTGGGATTCCTCCTCAATTCTCAATTTAGTAATAAGTGACTCTAGTGAAAATTCTTTAGACTTATGCCTCAAAATATTTTTAAACTCTTTGAACAGTGGAGGCAATTTATTAATAATTACAGCCACCTGAAATTGCTCATCTAAAGCCATGCCCTCGGAAATAATTTCATGGGCAATCATTTGCAAATCATGGGTTTAAGCAACAACAAATTTGTCATCCGTCATTTGAAATTTTAAATAACGGTTGACGGCATATTTTTTAGCACCCGCCTCCTCCGTGTCATATTTTTTAAAAAGTGCGTCCCAAACATCTTTCGCATTTTTATAATTGGCATAATAGTCATAAAGTTCATCACTTGGATTAAGAATATAGTTCTTGCATAGAAAATCATTTTCCTCCCAAGTTCTAATTGTTTTGCTTTCCTGAACAGTAGGTAGATTATTTACTACGAGTTTGTCAAATTGAACACACGATGCGACTTTTTTCGTAGTTAAATAAAATAGCAATTTTTTGCTCCAACGTTTAAAATGGGTGCCTTCATATTTGAAAGGCTTATTAAGGTTGCATGAGTTAATTTCGTCCATGGCAGAATTTCAGAACACCTTAAAATTGTTGTAGCATCAGTAAATAATTAAATGCAGAATAAAAAATTAGGAACGAAATTACCCAATTTTTGGAGCAAATAAATCTAGGACAGAAAAATATAAGAAATCCCGGAAGCTGGTACAGTCTAGAACACGGCTGAGTCGTGGACAATGTCGCTCTCTTTAAGGTGTTTTGCGTCTCTGCCCAAAGTGTGCTGACAGTCTCGAAACCCCGCCACCCCCAGGATAAAACAGCCTCCAAAATCAGAAAATACGGATCGATAAAGCACGAAAATCAACTCGGTCTGTGTACACCCATTCTGTATAATTGCTCGATTCTAACAATATAATTAATCTGTAAAATGAGATTAATTATTCTGGGAGAATTTTTTTTGGAACTGTATCAATGGGGGAAGATGAAGTGTAAAGAATTTTTTTGTTGGAACTATATGAAAACCGGAGGTCTTAACATCCTTTTATGCAAAAAAGAAATTACCGTTAGTGGGCAAAAATGTGGAGAGAAAACTGGAAACATGGGTGGAAAAATTCAACAGTAAAAGACCCACGTTTTTTCGAAATTAATTACCGTTAAAAATTAATTATTAAAGCCCCAAATCGTTAATTTATTTGTCCAAAAAATAATTTCTTAATGAGCCCAAGCCTAAGACCCAGGAGGGACACTGCCTAAAGGCATTTTCAAAGTTTTCAAAGTTTTCAAAGTTTGCAACTCTTTAACAGCTATGAGCCGTAAGCTGTTTAACAACTGTTATCAACAGTTCTCTGGTGAAAAACTGGAAAAAAAGTGATTATGAGAGGTCCCCCTACGGATTAACAAGGTTATATAGTGATTAGGAGTCCTAATCCTATACAAACTCTAAAAACAGCTTACATCGCACGTTTTCTGGGAGGGTCGATCGATCTACTCCCAGGGTTCGATCGATCGATCACCCTGAAAAACTGACGGTTTACCAAAAAAATGCCTATAAGGCAAAATATTATAAAATCAATAAAAAATCCGTTTTAACTCCGATTTTAATTTCACTTGAAGTTTTATTGTTTTAAAATCATAACCAACATATTTAGCCAATAAACATTATTTCAAAAAAATTTATTTTTCTCCGATTATTGCAATTAATTATAAAAAATACGGGGTGTTACATACTTCCCCACTAGAAAAGAATTTTGTCCTCAAAATTAGACAAATCATACACATCAACACGTAAATCTCGCAAAAAGAAAATAAGGCTCATATATGCCTACCCGTAGAATGCCATAATTAGGTGCCCATACACCCAATCCTACGCGCACTTCCCCACGAATAACAAAATAATATATATTGCCTATATGCATACGCATAACTATGAAAATAACGGCGTACCACACGCTCTCACAAATCCCCCACTCGATCCTATATCCGAAAGTCATCAAAATGCTAACGTACTCAAATTAAATCTCAACACCAAAAATCAATACATACGATACCTAACATCTGTACTAAAATATCCAAAATCCATTCTAAGGATCCCCACATCAAGCTTACTAATTCTAAACTCAATGTCTACAACGTTCTTAACTCAAAACTTCACATCTCCAAGAAACACATCTAACATGTATGCTAAACCCTCTACCTTAAGAACTACGAATCAACAAAGGGAATCAAAGATCGGCAACGCGGAAACTAAACGGACTCATAACCTACGAGACCTAAGACCATGCACTGATACCATCTGTCACACCCCGCCTAATTCTGGCGTCGGCCGCCACCAAAACTAAGCCGGCCGTGAACTAAATAAATACCATTCTTAGCATGAGACAGATATGAGACATAAATAAACTAGTCCATAAGATACATAACTGAATCAAACTCAAATGCCCATAAACACCTAAGCGATAAAAGATCCATCACATGCTAACTCCAATAATCCATTCTCCAATAATGATTAAATAAAATCTGAAATAATCCCAAAATAAATCCTCTAAACAACTTTGGAACCGAATGGCCCAATAAAACTCCAATGAAGTCTCATAATACGACTGGAAAAGAAAGTCTAACTAAACTATGCCATAAAGTAAATAACTCCAGTTGCACCTCCAATGATAACTCCGATAAACTTATGCAGCTTCTCTAAATTAAATCCTGAAAAATATTAGTCAACGCATGGGTCAGAGCCAAAGCCCCGAGCAAGAATAGACACTACTCCTCTCAAATAGGATCCTTGAATCCAGACAGTAGCATTATATGCAATAAATATCACAATAGAATATTTTAAATTAAACGAACTAATTTAAATGCTATAAATATAAATCACTAACTACCCGTGGAAATCCCAATTATAATGGCACACCAATATGATTTTAAATTCCCAAGTCCCACGATGTTAATTTAATTAAATTAACCAACTTTTATTATTGTTCTCACTTTTTATTAAATTGTCACACTTCCCCTTGTCAATCGTCCTCTGACCCATTTAAACTGTTGGCCCCGACACATGATAAGGTTCCACACACGACACGACATAAATCGTCCTCTGACCCGTTTAAACTGTTGGCCTGACACATTATGTCGCCACAAATTTTAATACCTGTTTTTAGCTTATGCATTAATTCTCAATTTCTCAGTTTATAATCACCCCACCCTTTTAATCGATGTGAGATCCTCAAAATACCCCTTAGTCCCACAACTAAGGATCCCCAAGTTATTAATACGTCCTAACCTATGTATAGGATAAATTTCTAACTTAAAATTTTGACCTAGTCTCATGCTTAGGCTAGCGTAACGACGATAAAGTACCAAAAATCAGCCCACCCCCAAGATGATAAAAAAAGCGATAATCTACCCTCACTAGTCCCATACCTAGAAGGCGTAAATCATCAAAAGGCATACCCACTAGTCCCATACCTAGAGGCATTCTAAAATATAGGGAGAGCAATAATACCCAACAACCCGTCGTCACAAAGGCAACATCATAATACCAACAAGTCACATAAACAAGCATAATTAATCAATATATAAAACTACGAATGATAGTCCAATTCAATTAAATCTTTAATTTAATTATCATCTCGTCAACAATACCTAATTAATCCCATTTAATTATTTTAAATTAAATATACAAAGTTTTCATCATATATTCATCAAAACCAAATTTTATTATCTCTACATGTATTACATGAGTTGTACGCACCCAAAAATCATTTATTTTAAAGCTAGGGTTTTTCTACATGCAACCTACACCAATAAAACTCAAAATCACTCATGAATCCTATGTACGCAAAGGGTTATGAATATTATTCAGATTAAAAGATTTTATAAAAACAGCCTCATAATTAGTATTCACTTTTTTTAATTAAGTTACTAATTATTTTTTAGAAAATATGTAATTAAGTGTTTAGGCGACACTTAAAATGCTTAATACTAAAGGAAAAGAATAGATTATTCATGTCTGTAAAGATCGTGTTGAAAATCTGATTAGAAATCTGGATTCCTCTCGAAAAATTAGCAAAAGAGTGTTCTTGAACCAACTTGATTAAACTCCAAATAAGCCTTCAAAAACTTGTGCCAAAACTTGTGACAAAAACTTGATTTTGTTGAAGGTTGATGATTATGAGTGAGAGGAAAAATATTTGTAAGTGTTCTCTGGTGAAAAACTGGAGAAAAAGTGATTATGAGAGGCCCCCCTACAGATTAACAAGGTTATATAGTGATTAGGAGTCCTAATCCTATACAAACTCTAAAAACAGCTTACAGCGCACGTTTTCTGGGAGGGTTGATCGATCTACCCGTAGGGGTCGATCGATCGATCACCCCGAAAAAACTGACAGTTTACCTAAAAAATGCCTATAAGGCAAAATATTGTAAAATCAATAAAAAAATTCGTTTTAACTCCGATTTTAATTCCGCTTGAAGTTTTATTCTTCTAAAATCATGACCAACATATTTAGACAATAAAAATTATTAAATTCAAAAATTTTATTTTTCTCCGATTATTGCAATTAATTATAAAAAAAATATGGGTGTTACGGTTTATTAAAAGACACAAATGGATTTCAAAATTTTCAATTACATGTGTTTATATAGAAGCATCAACTTTCCCTCATATCTCACACAACATACTTCGAAATACCAATTTTAGATATGTTCCACCAACATCCATTGACCTTGCAAATTGAGGAAATTCCTTTCCAAATATGAGTGGGAAAAGACATTCAGTAAAAAGATGATCTATGGTTTCACCCTCCACTGTGTATATTGCATATCTGGAAGTAAGTTTGAAACTACTTTTCTGCAAAAGATATTGTGTGGGGATCTTTAAATGTAGAAGTCTCAAAGCTAAGGTTGATATTCTAGTAGGATTGAATTTAGACCATATGGCTTTGAACTAAGGTTGTTGATGTTGGGTATTAACATATAACTTGTAGGCTTCCTTATATCTATATAACAAAAAATAAGGGAATAACACGAATAAATATAACCCAGGCAAAACCTTTTTTGATAAATGTCAGTGAATAAAAAAATGAAATCATACCTTCAACATATGGGTTGCCCGGTTCAGTGAACAAATTCGGCAACCAAGATGGAGAAGATGCTTTGAGATAAAAGGAGGTAGTGAAATCATTTCTTCCTTCTGATGGCGAAAGATAAGAGAATACACTGCACCAAAATGACCAAAATGTCACCTTTCAGCCGGCCACCCTTGTCAAGGTCATTGACCGTGATAAAAAAGCACGCGTTTTGTGTCACGGTCATTGACCGTGACAAGGCCGTGACAAAGAATTGTCACGGTCATTGACCGTGACAAGTCCGTGATAATGACAGTTGTCAAGGACTTGTCACGATCAATGACCGTGACAATTCTTAAAATAATTGTCACGGTCAAGGACCTTGACACGGCCGTGATAAATATCTCAGCAACAAAACCCTATTCCCTTCTATTTTTTCCCTGTCGACTCTTCCCTCCATTTTTCTCTCTCTCTCTACGCTGCTCTCCCCCATCTCTCTCTACTTTCAGGTTAGTTTCTCTCTCTCTCTCTCTCTCTCTCTCTCTCTCTCTTCCATATATATATATATATATATATGTGTGTGTGTGTGTGTGTGTGTGTGTGTGTATGTGTGTATATGTGAGTGTGTGTGTGTGCGGTGGGTGGGGGGTGGGGCTGGGTTGGGGGTGGAGGGGGAAGGGATGGGGGGAGGTTTATGTGTGTGCGTGTGTATGTGTGTAGGGGGAAGGGGGTGGGGTAGGGGGCAAGGGGGTGGGGCAGGGATGGGTGGGTGAGTGGTGGGGTCTCTCTAATATATGTGTGTGTGTGTGTGTATATATGTGTGTGTATATATATGTGTGTGTGTGTGTGTATGTGCGCGTGTGTGTGTGTGGTGGGTGGGGGTGGGGTTGGGTTGGGGGTGGAGGGGGAAGGGATGGGGGGTTGTTTATGTGTGTGTGGTGTGTGTGCGTGTGTGTGTAGTGGTGTGTGTGCGTGTGTGTGTGTGTGTGGTGGGGGAAGGGGGTGGGGTAGGGTGGGGAAAGGAGGTGGGGCAGGGATGGGTGTTAGTGTAGTTGATGAAAATAATTAATTGAGTAGATGATATGGTTATTCATATATGTTAATTTTTAGAATTGTTGATCTAATGTATGAGATTTGATTTAGGGTGCTCGTATAATATGGTTATTCATATAATATGGTTATTCATATACTTTGTTGCAAATTTTGTGATTTTGTACATGTTGTGAAATGTGATGATGATAAAATGAAGGGGGTTCTCTTTTGATGACATTGTGAATGGTATGCAGTGAAATTCGTAAGTATTAGAAGAGTACTGAGTTGTTGATCAGGAAATTGCCATTCCAGAGGCTTGTACGTGAAATTGCTTAAGATTTCAAGGTAATGAAAATCAACCTTAGTTTCTTGTATGTGAAATATTGGATTCTTTGCAAGGGTTGTGATCCTCTCTATGTGTATCATCGAATTGTGCGTGTGTGTAGTGGTGTGTGTGTGTGGCGGGGGAAGGGGGTGGAGTAGGGTGGGGCAAGGTGGGGGGGAGGGCAGGGATGGGTGGGTGGGTGGGTGGTGGGGTAGGGGTGGGGGGCTACGTGTGTGTGTGTATGTGCGTGTGTGTGTATATGTGTGTGTAGTGGGCGTGTATGTACGTATGTGTATGGGTGGGGGATTGATTGATTATTAATTTTTTTAGTAAATTAATATATGATTGTCCCTCATTGTAAATTAGTAAATTAATAATTGTATACTTTAATTGTTAGTTTAATAGATGAAAATAATTAATTGAGTAAATGATATGGTTATTCATATATGTTAATTTTTACAATTGTTGATCTAATGTATGAGATTTGATTTAGGCTGCTCGTATAATATGGTTATTCATATACTTTGTTGCAAATTTTGTGAATTTGTACATGTTGTGAAATGTGATGATGATAAAATGAAGGGGGTTCTCTTTTGATGACATTGTGAATGGTATGCAGTGAAATTCGTAAGTATTAGAAGAGTACTGAGCTGCTGATAAGGAAATTTCCATTCCAGAGGCTTGTACGTGAAATTACTCAAGATTTCAAGGTAACGAAAATCAACCTTAGTTTCTTGTATTTGAAATATTGGATTCTTCTCAAGGGTTGTGATCCTCTCTATGTGTATCATCGAATTGTGCTAGCTTGAGTAGTTCCCAGTCCTTATATGAGAAGGGACTTAGGTTTATTAAATCCTCTCATGGGAACTATAATTTGTTTTTAAATTTTGAATTTGTTTTGATACCAATTTCTTAATCTTGATTAAAACTAATTTTGAGACCACTTCCCTTTCATGTGTATTTACCTTGTTCAATTATTACTCACAAGGCTTTTTAGCATGAAATCATTGGGCTATTTGACCATTGCATAACTATGTTTTCACTATGGTTTTAAAATTACCGATATCTTTGCGAATTAGCCGATTTTTTGGGTTGAAAACATGTCATGAAAAATAGAACTCTTTCAGGGACTCCGATTTTATTGTAATATATTTTGTATATGTGTGATTATTTTGAGAGGGTTTCAACAATATACTTGTTGCATTGTCAATTCTACATTCTATGATATTGGTGGTTGTCTTGTTATTGCTATGAGTTTAAGTGGGTTTTATTGTCATCTGAAACAAATGTGGTGTTTTTGAATTTATTGGACCATAAAATCATTTGTGGGCAGTGGCCAAACTGCCAAGCAATTGTTTTTTTCAATTCTGCCCAGAATTGTCCGTGACAAGTCCGTGACTAAGGATAATTGTCACGGCCTTATCACGGGCAATGACCGTGACATTTTTTAAAAAAGGTCACGGCTTTGTCACGGTTCTAAACCGTGACAAAACTTGTCAAGGTCAGAGATCATGACATGATCGTGACAATTCTAACGAACTTGTCACGGTCAATGACCGTGACAAGTTCGTGAAAAAAAAAGTTATCTCGCCCGAAATTATCACGGTCATTAACCTTGACAAGTTGAACTTGTCAAGGTCAATGATCGTGATAATTCGGCAAATTTGGTGTAGTGATAATAGCATGAAATGATGCTAACTTGGACTAAAATAAAGAGAGATCCTTATCTTTTATATACTCTAAAATAAATGATGGGGAGAGACAAAGAGACTATGTTCACCTGCAAATCACATATGGATGTATACTATCACAAAGCAACCTTCCACATGGCTGTATATTATTATCATAAAGCAACCCAACCTGGGGGTGAGGGAGATGAACGAGTTAGGAGATGGAAAGGCGTGTGAATTTTAGGTATCAAGAGCCGGATCATATTTTTTACTTTAAATATAAAGATTAAAGACACGATTTGCAACGTGAACACCTTAAAAAAAGCACCATTTAAGTCATGTATAGCATTTTAGAATATATAAAAGATATCGGGTGTAAAATAAATCACTTTGCAATAGTAAAAAGAAGCTATATAATCTGAATAAGTTCATGACCAAAATTTTTTTTACAAGTAAATATGCCATTAAGATTGGTCCGCTTTAAGGAGAGGAAATTCATATACTGAAAGTGTATTGAGAAACAAAAAGACTCAATAAGACAAATACTAAAACTACACAAAACAAAATCTACTTTATTCTTTGGAACTCCTCCAAAAAGTTCAAAAGGAAAAGAAGTGGTAGTGTTGGAGCCTCCTTATGTCAAATCAGCACTGAGCTTGGGAACAAGTGCCATAGTCGATATGGAGATAATTCCACACCTTCGAAACACATCATATTCTCTCTAGCCACGTCATCTAAAAAATGCAATGTGGGACCATCCTCTATATGTACCTATTTCCCCTTCAACCCCTTGAAAATATGTTGAACTTCTAACAAGTCACTCAGTGTTTCTGCCATTACCCATTGGACCCAAAAAATGGAGCGGAAGGAACCCCATAACTCCCTCATCACTCAATAATGCAAAAATAAATGATTAGTCATCTCCTCTGCCTCCTTACACATCCAACTTTGACTGGTCATTCCACTACCCCTCATTCATAAACTCTCTCTCATGAATATTGATTATTTAGTTGTTGTCCACATGAAGAAAGTTGTAAGCACATTTTTATCATGTCCGAAATATTACATTTGTGTATGTCATACGCCGCTACATTTGGCACGTCTCTACATGATCTCACACGGCGGCCTTAGTTCGAATTTTGGGAATCAAGCATTGATTATCTCCATTATCTGTCTCACATCTGCCTCAACGACTTCACGTTCTAGGATTTTAGGGACTTAATGCAAGTGGTACGCAACAGAAGTCAAAACAGTGAAAGAAGGAAAGATATGGAAGTTTAAGGGAATTTTGGTAATCTTACAGCCACCGTTCGGAGGATCGATCAACTGTAAAGTTAAATATCTCGCCGGCACGAAGATACCGGAAGAAACGACACCTCAATCCGAGCTACAGTAAAGAAGTTATGGCCTTGTCAAAATAGAGAATATTCTGAGAAAAAATCCCTGAAAAATGCTAAGTGTTTCAGCCCCAATTTCCAATGAATTTTCGTGAATCGAAAGCCAACCCGATTTGGGGGGCGAACCGATTTGTGTTACACCCGAACCGGTTCGGGGTACCTGTAAGCTGGCAGAGTTTTAAAATCACAAAATTCTTTATTGGTTTCCCTATAAAAGCCAACTCGAGGAAGTTATTTTGCAAGACTTTAAGAGACGTTTTTGAGAGTCCAAATACATCAAGTCTTCATATTTTTGAGTCCCAAGACTCATGTTTTGATTCACACATCTTTTCCAAACCTTTGTGAATCCGTTTGCAACCCAAGAACACAACCTTGTGTTTGTTCAACCTTTGTAGAGAAATCACCTTCCTTCTTCATTGCTTCCCTCCTGGAAAGGGAAAGTTCCAATCGCCGACTACAGAACCGACGCCTGCGGGTATTTCTATGTCACACTTTATTTTTACTGTAATCCATGTAACCGTTTCTTACAATATTGTAGTGAAAATAAAAGGTTTTGCCCATTTGGGGGATTTTTCCTCACATGTGTATGTTTGAATGTTCTTGCGTGATTTTATCATCTTTTCAATCACACCTAGATGGATGTTTAGGACTTAATTGATAAAAAATGAGTTTAATTAAGTAATCTCTCTATTTGAACGCATGTGCACTCCTTTAAAATTGGTATCAGAGCCAAGTACATAACCTTACTGTGTAATTTTTTGCAAAATTTTTCTAAGATATCAATTTCTGAAAATTTGATTTTTGAAAACAAGTGTGTTCATAACGGAGAAGTTATATAATAAAATATCAATTTTTGATGGGACAAACTATGCATACTGAAAAGCCCGCATGAGATCTTCATTAAAATCCATTTATGAACGTGTCTGGATTTTGGTTAAAAGAGGGTGGACACCTCCCTCCGTCACTGTCAATAACGTGACTAGTTTAAAACCTGACACTACTTGGACTGAAGAAGAATTTAAATGGTCATATTTTAATTCTAAGGGTTTAAGTGTTATTTCTGGATCTGTCACACCTGATGAGTTCAAACGCATAATGACGTGCACCATGTCGAAAGAGGCATGGGATGTTTTTCAACTTACCCATGAAGGAACTAATGCTGTGAAAGAGTCTAAACTGCAAAATTTAACAACTCAATTTGAAACAATCACCATGCTTGAGTCTGAATGTTTTGATGAATTTTATACTATAGAATCCGATATTGTTAACACTAGCTTTAATCTTGGTGAACACATTCCTAATGCTAGAGTTGCTAAAAATATTCTTAGATCACTGCCTAAGTGTTTTATCCCTAAAGTCACTGTGTTAAATTCTATGGGTAATTTAAATACGCTTAAATTGGAGGAACTTGTAGGAGACTTGCAAACGTATGAAATTGATATGTTTTCTAAATCTGCCAAGTCTAAAGATAAGGGAATTGCACTTAATGCCCAGGAGAGAAAGAGTGAGGGGTCGGCAAGAAAGAGGGGGTCATCTAGAAAAGGAGAAATAGATACGTCAGATTCTGAGTGTGGCTTTGATTTAGATGATTTGGCCCTGTTTGCTAAAAATTTCAAAAGAATCCTCAAATTCAAGAAAAATGGAAATTTCAAAGATAAAAAGAAGTTTGAGAAAAATAAGTTTGAAAAGAAAAATCAAAAAGATTTTAGAGATCCTCCTAAGAAAGAGAGTGAGAGATTCTTTGAGAGCGACGGTAGGGGTCATATAGCTTTTAAGTGTGCTACTAGGCCAAATAGAGAAAAGGGCAAAGTTGTCCTTAACGCTACCCTTAGTGACCACAGTGAGGTTGAGTTGATGGATTCTGGAGACGAGTCACCGCATGAATGTAACTTCACCGCATTCATGGCTAGTCATGTGAGCACTTCTAGTACTCCTCACGACGATGAGGATTCTACTTCATAGGGACACCTCGACAGTGAGAGTGATATGAGTGAGGGGGGATGATGCAAGTGAGAGAGAGAGTAACCTTCAACACACCTATGCCGAGTTATATAATGAGTCATTTAAAACTAAAAAGCATAACAACGCGTTAGTTCTTAGGATCACCGCTCTAGAGGAAGATTTAGAAAAATCGAGAGAGAGAGAGAGTCCTCCACCTGCACCACCTTGAGAGAGAGAGAGTCTGCTTGTGTTGAGAAATAGAGTTTGTTTAGAGAGAGAGAGAGATTGTTTGGAGAGAGAGAGAGAGAGTTGTTTTGAGAAAGAGAAAGGGGACTTAACTAAACAAGTGGCTAGGCTTACGAGTGAGATCCATTCCTCTCTGGAGACTCGGAAGAAACTTGAAGCTCTTATAAACCAGCTTACTCACGATCTTTAGAGAGAACGGGAAGTCAAGGTACAAATCAAGGACAGATCTAGGAAGATGGGAAAGATGCTCCTCGGCCCCGCTTTAGGTTTTGGTGATAGGCAGGGAATCGGTTATGATGGTGCCTCCACGTCCCAAATTGCACCTGGACCTATTCCTGAGTTTACTACAACTCCTTTTGGCCATCGTCAAAAACCACGTAGAAGAGTTCGACCAAGAAAATCAAACCCAGGTCCGCCTAAGACCGCGTTCTTATGTACGTACTATAAAAGAAAAGGCCACCTCAGGGAGTTTTATTATAGTTTGGGTCGGACACAACGTACTATTGCTCCACCACATCATACTGATGATTTTTCTAGTCAGAGAGAGCGTGTTGAGTTTTTAGCTGCCACATCACAGAGTTTGATGGAAGAATTTCGACGAATGTCTTTGCCGTCAGTGAATGCTTCTCACATCCCGGCTAAAAACAACAACAACAAGGGTAAACAAAAGGTTACCACTTATTGTGTACCTAAGAAAGATAAAAAATCCCTGTTGTTCATGTCGCTCTCAAAGCACATATTACCTCACGGTGGTATTTTGATAGTGGGTGCTCCAGACATATGACAGGTGATGACTCATTTTTTACCTATCTTGAGGATTATAAGGATGGTAGAGTCACCTTTGGAGATGGGAGCAAGTTTAGCATTATAGGACAATGTACAGTATATTTACCAGGATTTCCTAAGCTAGAGAATGTTTTGTACGTCAAAGGTTTGAAAGAAAACCTTTTCAGCATTAGACAGCTGTGCGATGATGACTTTGCCGTAAAGTTTGAACGGGACGCATATAAAGTATATAACCAATCCGATAAACTTTTAGTACGATGGGTGAGGACAAAGGATAATTGCTATGGGACTAAGCCCACGTCCTCACTTGTCTGCCACAGCACCACGATCACTCATATGGATCTATGGCACCAATGTCTATGCCACGTGAACGTTAGAGATTTGACACGTTTAGATAAATAGGACCTAGTACGTGGCTTACCATCACTTGGAAAGCCAACTTCCACGGTTTGTGGACCCTGTCAGTTGGGAAAGAAAATTCGGAGCCCCCATAAGAAGTTGCATTCCATTACCACCTCTCGTATACTTGAGCTGATTCACATGGATCTTATCGGTCCTACTCGTATAGAGAGTTTGGGTGGTAAGAGGTATATCCTCATGATGGTAGATGATTTCTCTAGATATTCAATTGTAGGTTTTCTGAGGGAGAAATCCGATGCTGTAGAGTTTTTAATGACCAAGTGTCATCTCCTGCAAAACCAACACAGAGTCATTATTAACAGGATAAGTAGTGACAATGGCATATAATTTAAGGAAGCAAAGGTAGACCTTTACTGTGATAGCCTCAGGATCACACATGAGCTTTCTTCTGTGAAGACACCTCAGCAAAATGGGATTGTTGAGAGAAAGAATAGGACGATCCAAGAAATGGCTAGATCTATGTTCTTAGGTCGTAGAGTTGCTAGGAGATTTTGGGCAGAGGCAGTGTCTACTGTATGCCACATGGTGAATAGGGTTTACCTGCGTCCACACACACTTAAGCCGCCTTATGAATTGTGGACTGGCAAGAAACTTAACCTTGAATATTTCTGTGTTTTGGGGAGTAAATGCTACATGCTACGGGATAGAGAGCAATTAGGAAAGCTTGACTCCCGGAGCGACGAGGGAATATTTCTAGGATCTTCATCGAATAGTAGAGCGTACCGGCTCTTTAACCTGAAGAGCTCTAAGGTTATGGAGTCAATAAACGTCACCGTGCAATATGACGAACCCTTGACAGTTAATGATCTGAACCTTTCGTGTAAGGATGAGGACTTTTCCGACAGTGATTTACTTGTCCCTCACCCACACTCTATGGACCCTACTCATGTATTAGGGGACACACCAGCTTGGGTTCGCAAGAGTCATGACACGGCCTCTATTATAGAAGGTCCCACTCTTGGGGTCAAGACTCATGCTCAGCTAGAAAATGTCGTTAGCTAATTTTGCTACACGTCCAAAGTCAAGGCCAAGAATCACTAAGAAGCACTCAAGGATGAACACTGGATATCTGCTATGCAAGATGAGTTGCTTCAGTTTAAAAAGAATAATGTCTCGGAACAAGTCCCCCGACCTAGTGAGACTAATGTGATAGGTACCAGGTGGATTTTCAAGAATAAAATGGATGACAATGGTACCATAATCAGAAATAAGACTAGGTTGGTCGCTCAAGACTATACACAGATAGAGGGTGTATACTTTGGGGAGACATTCGCTCTTGTTGCGAGGCTTGAGTCCGTCCGCTTACTACTCGCCATCGCATGTCATCTGCGCTTCAAGTTATATCAGATGGATGTCAAGAGTGCCTTTCTAAATGGAATTCTTCAGGAGGAGGTTTACCTAGAACAACCAAAAGGGTTTGAAGACCCTAAGCACCTGGAGCACGTTTACTATCTGAGGAAATCCTTGTATGGTTTGAAGCAAGAACCCCGTGCTTGGTACGAGAGGCTTACTTCCTATCTCTTAGTCCGTGGTTTCAAGAGAGGGTGAGTTTATATGACGTTGTTCGTCAGGAGAGATGACAGTGCTATTTTGGTTGCCCAGGTCTATGTGGACGACATAGTCTTTGGATCCACATGCTCCCAGCATGATCACCACTTTGATGAGGAGATGAAAAATGAGTTTGAAATGAGCATGGTAGGTGAGCTTACTTTCTTCCTTGGTCTCCAGGTTCGTCAGCTAGAGGATGGGATATTCATCTCCCAATCCAAGTATGCTAGAGACCTAGTGAAGAAAATTGGTTTAGACTCCGCTAAGCATGCACGTACACCTATGAGTACTTCTATCAAGCTTAGTAAGGACACTTCAGGCAAGGACATAGAGCAAACCAGTAATACCCCGTATTTTTATGGCTTTTAAATTTAGGGATTTATTAAATTTAAATGAGATAAATTAATTTAATTTTTAATCCGAAATGTTGTTTTAAATATTTACTAGGGTGACGAGAGTTAGTAATTATTGAAAATTTGTTGAATGTTACTGGATGAGTATAGTAATATATGAGATTTATTTTATAAAAATTGTCACGTGCGAATAAAATGGCAATTATGGAAATTTAAGTCGGGACTCACCCGTGTAGTGTCGGGACTAAATGTTGATTAATAAAATTGAATAAATTATAAGTTACTCGTATGGTCATTTTTAGTGCACCAAAGTGTTAGGAAGGGTCGAGATAGTCAGAAAAGTGTACCCGGGAGTTTAGTTTGTGTCTCGGGGAATTTTTAGGCTTATTTAGTACCCCGGGAGGGCGTTTTGGACATTTCGTAATTATGGGTAATTAAACCCACGAATTTTCTAGGGTTATATCAGTTGGTAAGTGTTGTCTTCTAGGGTTAAGATAAACAAAAACTAATGACGGCCATTGGAGAGGAAGAGGAGAAATTTTCCAAGGAGTTCTAGGCCAAGAACTCCTCCGGTTGCACCGCCGTCACCGCCAAATCATAGATCGCGCGAAGGGGATCACAACTATACCTTTTTCTTCCACAAATCAGAGACTAAATTCCTAGTCAAGTATCTATCTTGCTTTAATAAAGTTAATGCATTCTTTTATATTAGTCTAGGGTTGATTAGGATTAGTGTTCTTGAAAGAAACTCTTAATTGGAGATAAAAATCAAATGTTATAGAGGTAAAGATTATATTCTAAAATCCATTTCACATGTAGAGATTAAACCATGAATTTCCATGGTGTTAGTGATAGAAAATCTGGAAAATAAATGGAGGAAACTAAGTTAAAGAAAAATATTAGGGTTTTTGAGATTTATGTAGATTGTACCCTTTTAATTCGTTATAGTTGATTAAAACTCACATGTTTTACGTAGGATCTTGTTTATGTGGGTATACAAAACTTGTAATATAATTGGTTGGGAGTTTGGCACTGAAACATGATGATTTGGATGAGTTTGGGGTGAGATTTCCGTAGCTGGGTTTTCTACAGTTTCGCCATAACTGCTTGATCGATCGATCGAGCCCAGAGCATCGATCAAGCAGTTATGGCGAAACTGCAGAAAACCCAGCTATGGAAATCTCACCCCAAACTCATCCAAATCATCATCGATAGATCGATCGATCGACCCACTTCCATCGATCGATCGACCCCTCCTGGAAAACTGCATTTTTGCTCGTGTTAGCTTAATCCGATTTTATGCGTAGTAAACCTTGATTAGGGTTACTAAAACATAATGGAAAATAAAAAGGACCAGTAGGGTCAAGATAAACCCCGTTAAGTGAGACTTTAATGTGAAGGGAAATAAAGGGTAAACAGGGAGATATTTATACTTAGAAAATCATACGTGCGTTGATTTAATAATTGAAATGTCTAGGAAGTTGAAGTAGAAGGTAAGTAAGGGTCTACTGAAATTGTACTTAAGTAAAGATAATACTTCGAGAGATGAGAAGTGAGTTTAGAATTACTTAACTACGAGAATAAAATGAATGAGTCCGTTATATGAAATAATCGAGTAAAATATGTAATAACGGATAATTATAATTACGGGTCGTGAGCGCACCTAATTTAATAATGTGAATGTGAATACATAATTATATATGACGATGTGATTGTGCATATATTATTTCTGTGTAAAAATCGTACCCGAGCTACTTGCTATCACGGGGGTTTCCGCACCGGGACAGTCTTATCTCGATGGGACCTTTATGGGGGATATGGACTTGTACCCTAGAACATAGTATTCCCTGGTACAGGATATCTGATTGATAGTCAGACGGGCGTAAGAGACGTGTGGGTATGTGTTGACCTCTTATGACCGGGAACTATGCTTCGCCTCCAGTTGTTTGTGTTTTGTGTTAATACAGTTCGAGAGTGATTCCGAACTAGTATTCCTTTAGTACGAGAGATACGGGGACTTGATAGTAGAGTATGCCAGCACCATTGTTTTTATGTGTGGTGCCGTTAGTATATATGTATTATATGAGTAATTGGTATATATATACTTATTTATGGAAACTTTGCACCATAGATATTATGTGGGGTGCCGTTTGTATATATATTATATGTGTAACATGTGGGTACCCAGAATTAAGACCATGGGCCTGGACGAGTAGCCCAGTTCTGGCGGCCCAAAGTCCAGGCCCCCCACCTCTTATATTGATCTGGTCTCTTCCCACGTTCCCCTGAAGGGAAGTTATAGGAGAGATGGAAGACGTGGGGGAACCCATCACCCCCACTCACCTAAATGTACATGTATATATTAAACCCTAGGTCCGGGGCAAAAGGACAAGTTGTATTCTCTGTAATCACTCCCCAGAGTATATAGAAATAAAACCAACTGCACCACCGTGGACGTAGGCACTTCTTTGCTGAACCACGTATATCCTTTGTTGTGTGATTGTCATTTTACATTCCTTTTTCCTACTTGGTGATTGCCTTTCTCTTATCTATTTGTGTTGTATAATAATTATCACCACAATTGGCGTCGTCTGTGGGAAACGTTCATCTTTCCCTGAGAAGAGCCCACACCAAGAAAGGAGTTTCAAATGTCTGCTCACAGCAGCAATGCCCCCCAGGCAGGGGATATTCAAGAACCACTTGCTCCTCGCAAGATTAGGTCTGAAGTTCGACGTTCAGATCAGAGGGCTCACTTGGAAAGGCCAGCCTCAGAAGAAAGCCAGGGACCAGCGAGGTCCACATAGATATCCATATTGATTGATGCATACGAGGCAAGGCTCCACGAGCAGAGGGAGTGTTCTCACAGGTACGAGGCTGAGAATGCTCGCCTGAAAAGAAGACTGGAAAGACTAGAGAGGGAGCTTTGTCCTGATAACAGGAGACATCCATACCGCACTCCTAGCCCTCAGGCGAGCAAGTCTCGCAGTCGAGGAAGGATCCCTAGGCGAGGATCTCAAAAGGTCGAGGGAGACGAATCAGACGACGACCTCCGCGAGCAGCTGCGAAGAGCTCGCTGTTACCAGAGCCCTGCTCGCAGCGACGAGAACATACGAAATCTGGTCCGCAGGGAAATGAACCAACATCCTGCCCACCACGGTGCCAGATCAACCAGAGAACTCGCAAGGCGAGCTCTCAAAACCCAGATGAAGTCACCCTTCATGAGGGAAATCGAAGAAGAAGAAGCCCCCAAGAAATTTGTCATTCCAGGGTTCAAGATTTATGATGGTAAGACTGATCCCATCGATCACGTCAGGCAATACCGATAAGCCATGACCCTCTGGAATCACCGTGATGCACTGATGTGACACATTTTCCCCTCGAGCCTGCATGATGTGGTGAAAAAATGGTTCGAAAGACTCCCCCACCGGTCCATGAGAAGTTTTAAATCCCTGGACGAGCTCTTTACGTCCCGGTTCATCACTAGCAGCTCCCATCCCAAAAGGATGGATGCTTTACTGACAATGAAGAAAACGCCTCAAGAGACACTCCGAGACTACGCGAAGAGGTACTGGGAGTTATTCAACGAGGTCGAAGATTGCTCAAAACAAGTGGCAGTGGCCTCTTTCAAAATTGGGCTACCAGCTCCTCTCTTCTATACCAGTCCCTGACAAAGAAGGAAGCTATGACTAGTGACGACCTAATGGCTCGCATCGAGAAGTACGCTAAGGTGGAGGACGTCACTCGCCTCAGCATAGGAGAAAATGGTCGATCTAAACTCACTACCAAGGGAAGTGAGAAAACTAAGAACCAGAAGAAAGGAGGAAATAATGGGGGGAAAAATGGCTCCAAGAATGGAGGGAACCATGACGCGTCGAAAGCATTCCAGGCGGTCAACACCGTCTTCAAAGAACCAATTTACAAAATTCTCGCGAAGATTAAAGATGAGCCATTCATCAAGTGACCCAGGAATATGGGAGGAGATCCCTCGAAGAGGAACAATGCGTTAAGATGCGCTTTTCACAAAGAGGGAGGACATGAGACCGAGCACTGCAAAGCTCTTAAGTCTCACCTCGAGGAGTTGGCCCAGTCTGGTCATTTGAACGAGTTTGTGGAGAAGAAGGCAGAGAAAGTGGCTGCCAACAGAGAGGCGAGACCTGACAACGTGCTGGAAGATGATGTTGGACATGATTTCACGGTAATCCATCGGGCATCTGAAGCCAAGAAGATACAAGGAAACTCAGCTCGAATGGAAATGAAAAAACTCACAGCGGTAATGCAGGCTTTTCAGATTGATCCAGCAAAGTCATAGTCAGGAAAACGTCGACGAGAAGATGACGTCGACTATAACAAGCATATTTTCTTCACAGATGAAGATCTGGTGGGAGTGAGGACCCCACATCATGATTCTCTGATCATTACACTCAGGATAGCTAACTTTGACGTCGACAAATTGCTCATCGATCAGGGAAGCTCATCTGAAGTAATGTATCTCGACCTATTTAGAAAGTTGAAGTTAAGCGTTACCGACCTAAAGGCAGCTAATGTCCCTTTAGTTGGCTTCGCTGGGAAAATAACTATGCCCCTAGGAAAGATTGTACTACCGGTGCGCACTGGAAACATCTCCAAGATGATCGAGTTTTTGGTAGTCGACATCGATTCGCCATACTAGGCCATCCTCGGCAGGGGATGGCTTCATGTGATGAAGGCAGTCTCCTCGACCTACCATCAGAAACTCAAGTATGTAACCGATCGAGGAGTAATGGAGATCCACGACGACCAAGCGATGGCAAGGAGGTTCTTCATAGCAGCCATCCGGCTAAAGCCAGAAAAGAAGGTTGATCAACCCGACGAGAAAGTTGAAGAAGGTGTGACACCTTCCAAATAACAATTAAAGTATGGGAGACCTGGAGTAGAGGAGACCAGGCTCCTCCCCTCCGAGCGGGTCATCGAGGACCTGGTAGAAGTTATAGCTGGAGATGGTGACAGTAACAGAGTCTTCTTGATTGGAGCGTCTCTCACCGATCAAGAATAAAAGGAATTGACAATCCTGTTGAGACGCAATGTAGACGTTTTTGGGTGGGAACCATACGAGATGCCCGAAATTGATCCTAGTATGGTCTGTCATCAGCTGCACGTCGATCCCACCTTCAAACCGATCACGCAGAAGGCACGACGAACTGCATCCGAGAAGGTTAAAGCAGTCGAAAAAGAAGTTGAAAAACTGCTGGATGCAGGATCCATACGGGAAGTACAATTACCCAAGTGGTTATCCAACCTAGTAGTAGTTTCGAAGAACAATGGGAAGTGGAGAGTTTTCATCGACTTCACTGACCTCAACAAAGCATGCCCTAAAGATAGTTTCCCCCTTCCGAAGATAGAACAACTAGTGGACGCCACCGCAGCCCACGAGCGAATGAGTTTCCTGGATGCATACTCAGGGTATCACCAGATCCCCCTATATGCCCCCGACCAGGATAAAACATCGTTCATCACAACAGTTGGGTTATACTGCTACAAGGTCATGCCCTTCGGGATCAAGAATACAGGGACAACCTATCAACGGCTAGTCACCAAAATGTTCAAAGGTCAGATGGGAGAGACCATGGAGGTCTACATCGACGACATGCTCGTTAAGAGTAAGAAGAAGGAAAATCACCTCTCCGACCTGTCAAACACCTTCGAAGTCCTCAGGAAGTACCGAATGAATCTTAATGCGAGCAAGTGTTCCTTCGGTGTCCAGTCAGGAAAATTTCTTAGATACTTGGTCAGTAAGAGAGGCATAGAGGCTAACCCAGACCAGATTGATGCAATGAATAGGGTGCAACCCCCTCGCACAATTCGGGACGTACAGAAGCTCACTGGTATGCTCGCTGCCTTAAATCGCTTCATCTCCAAATCCTCCGAGAAGTGCAGGCCTTTTTTCCAGCTTCTAAAGGGGAGTAAAACGATAGAGTGGAGCCCAGATTGCTCGCGAGCATTGGTCGAGCTCAAGTCCTACTTAAGCTCTCCACCATTGCTTGTTATACCACAGCAAACGGATTCTTTGTACCTGTACCTCTCCGTATCCAATCACACTGTCAGCTCTGTGCTAATATGCGAGGTTGCAGGAATCCAGCACCCCGTTTAAAACGTGACCAAGACCATACTGGACACCGAGCAAAGGTACCTTCCATTGGAGAAGCTCGCCTTTGCGCTGGTAATAGCCTCGAGGAAGCTGAAGCATTATTTCGAAGCTCATACTATCATCGTCCTTACATCGCATCCCCTTAAGGCTGTCCTAAGGAAAGAGGATTTGTCGGGCAGACTGTCTAAGTGGTCAGTCGAGCTCGGTCAATTTGACATCTAATTTCAACCAAGGACAGCTATCAAGGGTCAGATCCTTACTGATTTCATAGACAAATTCACGGGAAAAGAACCCTTCGACCAACCTCAACCAACAAGACAAAAGGAGAACCCAGCAAAAAAGGAAACCTATAAACTGTTTGTTGATGGAGCCTCCAACTCAAAGGGGGAAGGGGTGGGCATTATCCTCATTACTCTATAGAACACAATCCTTGAACAAGGAATCAGGCTTGGATTTTCAGCCTCCAACAACGAAGCAGAGTACGAAGCCCTAATAGCCGGCCTCCAAAAGGCGCATACTTTGGGAGTAAAACATTTACAAGTGTTTGGCGATTACCAACTGGTCTCCAATTAGATAAGTGGAGATTACAATGCAAAGAATGAAAGAATGTCAACCTACCTCGCCTTAGTGAAAAAACTGATGTCAAACTTTGAAGAGATCAACGTCCAGCAGTTTTCCAGGGGGCAAAACAGTCATGCTGATGCCTTAACAGCCCTTAGTTCGGCAGTTGACTCCGACCTAAAAAGAGCCATCCCCATCGATTTCCTCACTTGTCCGAGCATCGACAATAATCCACCAAGCATAGAACATGTACTCTAGGTGGGGTCAGCCCCCAGCTGGATGGACCCCTTAAGAAAATATTTAAAGGATGGCACGCTCCCGGTTGACAAGAAGACCACCCACCAGATAAGAGTCAAAGCTGCTCGCTTTCACTTATCCCCAGAAGGCAACTTGTATAAGAAATCCTTCTCCGGTCCCTACCTCCGATGCGTCCATCCAGGGGATGTCGAGCAAGTGCTACGCGAGCTTCACGAAGGAATCTGTGGAAGCCACACCGGAGGAAGGTCTCTAGCCTTTCGAGCAATGATGGAAGGCTATTGGTGGCCATATATGCAAAAGGACTCTGCAGTGTATGTCCGCAAATGCCTAAAATGTCAACTCCACACTCCTATGGTCCACCAACCCGCCAGCGATCTAATGTCCTGATCCAGCCCATGGTCATTCGCCCAATGGGGAATGGACATCGTGGGACCACTGCCTACCACTACTGGCAATCGCAAATATCTGTTGGTTGCGACTGACTACTTCACCAATTGGATCGAGGCAGAACCCCTGGCGAACATCCGAGACGCTGATATGATATGGTTCATATGGCGGAATATAATCACTCATTTTGGAATCCCCAGAACCATCATCACCGACAATAGAACATAGTTCGAAAGTGGCTCCTTTCAGAACTTCTGTGACGAACACGGTATCATACACTACTTCAGTTCGGTGGCCTACCCTCAGAGCAATGGCCAAGCTGAGGCTTCCAATAAAATCGTTATCGATGGATTGAAGAAGCGAGTGGAGTGAGCCAAAGGCGCATGGGTAAATGAACTACCTCACATCCTATGGGCGTATCAGACCACTCCTCGGCGAACAATAGGAGAAACCCCATTTTCACTGATATATGGCATAGAGGCAGTCATCCTACTCGAAGCAGGTTTGCCGACAATGAGGTCCAACATTGTCGACTAAGGCCATAATGATGTAGCATTACTCGCTGAGCTCGACCTAGTCGACGAGCTCCGGGAGCTAGCCCTAGTGAAACTAGCGAGCTACTAGCAACAGCTCACGAGGCATTATAAGAAAAGGGTTAACCCGAGGGCATTCCGAATTGGGGACTATGTTCTAAGGAAAGTCCTGGGCAGCGCAGTGAAACCATCTGACGACATGCTAGGTCCCAACTGGGAAGGACCCTTTAAAGTAACCAGAGATGACCTGCAGGGTGCCTATCACTTGGAAACGATGGAAGGCAGAGAAATACCACGAGCATGGAATGCAGCCAATCTCAAGAGATTCTATTTTTAGATCTTTCTATTATATTCTTTTATTATACAAGTGCATTTCCCTTATTATTAATGAAAGTTATTTGATTGGTTACACTCTGATTAGTAACAGCTGCATTTATCGCACATCTTTTCCAAGTAACAGGCACATTGATCGCTATACTATAGCAGGGGAATACCCCTCCTCAAGTCATCATCATGAAACACGAAGAACCTCTTAGCATTGCCCCTGGCAATATATGAAGCCCTACAGGGGATCCTTAGGCAATACGACCAAGTTTTATACTGGTCATCAAAACTCCCTTGATTGAATAAAATCCTGATTGGATGGAACATCTAACCTCAGGTGTTTTTTCGCCAATTGCCCCACTTAGGCCTAAGGGAGTGTGACGAAACAACCTAAAAGGTAAAGTGATGCACAATGGTATCTCGATATTATACTGGACTGGGATGACACTTTCATGACAAAACAAACTTAGAAGATTATAAAGCAGAAAGAATATGAAGAATATGATGCACTCGTTTAGTCGGCAAGATTTCCCAAAACGCAAACTTTTCATTAATTCATCATATTTACAACAATGGTGATACATGTTTATTCGGCGAGCTCGCCCACAGCATTTACATTATCAGAAATACAAAAAACAACTAGAAAAATTTCATTGGGGGTGAGGCCTCTGAGCAAGATAATCAGCCACTCGAGCTCTTCGTCCATCATCAGGAGCAGGAGCTAATTCTTCCTCAACCTCATTCGTATCCGACTCCAATAACTGCCGAGGGATGGCATCAATGGGGATCCATCGATCATCCCTCCAGAAGGGGTTAGGCATCAGGGTAGAGGGAGAAATCTCATGGGGATACCAGAGCATATAATTCCTCGAGACCTGCAGCTCCTTCAAAGCACTCAGCCACCCCCTGAAAAAGGAAAGCTCTTCGAACTCCGATAACCTCGTTGGAGCATCTGACCAACCCTGGTCGTAGCCATCAGCCCACACTTGTCGAGGACCTTTTTTGAATAGGTGCCGCAGCCGAGTAACGTCCCTTTGAAGCCCAGTAGCAATTACATATGCTCGTTGAACATCACCGCGGATTTCTTCCATTTCCCTATCTCAAAGTTCTTTCACTTCCCTGTTTCTCCTCTTGGTGCTCCTACCAGCTCGCGGAACGGGTGGGCGAGTGGAACCCCGCGACACATGAGGAGTAACATTATGACCAGCTCTAGTTCGCGATGATGAGGAACCTTGTAATACTGCTGGAACAGTGCTCGGCGCATGCTCCCTAAGTCTTAATACTTCTCTCCTCAGGTCCTCATTCTCCTGCTGAAGAACCTCCCCAACTTGGTTAATCTCGGAGGCCTCTAATAGTTTTGTTCTCAGCGCATTGACCTCCTCTTGTAATGAAGCACCAATGTCCTCCATCTCCTGGATCTTGTCCTTCAGCTTGGCCACAAGTTCAGATTTCTCCTTATACTTCTGATTCCTAGATCTAAGGGATTTGCAAAGCTTAACGAAGGCCTGGAAAACTTCGTGACTCGCATTGGGACCAAGGGTCCTGCCCAATTGGGAAGTAGCAGGAATGTAATCATCCACATCAACTAACTACAAGCGAGAGAAAGATAAAGGAGAGAAAGAGACAAATTCGTGCGTACAAAAAATGAAGCTTTTTCATTAATAAAGGATTGGAGTTACATCGAACAGTAAAGAAAAAATTTACAGACAGAAAAAACCAAAAGTACAGAGCAATCCTAGTAGATAACTAGTTGACAGCCTCAGGTGGCCCAGAGGTCGATGGCCCCTTCCCCTTGTCAACATCAGCAGGAGCACCACCCTCAGAAGGGGTAATCTCTGTCCTCATAACCAGAGAAACGTCAGCAGGGGTCTCTTAAGGAACAGGATCAGTGCCTTTAACAGCTGGGGCAGGAACTTCATCCAAGGGTTGGCTTCGGACCTGGGTCATGCTCGTCAAATAAGGGAGAATCGATGTCGACGCCAGCAGCCAAAAGGGCCTTGTTCCAGACTTTCTTGAAGTTCAGACAACTAATATAGCCTATCTAAACTTTAGCATCCTCATATGCTTCAGCCCAATCGGAATTATATGAGTCCTCCTTGGCAGTAACAGCCTCAGAGTCCTTCTTCTTCTGCTCTTCGGAGAGAACCCTATTCTCCTCCACGACAGTAAGTTTGCTCGAGCAAACCAGGTCGTAGGCCTGTCTCAGCTCCTTCAGACCATCGACTGTCACATCCTTCTCCTTGTTGTAAGTGGCAAGATCCAAGTCGGATGAAATCCGAGCAGCGTCAATGGCTTTAAAATTAGCCTCGAGCTCTTTACCTTTCAGCTTTAGGGCGAAGTTTTCTTGATCCAGCTCGCTATTTCTCTTCACCAGCTCATTACGTGAACGATACAGCACGGCGAAGTCAGTAATAAACTGCAGAAAAAAGAAGGCATTAGAAGAGGAAAATAAGGGAATTCAGAACAACATAGGAGAAAAGGGAAAAACCTTACCAGAGCAAGACTTTGACTAGCCTGAAGGGCCAACTGCTCCGACCCTATCGCCCTTTGGCGATCAGTCGGGAGGACAGCTCTCTCAAGCAGAGCTGGGGCTAATTTGGGAGAAATTGCCACAGAGGCCCCCTCGGGCAGCGCGGACACCGGGACTAAGGCCTGCCCGGCATTCATCCTCGCTTCTGCCCTTCTTCTCTCCTCCTCCTTCTCACTCTCCTTCTTCTTCCTCTCCTCTACCCTCCTCTTCTCTTCCATCTTCTTCCTCTCTTCTTCCTTTTTCCTCTCTCTCTCTCTCACCTGCTCCTCTTCCTTCCTCTTCCTCTCCTGCTCCTGAGAAGAGGATCGGGAACCAGTAGCCACAGCCCCCGAGCTAGATTTTTGCTTCTTTGACCTTTGTGGGAGGAGCATATGGTCTTTATCATCATCATCCTGAATCAGGTTCTTCTGGGGTGGAGCCATCTCTTGACTCGAACTATTGGACGTGCTCGATAACTATTGAGCTTCAGAAACCTCCCTACGATTAGAGGAACTGCTACTGCTAAAGCTCTCTCCCCGTAAATCACTTACATCCCCTACAATGTCACTCTCAGAGCTGCTCTCTTCCTCGTCCAACTGATAGGACCCGCAGCAGTCTCTTCAAATAAGTCAAACTCTGGGATACTGTCTATAGGCCTAGCTATGAAGTTGGAACCAACGTTCTTGTACTCGAGCGAAAAAGCAAAAGATCTGAGATGTTCGCTGTCACCCAAGGGGTCCCTGATATTCCAAGCTTTTATCAATTCTGAAAGATGAACCTCGCTAAGAGTAGGTTCCAAGTTCTTTGACCTTGCTGCAAAAGAAGAACAAAGAAGAATTAGAAGGATCACAAATAAACCAAAATTGAAGCAACAAGAGCAATGTCTACCTATGTATTCTTCCCCATAAAACGGAACAGTGAACCTCTCAGACCTCGACCCTTCAAATGGGGGAGAAAACTGCCAATTTCTAATAAGGAAACCTTCTTGCCAATAGTCCTTATGGGAATCAGGTAGATTTACTACCAATACCCTGTCAGGGCTCCTAGCTTTGAGGTAAAGGACACCAGAGCTAGTTCGAGAAAAGAAGTAGCAAAAATAGACCTCGGGGATCCCTAACCTAGTGCCATACAATTGATTTATCCTATGTACGCCATTTAATATTTTCCACACATTGAGCGAGCATTGTGCAGGAACAATATTAAAATAGCCAAAAAATGCAAAAATAAATCATTAGGAGGAAAAGTGAGTCCCCCCTGGGAAAGCAACAAGACGTGGATCCAGTGGGCATCATCTATATCCCTAATGTTTCTAGGAGGGGAGGCATAGCACTCAATATCTACCCACTCAGGGATGTTGTAAAACTTCCTAAATTCAGAGATTGACCTATTTCCAATCTTCGCCATCGGAAAACCCTAAAAAAGCTACAAACTCAAAGAGAAAGTACAAAGAAAGGGCACAAGAAACTTACAAAATAGAAGATCGATTCAAACGATGAAGAAGCACGAGCCCAAACAACTAGGAAGCAATGAGAATGGAGATTGAGAGAAGAAGGTACGAAGTGCTAGAGCTCACAAAAAATAGAAGAATGCTGAAAAGACTGAAGCGACGGTAGAAAAGTGGCTATTCCAACAAACCTTCAAATTCTGCTAATCATAGTGCACAATAAACGAAGCGGGTGTCGCCAAAATCAACTTCACATCTTTCGAAGAATTGCAAAAAAGCCATTATGGCTAATCATTTAAATTTATTGAGCCCATGAACATGGCCCAACAAACTTAGGGGCAATTGTGGGTACCCAGAATTAAGACCATGGGCCTAGACGAGTAGCCCAGCTCTGGCGGCCCAAAGTCCAGGCCCCCCACCTCTTATTTTGATCCGGTCTCTTCCCACGTTCCCCTGAAGGGAAGTTATAGGAGAGATGGAAGACGTGGGGGAACCAATCACCCCCACTCACCTAAATGTACATGTATATATTAAACCCTAGGTCCGGAGCAAAATGACAAGTTGTATTCTCTATAATCACTCCCCGGAGTATATAAAAATAAAACCAACTGCACCACCGTGGACGTAGGCACTTCTTTGCTGAACCACGTATATCCTTTGTTGTGTGATGGTCATTTTACATTCCTTTTTCCTACTTGGTGATTGCCTTTCTCTTATCTATTTGTGTTGCATAATAATTATCACCACATAACAAATATATATACATGTATCTATATGAGAAATTTCTACTGAGTGAAATAGTAGTTAAGTAATGTATAAATTCTTCAGCTTCACTATAAGTATTCGGAAATATTATAACGATACGGAATTATTCTAAATTACGTAAGACAATCTTGAAGGAACAGATTTTTCTAAAGTGAATACCATAACCTAAATTTCACGTGTTAAGACTTATGGAGAATAAGTTAGAGAGATATATGGGATTCATTAGTACGGTAGACGTGCACACTAGATGAGAGGTGAGAATTCTCAAGAGAGTGTCGCATACTAATATGACTGTTGCATTAGCCGGTAAGCATTTTAAATACTTGCTAAACTATTTTTAAACTGCTTTACATTCGGGCTCTGACCCGTTTGCTATTACCTCTGCTCTCTTGTGTATATATATATATATATATATGTATTACAGGTACCCAGTCACAGGGGCATCATGCTTAGGATTCTTTAGATGGAACGCGTTGTAGCTTTTGTGGGAGTTGCAGGTCATTGCTTAGACGACCTCATTGTTGACTCTACTTCAGTTTTATCCAGTGGGGCAGGTGTCGCCCTTTTCCATTATTTAGTTGGTTTTGTCAGAGATTGTAATTCTTTTGCTTTCAGTATCCTTATTTTAGGATTTATTACTGTCAGGATGTTTTCCTTTAGTGTTTTAAAGTGGGGATTTGTTATTGATGGTTAGACTCTTGAATGTTCATTTCTATTCTTATAGTTAATGTGTGACTCTTAAAATGTTAATGGTTAATGGTTTTATAATTGGATTTAATAAAATGGAAATAAGGTTTTTAAATGGTTTTGACACTTAGCTTAATTAATCAGGGTGTTTAAATTTGGAAATTTTAATTTGCGACAGTGATGCTAAGAATGAACCAACTGTTCACCTTGATTTTAATTTAATAAAGGATTGATCGCCCGATATTTAATTAGGTGGGGTGTCACAAAACCTTGTATCAGAGTATGATAGGCAGTCTTCTCTACTTGACTACCAGTCGTCCCGACATAGCCTTTAGTGTTGGAGTCTGTGCGCAATATCAGGCGTCCCCGAAAGAGTCACACTTACTCGCTCTAAAATGTATTATCAAATACGTGAGTGGGACTCTCTAATATGGTATTTGGTATTCCTTTGATACCAATGACTGTTTGTCCACCTATTTGGATGCCGATTGGGCTGGGGATGCAGATGGTTGTAAGAGCACTTCTGGTGGGTGTTTTTATTTTGGTTATGCTCTTGTCTCCTGGCTGAGTAAGAAGCAAAACTCCATCTCTTTGTCCACTGCAGAGGCTGAGTACATCGTCGTTGGGAGTTGTTACGCGTAACTCTTATGGATGAAGCAGATGCTAGAGGATTATGGGATATCACAGGACACCATGACCATCTCCTGTGATAACACGTACGCGATACACATATCCCACAATCCAGCCCTGGATTCACTCACAAAGCACATCAGGATACGCGAGCACTTTATACTTCAGTTAGTTGAGGAAAAAGTCGTATCCCTGAGTTTCGTTCCCACCGACCGTCAGTTAGCCGATATTTTCACGAAACCTTTACATGCCCTTAGATTTAATAGTCTTAGGAAGTCTTTGGGGATTTTCACAGTTGACTGAGGGGTTGGTTCGTGTCTAGGATAGGATGTTTTTTCTTGTTCATATCATATGCTTCCTATTGCTAGTTTGTATCATGTGTATTATTACTTTTTCTTTTTATATATTTTTTAGAAAAATCCAAAAAGATTTTCTTTTTATAAAAATTTTAGAAAAGCTCAAAAAGATTTTTGTATTTTTTTTGCACCTTTTACGGATGAACATTTAAGATAGACAAGTCATAAATTTCATTCCATTTATCCGTGTGACTGTTTGATAGTGATTTGAGACGCTACATCATTGCAACCATGTGCTTTATATTGTTTGGAGTCTTTGAGATGTGATTAGTGATATCTTTCTACATGTTTGACTCCTATCTCCTTTATTGAACACATGCATGGCTAAATTTGAATATTGTACTTGTCTATCATATATTGGCATGAGTGTTTCCATCTCAATTATGTCTATACAATGTACAATATGTGATAAAACTTGACAATATTGGAATGCATGTTATAACCGTTTGGTGAGACTGTGTGTTTATTTAAAAATGGGGAAGGGCTGCGAAAGGTTCATTTAGCCTTTGCGAATACTAGGCCACCGATAAAAAGGACCTGAAAATGGAGGAATTTTACTATCCGGGGTCCAAAGAGGTTAAAAGAGCCCGAAAAATTTAAAGGCAATCAAAAGCAATTCATGCCAAGTATGGGCCATTAGGTTTCACTATCAATTCTCCAAAGTTTGAGAATTTATATCACCTCTATTCAACATATAAATCTGAGGGAGTTTGGGTGGAGAATTTAAACGGGTTTGCACTTCCTTGAAAGTCCTGAAAAAGCATGAAATCGTTTTGGACGTTATTGGTGTGGAAATCACTTTGAGCTTTGATTTGTTGATTTTATTGAGTCAGTGTCTCATATTTCCATTTTTTTACACCTAAGAAATATTTTGAGTTCATTCGTTAGGAGTATTCGATATTCATCGTGCACATATGTCATGGTTGTATTCATTGATTTTCCGCTCGAATTTGTTCACACCAATTCATTTACGCTATCATCGACTTGGTTGTTTTGTTTTCTTTCATGGTGTGATTCTTTGTTTATATATTTTATGTGAAAATTTTTGAAAAATTCAAAAATAGTAGTTTAATTCCTTCTGACATACTCTAATTGCATTTATTTCAGATTCGCACATCTGTCTATATGGGGACATAATAAAAGGGTGAGAAGAATTATCATATTATGGGGGAGTTTTTTTTAGATTTGAGATTTGTCATATGTTTTCATCATAAATTGGTATCTATGTTTATCTCATTTCAAACTCGATACGTAACTTGGTATTTGATTTTTCTCATGGGTGTAGGTACTACATTGATGATCACTGAATTGCTCACCTTGATGAGAAAAGTTTTGAAAGATTTGAAGATCAAATGATGAAGTCTTATTCATTTGTATCTTTCCAGTTTTGGGTTCATGGAAGGGTAGATTTGTATAGGCAATTTTGGTATTTGATTATTTGATAATTCGAATTTTTTATATATGTATCGGCATAGACATAGGGGAGATTTATAAGGACATTTTAATCATGTCCGAAATATTACATTTATGTATGTCATATGCCACTACATTTGGCACGTCTCTACATGATCTCACATGAAGGCCTCAATCCGAATTTCGGGAATCAAGCATTGATTATCTCCATCATCTATCCCAAATCTGCCTCAGCGACTTCACGTTCCAGGATTTTAGGGATTTAATGCAAGTGGTACGCAACAAAAGTCAAAATAGTGAAAGAAGGCAAGCTATGGAAGTTCAAGGGCATTTTATTAATTTTATAGCCACCATCCAGAGGACTGGTCAACTATAAAGTTGAATATTTCGCCTCCATGAAGATACTGGAAGAAACGGCACCTCAATCCGAGCTACGGTGAAGAAGTTATGGCCTTTTGAAAATGGAGAATATTTCGAGAAAAAATCCCTAAAAAATGCTAAGTGTTTCAGCCCCAATTTCTAGCGAATTTTCGCGAATCGAAAGCCAAACCGGTTCGGGGGGCAAACCGGATCGCGATACACCCGAACCGGTTCGGGGTACCTGTACGCTGGCAGAGTTTTAAAATCACAAAAACTCTTTATTGATTTCCCTATAAAAGCCAACTTCGAGGGAGTTATTTTGCAAGACTTTGAGAGACGTTTTTGAGAGTCCAAATACATCTAGTCTTCATATTTTTGAGTCCCAAGACTCATGTTTTGATTCACACATCTTTTCCAAACCTTTGTGAATCCGTTTGCTACCCAAGAACACAACCTTGTGTTTGTTCAACCTTTGTGGAGAAGTCGTATTCCTTCTTCATTGTTGCCCTCCTAGAAAGGGAAAGTTCCAGCTATCGACTACAGAACCGATGCCTGCGGGTATTTTTGTGTCACACTGTATTTTTACTGTAATCCGTGTAACAGTTTCTTAAAGTATTATAGTGAAAATAAAAGGTTTTTCCCCTTTGGGGGATTTTTCCTCACATGTGTATGTTTGAATGTTCTTGCATGATTTTATCATCTTTTCAATCACACCTAGATGCATGTTTAGGACTTAATTGATAAAAACTGAGTTTAATTAAATAATCTCTCTATTTTAACACGTGCGCACCCCTTTCAAAAGTAAATTTAAGAAGCGCTTTTGTTCTCCACACATTTTTCCACGGATATGGCACTGTCCCCAACTCCCTTAAAATTGTGTAATAGCTTTAGACCATAAAAATGTCATCCTCCCCTATAGCCCATGTCAAGCAATCCTCCACTCTAATCCCGAAGTCTCCTAAATTTTGGGTTCACGGCCCCTCTCTTATGATCTACCAACAACCTCGTCTTAGCCCTTCTAATGCGTAATATCCCTGAAAAACGATCCTCCAAGGTACTATCCCTCCCCTTTCTATCTTTCCAAAATTTAATTATACGTCAAGAGAATTACCCTAACCTTTTGTTATGTTCTTCCATAACCCTACCTTATGTGCATAGCATCCCATATCTGGTCCCCACCCACATCGACTAACACCTCCCATAGCCACCACCATTTTCCTCCACAACCTATTTTCCTCTCTAGGAAATCTCCATGGCAACTTACCTAGCAATGCTTTAATAAAGCAATCTAAACTTTTCACGCCCACCTTGGTTGTCTTACATACCTCTTACCAGATTACAAGATAATATTTAAAACCTTTTGTATTACCTCTCCACAAGAAACCCCTCATTATCTATTCTAACCTCTTATGCAATGAGGTCGGGAGTGGCAAAATATACATGAAGTAGGTCGACAAGATCGATAGATTGCTTTTGATCAAACTCAACCTACCCGCCTTTAAGAGAGAACAATTTTTCCACCCCACCAGTCCATTTTTAAATCTCTTGAGAATTGGATTACAAATTCTTTAGATTTGAATTGTGCCCCCAAAGGAAAGCCAAAATATGACGAGGTAGGGAACCCACCCTACATCTTACCACTTCAACCAAATAACCCACATTCCCGCCTCATCCACTAGGATCATCTCACTTCTCTATACATTAATGTGAAACCCCAACATAACCTCAAATCATAATAATAACAATCTTAATTCCCTCACCTACACCTCTTTCGCATCATAAAAAATGGCAGTCTCATCTACAAACAAAAGATGCAATATCCTAACTGAATTGGAGTTTGCATCTTCAATTAAGAACCCACTAATCAACCCACCTTCCACAACTCTACCCAAAATCCTACTAAGAACCTCCATCACCAATATGAATAGGAAAGGAGATAAAGGGTTCCCCTGACGGAGACCTCAAAAGTCGAAAAAAATCCTCCAGACGTCCTATGGACCAAAACTAAAAATCTCACTGTTGATATGAAACTATTCATCCATCGACATCACCGATCCCCAAAGATCATCGTCCCTAATAAATAAAACAAGAACGCCCAAATGACATGATCATATGCCTTCTCAATATCCAGCTCACATATAATTTCGGGGTCTCCACTTCTCACTCTAGATTCAACACACTCATTTGCTATTAACACTGCATCCAAAATTTGCCTACCCCACAAAAGAATTTTGATCTTATAATGTGATTGTCTTAACCACATTCCTTGGCTTATCTAACAATACCTTGCATAAAATCTTATGCACACTTCCTACTAAAATAACGAGTCTAAAATAATTCACATCCATTGACGCACCCTTCTTGGGAATCAAAGTTAAAAATGTAGCATTGAAACCGTTAAAAAATGACCTCTCTCATGAAACTCCATAAAGAATACCATTACTTCTCCTATCATTATGGATTAACAATGCTGAAAGAAGGCTATAGTGAAACTGTGTGGTCTCGACACCTTGTCCCCACACATAGATTTCAATACATGAACAACCTATTCTTTTATGAAGGACCCTTCCAATAAATCCATCCCATCCCCTAAAATATTCCCCATCTTATAACAACCCCCCTTTTCTCTCGTAAAGGTTGGACATACACGATACATCAAATATGGGGCTTGTTTGTCAAATAATACCATTCTCAGCATTAAACCATATAAAGCATATATTGTTAAATCATAATGAGTTTAAATTGATATCCAAAGTGATAATAAAATCCAGCATGCACCAAGTGTATACGAAATTCAACATAATCGTAAATATCTCAACCCAACATGAACTAAATAAACTCCAAGCTCATGCCCATATAGAAATACTAAGTAAAACAAGTAAACCGAAGTGTAGTAGAACCTAAACTATAATCAATAAATCTAAATAATACGAAAAGTAAAAGGAGACTACTAAGCTGATCCGTCAACAGTCCTGTTATCCCTGTCTAAGAGTACTTGGGGGGAAAAAATATTTATAAATTGGTTTAGTTCTCTAGAATTGCAAGCATTAACTTATTTAATTTAAAGTGAAATAAATAAAGTTGATTCAGAGTAAATATCCACCATTGCCGCTCACATAAGATTAACATCTCACCCCTCATCTAAGTGTTATATTACCCATATTTGAATAAGCCCCCAAAAAATAAATGACAATTGTGCCAGTTTAATATAAGATGCAATAGATGTAATCGACATACCGAAACGAAATCATCTACATTCATGTTATTAATGCCCAAAGTATCCAAGTCTCATATAACTCACAAAGGTGACATAAACATCTATATTGCACACAACATAGTATGGAGACTCTAATTATCGTTTACATTCGTAGACAACTTAATTAAATATCATTTAATTTGTGTATTTATATATATCTCCTTTCATATATGCGACACTTAAAGTCATCTACCAGTAGTGTCTCGTTCGTGCTCTATCAGCTAGTCCGAAGGAATCCTCTATCCGAGCAGACATCACAAAACACACATAAGTGGGGCGGTCCCTGCACAGTACACCAGTTCACGACCCATACCCAACGGTGACAAAATGATCCCAATATTCACAGATCACTCGTAAGTGGCATTGCTACGTAGTACCTATAATAATGACCTACATAATGCCTAACCCACCTGTGTCGATGTGTGCTACGGCCTAAAACGCACGTACCCCCAACCGATTAGACCGTCCACAAACATAGGTATTTCCACACAAATAAATATAAGTACATATTATTCTCATATAATATGTATAGTTAATTACTCTATAATTATCTAATATATCCCATATAATTACTCATAAATGTTCACCCATTGATAATTGATTATCTAGTTAATTATTAAATTCATCCCATTTATAAGATTATTTAACCATCTAGTTAAATATAATTTCCCATTTAATATTTGGGCTATAAGAGTATTTTTAATAAAAATCTTCGTTAACTCAAACACCTTCCCACCAACTCGTATGGATTTCTAAAAATACTCTGGATCCATCCCCGGTCCCAACTCATCCTGCCCCAAGGGCCGAATCGATCCACCTTCTTGTCCAAAATCGATTCTCCCAGCAGCTGAATTGATTCGCCTCCATAGCCGAATCAATTCGGATCTGGGAAGTAACCTAGATCTGTTACGTTTCTTCAGTACGAAAATTCTAAATTTCATCCCAAAGCCCATTCCAATAGTCAATTCAATTACAACAACATATGAACGCATCCCTAAGAGTTAGTTCTTCATCTTAGAATGGTTAATTACATAAATTAACATCAATTTCCTCCCGAAATCCTAGATTTTACATCAATTGATTATGATTCTAGACCAGATTTTATACTATAAATCCATCTAGATTTAAATCATATTTTAATATAACACATATATTATAATTCTCTTGATTTTTAGAATTTAAAACATGAGTTCAAATTCACTACATATGCATCAAGGTTTTTAATTTATTCAGGAACCCAAAGGCATGAGTTCTATCATTCAAACCAAGATTGTAATCATCCTAAATTTCTGGGTTAAACCACCTAAATTTCGAATAATCTTCTCTGCATACATAAGATTAAATTCTACCATTTAATCACCGATTTCATACTAGAACTCAAAAATTATATGGGATTTACTGCAATGAATCAAGAAATACATTGGACATTTGATTAAGCAAGAAAATTCTTTTCTGGATATGGTGGTTTATGATTTCCTCTTAAATCCCTAGTTTCCTCTCATCTTTGGCCTTTGTTCCTTTCTCTCTTGAGGTGGGGCTGCTAGGGTTAGGAGTTTGATTAAGTGTATGGAGTATTACTCTTGATCTTAAATATATATTAATTCCAATTCTCGATTTAAGAAAAATTCTCTATTTTTAGACCCCCAAATGGCACCGAAACCATAAGGAAACTAGCCCAACCTCCCAACTTATATACCTATACCCCGGGACCATTTTTAAAGGTGTAAAACACCTAAATAAGCCCATAAAGCTTCCCGTAATGCATCCCAATTATTTTATTCCACAAGTATATTTACAATAGAGTCACACATCATATATTAATTGTCCACTACACATGCAATTATTTTCTATTGCAATTATTCACATAAAAATCAATCTTATATGATTTTGAAATAATAACAAATTACTTGTTCACATTTAATTAATTTAAATTCATCGATTTAATTTAATTTCCACAAACTTGATTTTATTTCAAAATGGTTTTATTTAATTCTTAGAAAAATACGGGGTATTACTGTAAGAACATGTTTTTCAACAATGTTCATAGCATAGCTTTAGGCTAGTATGGCATATACCATTACACATCGTCACGTAATGTCAAGACGAACCGAACACAAAGATCTCCAAAGTTTGAAAACTTCCCAACATCCCAACATCCCAAAATGTATAAAACGTATTTAGAGTTTTGATTTAATTCATAAAACTATATTTAGGGATGTTTTATTTTATTAAAAAGACGAACTTGGTTTTGACTTTTCGAAAATAACTTTTTCTAAGATGTGTAGGCGAATTTTTAAAAATAAACTTTTTTTCGGAGCAAGTCATTCAAGCGACTGGAGCAAGTCGTTTGAGCGACAGGAGCAAGTCATTCAAACTACATTGTTGTTTCGTTCGAACGAGATGCAATGTCATTGCAACCACCCTTCCGCATTAAGAATTTTTTATTCTTATAACTTGTTCGTGGGTCACTTTTTCTCAAGACTTTTGACGAAAATGCAGTGCCAAATTTTGGGCAAAAGTTCTTCAAGTTTTGTGTGTCAAAAGACCCTTTTAATTCACAACAAAGCGTCCTTAAATATTATTCTTGTGAATTAGTTTAGAACCCTAGATAGTTTTGTATCTATTTGCATACACCTTCTGGAGAGGCACTCCATGGCTGACTAGGTGCCACTTGAGGGAGGTACTGGGCTGATGACTATGACTACGGTCATTAGGATGACTCGAGGGTTCTCCTTGTTGATTCAGAATTGCGCATTCTTATGGATTTTCTGTGTGTTGATCCATTGCAGATTTCATTATAATCCGTGTAAGTTACGATTTACAGTCTATAGGTTTTACCCGAATGGGTTTTTTCCTCATATTGAACGTGTAGTATTTGCGTGGTTTGATTTATCTGTTTTATCACATAGTTGCATGTTTAGGATAAATAACATAAAATCGATTTAAAAAGTCATTTCAGCATAATTAATTGGTGTTGCAATATTTTTGTGTGAGATAACAAATTTTGTCAATAAAATTAGAATATTAATTTAATTGGACTTGTGTCAACTTTTTGTTGAAATCACCCCGCCAAGAGTTTCACCACTCTGCAAATTGGTATCAGAGTGTGCTGCACTATTTTGTTATGTAGATCTTGTTTTAGTACGTTTTGGGTGATTTTTTGTGCTTATTTTATCTCGTGAAGGATTCTCCTATATTTGATGATTTAAATAGTTTGAATTTGACTTTTGCTAAAAGAATTAAATTTTTGAAAAAAGAAAATTCTCGTTTTAAATCCGCTATAGAGCTTTTACAAACGGTTCAAAATCAAAGAGATTTTTATCATGAGAAACTTATGGACATGGATTGTGATTTTAAAATTTTGGATGTGTCCAAGAAAGAGAGTGATGATATAGTCCTATTTTAGGAAAAAGAATTGGAAGACTTTAAAAATTCTAGGGTTTGTGTTTGTGCCAAAGAAGACAAAAATATTTTTATTGATTTTATGGCACGTGAAGAGACTTTTGGGGATAAGTGTGCATATTTTAAGAGTGAGCATGATAACCTTTTAGGAGTAATTAAAAATTTATAGAACGAATCCTTAATTTTGGAAGAGTCAAATTCTTTATTGGAGTCTACAATTTTGATGTTATAAGCTGATTCGCCAGACTCGAGTAGTGTTAGTAGTAATGGTATTAGCACACATGTTTCTAACGCTTCCATATTGCTAAAGCAAAGACCATTATTTGTTTTAGAGGGTCGATAAATTCCAATGACATTAGAAAAGATCACACTTTAGGCAACATTCCACCCGTTTACATATGTTCACACTGTGGTAGGGAATGTCACCTTAGGAGATTTTTTTTATCTTGGAAAAGGTTCTAGGATGTCAAAGTCTAATGTTTTATTAGTTCCCAAAACCCCAGGTCATCGTTTCACATCCGTTTGGGTTAGGAAAACTCTTTTAGAGATGCTAGATTTTAGACGTGTTAATTGTCACATGCTTGCACATGATGCATCACTTACTATTTCATATCGTTGATTGCTTGCATGATTTTTTTTCATACACTTATTGTAGTTTCATGATATTTTTTTACTAGGTGTTTTGACATGTACTTTTTATATTCAATTTTTAGATTTGAATTTTTTTCGAAAAATACAAAAAGATTTTTTGGTTTATATATTTTTTAAAAAATACAAAAAGATTTTTATTTTTTTCTTTGCACCGTATATGAATGGACATTTAGGATGATGGGGTCATAATTTCATTCCATATTAATGTGATGATTTGATAGTGTTTTGACATGCATCATCATTCCATTTATGTATTTTATAATGTTTGGAGTCATTGAGATGTGATTAGTTGTTACTACCTACATGTTTGACTCATGAGTTCCTTTAATGCACACTTGCACAGATTTGTTTGATTATTGTACCTGTTTATCACATATTGGTCGGAGTGTTGTCATCTCATTTTTGTCTATACAATAGCCAAAATGGGATAAAACTTGACAAGAAAGTATTGCATGTAAAAACCATCTACTGAAAGGATTTAATTTAAATAAAATATGACGAGTGAATCATGGGAAAGGCTCCAAGAGTACAAAATTAACTCGTCGTGAAAGCCACCATTTGAAAAGAGCCCAAACAAATTAAAGGCAATAAAATGATAAATATGCCAAAAAGGGACCACCTCAAAAGAAAAATAAATGCATAATTATTTATGAGGGAGTTTGGATAGAAAGTAATGAAAAGCGCATCCTGACAGCATCATGACAAAGCATTACATACTTTTAGACGTTATTGGTATGAGAATCATTCTTGACTTTGATGTGTTGATGTATTGAGTCGATGTCATTTAAATTTAACACTTTTTGACACCTAAAGACGATTTTGAGATTCATTCGTTAGGAGTACACATATTCATCGTGAACATATGTTATGTTTGATTGCTTTGATTTTCCTATCGAATATGTTCACACTCATTCATTTTATTTCCATAATTTGGTTATCTTAGTATAAATTCATAGTGTGTGTGTTTTTGTAAAATTATTTTTGCATTTTTGTATGAAAAATTTTAATTTCAAAAAAAGTTGGTGAGTTTTGTTGTCGTGATGCCTTACACGTAACTCTTGTTGCTTTACTTCTTTGTCGTTTTGTCTATTTCGATAAAAATAAATAGGAGATCAAATTATAATGGAGTTTTTTTTAGATGAGTTTGATTTATGGGGGAGTATTAGAGTTTGTATTATGAGGGAGACTTGATTTGATTTGATATATTATTTATGCCTATCTCATTGATACTTACCTCGTTGTTATTTTGATTTATGTTTATCTCATGTCAAACTCGATGTGTCACGAAGGTATATAGTTATTGTCTCATGTGTGTAGATACCTAATTACTGAATACTCAAACGCACGGATGAAGACAAGTTTGGAAAAGGGGAGATAAAGTTTTTTAAGACGAAGAAACTTATGCCGTTCGATTTTTCTAAGGTTGGGAAGGGTATTAGTAACTTTATAATAGGAGAGTTTTTATTTTAATTTGGTGTTTCGAACAATTTGTTTGTTTTTTACCAGCATAGCCAAAGGAGGAGATTTGTAAGAACATGTTTTTCAATAATGTTCATAGCATAGCTTTAGGGTAGTTTAGCGCATACCGTTACACGTCGTCACGCAATGCCAAGACGAGCTGAACACAAAGATATCCAAAGTTTGAAGAATTTTAGACATCCCAAATGTTATAAAACGTATTTAGAGTTTTGATTTAATTCATAAAACTATATTTGTGATGTTTGCTTTTATTAAAAAGACGAACATGGTTTTGACTTTTCGGAAATAATTTTTTCTAAGATCTATAGGCAAAGTTTTAAAAATAATTTTTTTTAGTGCAAGTTATTCAAGTAACAGGAGCAAGTCGTTCGACTGAGAAGAGCAAGTTGTTTAGGTGACAGGAGCAAGTCGTTTAAACGACAATGCTATTTCATTCGAACGAGATGCAACGTTGTTCGAACGACCCCGCCGCCTTAAGAATTATTTGTTCTTATAACTTGTTCGTGGATCACTTTTTCTCAAGACTTTTGATGAAAACACAGTGCCAAATTCAAGGCAAAAGTTCTTCACATTTTGTGTGTCAAAACACCCTTTTAATTCATAACAAAGCGTTCATGAATATTATTCTTGTGAATTAGTTTAGAACCCTAGATAGTTTTGGATCTATTTGCATTCACCTTGTGGAGAGGCACTCCATTGCCTGACTAGGTACCACTTGAGGGAGGTATTGGGCTGACGACTACGACTGTGGTCATTGGGACGACTCGAGGGTTCTCCTTGCTAATTCATAGTGGCGCGTTCTTATGGATTTCTTGCGTGTTGATCCATTGTACATTTCATTGTAATCCGTATAAGTTATGATTTACAGTTTATAGTGAAATAAAAGGTTTTACCCGAAAGGGGTTTTCCCCCCATATTAAGCATGTCGTATTTGTGTGGTTTGATTTGTCTGTTTTATCACATAGTTTCATGTTTAGGATAAACAAGATAAACTCGATTTAAAAAGTCATTTAAGCATAATTAAAATTGGTGTCGTAATTTTTATTTTAAATCACCCTTTGCGAGTAACGGGCACCCTACAATTACATTCGTCCCCCTAATAACATGATTCTGTCCTTCGAATCTAGAAACTATGTACCTAGCTAGAAGAGTTTATAATATTTTGTCTACATGAAGTCCTCCCTCTTCCAAGTCGACTTGTCCTCCTTATGGTGTCCTTACTGCACTCGAATCAATGGAACAACCTAGGATCAAAGTTAGTGCTCCTTATGGTCCATAATGACTACGGGTCTCTCCTCGTAGGTAGCATATGGATGGAGCTCTTTCTCATAAATGTTGATATAATGGTATGTTATCTCATCTCTATAGAACCTCTGTAATGCAGATATATGGAAGACATCGTGCATCTGCTACAAGTGGTCCGATAATCTCAGTCGATACATTATGGGCTCAATCCTTTCAAGGATAGGGAATGATCTCACATATCGGGGATCCAACTTCCCTTTCTTTCCAAACCCCATCACTCCCTTCATCGGAGACACTTTAATCAACACCTGATCCCCAACATTAAAGTCTAAGTTTCTTCGGCCCGCATCTACATAGTTCATTTACCTATCCTGGCTCGAATCATCTCTAACTTTTCTGAGGTGTCATGAATGAAATCTATCCCGAGTAATTTATGTTCCCCCACCTCCAATAAGCATGAATGTGAACGAAAAGGTCTCTCGTAGTTCGCCTCAAATGGTACCATCTCAATCGTGAACTGGTAGCTATTTTTGTATGTAAACTCCACCAAAGACAAATACAACTCCCATATCCCCTTAAAGTCTAGTATGCACATCCGTAGCATGTCCTTTAACATTAAGTTCACCCTCTAATCCTCCTGTCAGTTTGAGGATGATACGAGGTGCTCAATCTCAACTCTGCCTCTAAAGTCTGCTAGAATTTTCTTAAGAAATGGGACACAAACGTCCTATCCCTATTCGACAAAATGTTGACCGGTACCCCACGTAATTTCATAATTTCTATGAGGAAAATTCTTATGTACTGCTTTAAGCTATAATCTATCCGGGTGGTAAAAAGTGATCCACCTTTGTCAATCTTTCAACAATCATCCAGATGGAATCATGCCCCTTCTGTGATGTAGGCAGCGCAGTGATGAAGTTTATGGAGATTCTCGCCCATTTCCATATCGGGGTCTCCAAAGGATGTAACACACCTACAGGACGTTGATAGTCTACCTTCACCAGTTGACACATAGCACACTTGGACACATATCTATTATGTCCCTCTTTATCCCGGCCAACCAATGCTGACGTGGTAAGTCGTGGTGCATCTTATCCCCTCTGAAATATACCATAAAGCGTGAATTATGAGCCTCAGACATAATAGCTTACCTCAACTCCTCACCATCTGGGACAACTAGTGACCCTTAGAATTTCAATTCACCATCTGACCCAATAGAATAGTGGTCATCACCCTTGGCTAATAAGTGTTTAATCCTTTATTAGCAAAGTTGATCTCGTGCTTGTGCCTTCACAACCCAAATGATGATCTCGGGTGTGATGGTGAGAACTGACATAAATACACGGGTCAAGCTGTCATCCCCACGAAGTGATTTCCACTTCACCTTCCACAATGCCACCAACTCCAAAATTGGCTTACAGCTCAAAGCATCCACTATGACATTCATCTTTCTTGGGTGGTACTGAATGTCAAACTGGTAACCCTTCACAAACTCTAGCCATCTTCTCTGCCTCATGTTCAACTCCCACTGTGTGAATAAATATTATAGGTTCACATGGTCTGTGAATATCTGGAACTTCCCCCCACCCCCCACCCAAAAAAAAGAGATAATGCCTCCACACTCGTAGTGCAAAAACAACGGCTTCTAACTCTAAGTCGTGGGTGGGGTAATGTCCCTCCTGAGGCTTTAACTTCCATGAAGAATAAGCTATCGGCCTCTCCTCCTGCATCTAAACCCCTCTAAGTCCCCTTAAGGAGGCATTTCTAAAGACCTTATAGTCTAACCCCACCCGGGGTAATGTCAGAACCAGTGTTGTAGTCAACCTAGTCTTCACCTCATTAAATGTCTGGTGGAACGCATCATCCCATTTAAACGACACGTCCTTCCTTGTCAAATTCATTAGAGGCCTAACTATCTTTTATAACCCCTGAATGAATCGGTGGTATTACCCAGCTAATCCCAAGATGCCGTGTACCAAAATGGGTCTAGTGGGAGGCCCCATTCCATCACTAAAGAAACCATCCTCGGGTCCACTGATATCCCCCTCTCAAACACAATGCGGACCCGGAACTGCATCTCCCGTAACCAAAAACTGCACTTCTCAAACTTATCATATAGTTAGTAGTCTTGTAGTGTCTATAAGACTACCTGTAAATGTTGTGCGTGCTCCTCCATAGTTCGAGAATAAATTAGGATGTCATCAATAAACACTTTAACGAACTGATCTAGAAAGTCCATGAATACCCAATTCATCAAATCCATAAACGCCATCGGTACGTTGGTTAGCTCCAAAGGCATAACTAAAAACTCATATTATCCGTATCTCGTAAGAAATGTTGCCTTAGAAATATCCTACTCCCAGTCTCTCAACTGATGACGACACAATCTCAAATCAATCTTAGATAAATACACAACACCCCATAATTGGTCAAAAAAATCATCAATGTGGGGCAACGAATATTTATTCCATATGGTGACTTTGTTCAATTCCCTGTAGTCGATGAAAAGTCACAAGGCTCCATCCTTTTTCTTGACCAACATAACTAGAGAATCCCACGTCGAAGTACTCCTCCTAATGAACCCATGTCACAATAACTGCTCAATTTGATCCTAAAGCTCCCTCATCTCTAGAGAAGCCATCCGATATGGTCTACGTTCAATGGATCTCATGCTCTAAATCTAATCAATCATGATGTATATCTCTCGACTAGGTGGCAACCCTGGGATCTCCCCAAATACATCAGAGGACTCGTTAACTACTGGGATAAAATCTAGAGACACTACGACCTCCGAAGAAGTCACCTCCTCAATATAATACAAATGCATACTCTACCCACTTCCGGGTTACGGCATCGTAACTAGGTACATCTCCTGCCCCAAAATGGCGAAGACGATAGACCTACCATAATAGTCAACACATGCTTTGTATGTAGCTAGACAATTCATTCCTAATATGACATCGTACTCGTGTATATCTAGTATCCGTAAGTCTTCTATGAAAGTGAGTCATCCTATCTCGACCCCTACACCCCCAACATACTGAACATATAGGTGCCCCTCTACCCACAGGTGAGTCTATGTCCAGTATAATATCAGAAGAAAGATCTATCATCCCAGTTTCATGTGAAAAACTATTTCTAACCAATGAATGAGATTCCCCGATATAAAAAAAATATGACCTAGGGAACATACCCTCAATAGCCTAAACTAGCGTTGGTCCCTCTGTCGGCGTAATGTGATACTATTATACCTTGATTTTGGTATGAATGAACAAGAAGTACACATAAATAAATGAATTAAATCTAAGGAGGAATAACATAACTTTTATTCATTATTAATATGATAAAAGTGATATCATGAGAGTGATATCAATCGCAGTACTTTAATTACGCAAAGTATAATAATTAAAAGGTAATAAAAACCTACTTATTTAGTATTCAGTTAACTTGCTGTCACACTGGGATATTCAAATGAATTATGGCTTGATCTTTTGTTATGCAATGTGTGGTATATAAGTATTAGGGGTTAATTAGTCATTTTGGTATTTAAAATTGTCTTTGTTAAAGTTCTTAGGGCTTATTTGAAATTATCTTGGGACTTTAAAATATTAACCTTAAGCTCATTATTGAACTTTGGTGCAAGAGAGCTTTTATCTTAAAATAGTTTCATGCATGTATGGGTAAAGCTTAGGGATCAAACTCATAACTTAGAATAGTTTATAGGGGTTGATGTGTAATTTTAAAGGAATTTCTTTAAGTGAAAACCTTGTTATTACATAACTTGAGCTGGGAATATCCAAACATGGACGTATCTTATACCATTTTGATCAGAAAATTTTAATAAAAATTTTGGGAAAAAAATCATAATTTCCAGATTTGCCACGTGCCCGCGCCCTGATGATGAGTGAAATATTTTGTATATTTTATACCCAAATTTATACCTTGTTAGTCCCATTTTATTTCATGCAATAAGTTCGTATAATCATTTTATTAAAAAGGGAAAAAATGCAAGAGGTATTGAATTCATATTCAAAATGATAATTTTAAGTCAAAAATGGACAATTCGATAATTCTATAATATTCCTGTGCTAATTTGTGGAAAAAGTTGCCCAGTGAAAATTTTGTAGGCAATAATGGAATTTGGTACAAATTGATGATCAACTCGAAAAATATGGGAAAAAACTGATTTCAAAAAAAGATGTTTTTAAACTTAAAAAAGGTCCAAATTGAAACTCAGCGTGCATGTTTAGTAAGAAACAATAAGAGTTTTAGAGTGGGGGGAAATTCGATCACTTATCCCAATCCAAAGATTAAAGAATGGAGAGATAGCTTCCCGCACTATTCGGCCAATAAGGGAGAGTCCCACCCCAACTCAAATACCTCACCACTTGTCATATAAAAAGGATCATTGATCTCACAATTTTAGAGGGATTTCGAGGAGAAACTTTGAGTGATTGTAATCAATTTGTGGGCCAAGTTTTTATCATTTTTTTTAGAGTATTGAAGATTATTGTGGGATAACTTATTATAAGTTTGGTTTATTAATGAAGATATCTATTCATTCTTTCATTATGGTAGCTTGATTCTTCTATTAGGATTAGGGTGAAGTTTATCAAAGTTATCTAATATTGTCACGTTAATTTGATTGTTGTTTATTCCTTAATCGTTTTAATTGTTATTAAAGATTCGGTATTCATTTTAAAACCGTACAAGAGTGTGCTTTAAAACCTTCAAAATTATTTTGTTGACCAAATTTTAAGATTTAAAAATAGTATTTTTTTTATGAATTAGCATCTTGATGGTTTTGATAGTCCACGATTAAATACGTTTGCGAACATTAAGACTTGTATTTTCTAAGAGAATAGGGATTTTAGACGTCTGTTAGAGATGTTAAAATATTTCCAACATAACTGTCGGAGGGTAGTGTGACTGGGGTCTGGTAAAATACTGAATCGGGTGAGGCATGACCCACTCCAATGGACGATGCCTTCAAGGTCTTCAGGGTCTCAAGAGCATCTGGGTATGAAAATCTTCCACTTCTGGTAAAAATATAGTAATGTCTATGAACCGCCTCTTGCAAATATGAAACTTCACAAATAAAAATATCAACTTGGAGAAAAAGGATCTCCTGAGAGTGATGGTTGTCAAGGTGGGAGTGAAGAAACAAGAACTCAGCACTTAGAGAGAGAGCAGAGAGAGAATACTATGAGGTTCTAGTGTGATTTTGACAGAGTAACTATGCTATTGAGTTTTTTCCTATCTTTTTCTTTCCCTTTCCCAAGAGTCCTATTTATACTTAGGCACTAGGGCTTAGTTGGCACTTTTGGGCACCAAAACTTAGAGGGTTGGTGCAGGACAAGGTCTGCAGTGTACCATGTTTTCCTACTTGTGTGAAGCAGCCTGTCCCCTTAGACAGGTGCCACCGGGTGTAAACCAAAGTCAAAAATCAAATATGCCTACGCTAGATGATAAAATATTTGATTTGATAAATATATTTTCAAACGGTAACTTGTCGTACAAATTTTGTAAACTTGAGAGAGGAGGCCTCGAGTACCACCTCCTCTAAAACTATCAATCCGGGGGAAGGCGCTTGAGGAACCCTCTCCTCTAAAATCATTTTTCTTTAGAGGATCCTTGAGGACCCTTTGTTCTATGAAAATCATTTTTCTAAAAGTTCATTTCTTGTGAGCAACCCTTTGGCTACTCACTTCACTTGTGACTAAGTCTGAGTTGTGTGTGATCTTGAATGACTCTTAAGGTCTTCCTACTAGTATTCTCTCAATCCTAAAGTTTTAAGTGGTTGAGCATGCCCAACAAACCTTGTTCCTCAGTCACCAAACCAAAACTCCCAAGAGATCCCAACTGGCCTATTTGAGCCCCGCTTTCTCAACTAGGCTACATGTACATAAAGTATGTGCGTTAGGACTTTTTTCTTTCAAATAATGACTTTTCATAACGGTGGGTTGAACATGGTAGCCACTCCCTCATCCTGGCTTATTTTCTAAAAGCTGAGGGGGAGGACTTTGAGGGTTCCTCACCTAAGATTTTCTAGAGGTTGAGGGACACCAAGGGTTCGTTACCCAAATGTTTTTCTTCCGTTGAGGGACCCCGATGGTTTCCCATACCATATACATTTTTTGCCATTGAGAGACCCTGGGGTTTTTGCTACGCATATACATTTTCTGCCATTAAGGGACCCTGGGGATTTCACGACCCATATACATTTTCTGCCCTTGGGGGTTCCGCGACCCATACATATTTTATGTCGTTGACGGACCCTGGGGGTTCCACAACCCATGTAGATTTTCTATCGTTGACGGACCCTGGGGGTTCCGCGACCACATATATTTTTTTATCATTGAGGGGCCCTTGGGGTTCCGTGACCCATATACATTTTCAGCTGTTGAGGGACCCTGGAGGTTCCATGACCCATATACATTTTATGTCGTTGTGGGACCCTGGGGGTTCCGCGACCCATGTATATTTTATGTCATTGAGGGACCTTGGAGGTTCCGTGACCCATGTACATTTTCTATCATTGAGGGACCTTGGGGGTTCCGCGACCCATCTAAATTTTCTACCGTTGAGGGACCTTGGGGGTTTCGCGACCCAAATATTTTCATGCCATTGAGGGACCTTGGGGGTTCCTCATTCCAAGTATTGTTTTGGAAGTTGAAGGGGGGGGGGGGGTCTTTGAGGGACCCTGACCCGGTGGTCAAGCTTGAAACACCCTTCTATATTAGCCCCTAGTGCAAAGTCTTTTGTGTTGGGCAAACCAAAAGGCTTTGTATGCCATAATTCTATTTTTAGTTTTGTGGGACCCTAGGGTTTCTTCATTATTCCCCCTAGGGTCATTCAATTCTCTATCACTTCATCCCAAGTTTTGTAGATGAGGACACTTATGGTGGACCTCCTTATCCGGGTATCAACTTGGGCAGAGGGGTTGCTCACGATGAGCCCCTCGTCCTTGGACTTTTTCTGTGGCCTTGTATCTTGTTTAGAGGGGTTACTCATAGTGAGCCCCTTGTCCTTGGAATTTTTTTATGGCCTTATATCTTGGGTAGAGGGGTTGCTCATGGTGAGCCCCTAATCCTTAGCCTTTTTTTGTGGCCTTCTATCTTGGGTAGAGGGGTTTCTCATGGTGAGCCCGTCATCCTTGGCCTTTTTCTATGGCCTTCTATCTTGGGTAGTGGGGTTGCTCATGGTGAGCCCCTCTTCCTTTTCCTTTTTCTGTGGCCTTCTATCTTGGCTAGAAGGGTTACCCATGGTGAGCCCCTCGTCCTTAGCCTTTTTCTGTGTCCTTCTATCTTGGGTAGAGGGGTTGATCGTTGTGAGTCCCATTGTCCAGGTATTACACCGCATCATAGGGCCACTCAAGGTGGACCCCCTTGGTCTAAATATTTTCTTGCTAACTTGGGTAGTGAGAGACCATGTAGGTGGGCTCACTCGTCCTTGGCTATTTTAAAATACCATATGGACACCCCTCTACATTAGTCTCCTTGTACAAAAATCTTTATGTTGGGTAGACCAAATGGTTTTTGTACGAAATGATCACTTCATCTTGGAATATGAAAAGTTTCATGCGATCACATCATTACATTGTTCGATTTGGAGTGACTGAGAGGTCCCTAGTGGTGGATTTCCTCATCCTTAGTCATTTTCTTTTCTTCATTTCTTTTGGTCCGAGGGTCACTCGAGGTGAGTCCCCTCGTCCTAACTCATTTTACCTTGTTTTCAGTTTATGCAGTGACGGGGAATCCATTGGGGGTAAACCCTCTCATTTCTATGTTTGTCTTTGCCAGATGGGTCACTTATCTTGGACTCCCTCGCCCTGGGTTTTCCGCTTTATATTTTCCATTGACAAAGGGGTAATTCGAAGTGAACTCCCTCGCCATAAACTATTCATTCCTTTGATTGTAGATGAGGGGCCACTCGTGGTGGACCCCCTCACCACTAGCTATTTTGTAACATTGCTCTTGGTCGAGGGGCCACTCGTGATGGACTCCCTCAGTATAAACTATTTCTTGTTATAATCTTGACTGAGGGTCGATTTGTGGTTGACTCCCTCATCCTTAAACTATTACTTGTATTGGTCTTGGCAAAGAGGCCACTCGAAGTGGACCCCTCGCCATAACTTATTTCTTATATTGATCTTGGCAGAGGATACCACTCGTGGTGGACCCCTTGCCTTAAGTCATTTTATGTAGCATCAAGTTTGGGAAGAGGATCCACTCAAGGTGGATCCCCTCGCCCTAGACTATTTTCCGTCAATCTTGTAATCTTGGTAAGGTGGAGCACTCTAAGTGGATCCCCTTGCCCTAGGCTATTTTTTCTTAAACTTTCAATCTTGGGCAGGTGGAGCACTCTAAGTGGATCCCCTTGCCCTAGGCTATTTTTTGTTAAACTTGCAATCTTGAGCAGGTGGAGCCATTCTAAGTGTATCCCCATGCTCCAGGCTATTTCACTCTTTGTTCACTTGCTTGAGGACTTCTCAATATTAGCCCCCTCGTGCAAAAGTGTCTTATAATGTGGAGAGACTTGTGCACAAAATATCGTAATTAAGATTTCACTCTTTGTTCACTAGCTTGAGGAGTTCTCAAAATTAACCCCCCTCGTTCAGAATATTGGTTAATAGTATGAGCGTTCCTATGCCCTTGGAGCCCTAGGTACTAAAATATTGTACTTATTATTTATATTTAGAAATTTCTCAATACTGTGAGCGCTCCTATGCCCTTGGAGCCCGAGGTATTAAATTACCGTACCTTTTATTTCTACTTGGCATTTGCTCAATACTGTGAGCGCTCTTATGCCCTTGGATCCTGAGGTACTAAATTTTTTTACCTTTGTTACTATTTTATTCATACTTGGCACTTTCTCGACTACTCAACCTATTTCTTTGTTCTCAAGTTGATACTATGAGCGCTCTGGTGCCCTTGGAGCCTTAGGTACTAAGTTGTCGTACCTTATATTTATACTTTGGCACTTGCTCAAGACTGTCAGTTGCTCTATTTTCTGTGAGAACTTCCAGTTTGAACTTCCTTATAGTTTATGGAGTACTTGCCTATGATCTGAGCAAGTTATCATTTCAGAGTTTCCCCTTCTATCTGCAGGGTATTTGCATATGAGCTGATCAAGTTACCATTTCAGAGGTGTCCCCCTCTAACTGTGGGGCATTTACATATGAGATGAGAAAGTTATCATTTTTGAAGTTGCCCCTCTAACTGCAAGGTACTTGCATGAGATATGAAGAAGTTAAAATTTGAAGTTGTCTTTTCTAACTGTGGGGGTACTTGAATATAGGCTAAGCATATTAAAATTTGGAAGTTATGCTTCTAACTGTGGGGTACTTGCATCTAGATGAACAAGTTAAAATTTTGACGTTGCCCCTCTAATTGTGGGGTACTTGCATGAGATATGATCAAGTTAAAATTTTGAAACCGCCCCTTCTAACTGTGGGATACTTGCATATAGGCTGAGCAAGTTATTATTTTGAAGCTACCCCTATATTTGCGGGGTACTTGCATATGAGTTGAGCAAGTTACTATTTCTAAAGTTCCCCCTCTTAACTACAGGGTACTTGCTTATAGGATGAGCAAGTTAACATTTGAAAGTTGCTCCTCTGGTTGTGGGGTACTTTTCCTATGCCTATTATTTTAGCAATTTTTTTAGAACATAACTTAGAGGAAGGGGTAAGCCCCCCTCGACATTTTTTTCAACATTTGAACCAAAACATAACTTAGAAGTGGGGGTGAGCCCCCTCAATGTTTTTCTTTTTTTTTATTCAAACATAACTTAGATAGAGGGGTGAGCCCCCCTCAACATTTTATTTTTCATCATTTGAACCAAAATATAACTTAGAGGGGGGAGGTGTTAATCCTCCTCAACATTTTTCCATAGTTTTTTATTCAAAGATAACTTAGAGGGAGGGGTGAGCCCCCCTCAACATTTTTTTCACATTTGAACTGAAACATGACTTAGAGGGGGTGATCCCCTTAACATTTTTTCATTTTTTGATTCAAAGATAATTTAGAGGGAGGGTTGAGTCCCCCTCGGCATTTTTTTTTCAACATTTGAACCAAAACATAACTTAGAGGGGGGTGAGCCCCATTAACATTCTTCCTTTTTTTTATTTAAACATAACTTAGAGGGAGGGTGAGCCCCCCCCCCCCCCCCCCTCAACATTTTGTTTTTTATCTTTTGAACCAAAATATAACTTGGGGGGGTGATCCCCCTCAACATTTTTCCATCTTTTTTTATTCAAAGATAACTTAGAGGGAGGGGTGAGCCCCCCTCAACATTTTTTTCAACATTTGAACTAAAACATGACTTAGAGGGGGGTGAGCCCCTCAGCATTTTTTCGATTTTTGACTCAAAGATAACTTAGAGGGAGGGGTGAGCCCCCCTCGACATTTTTTTTCAACATTTGAACCAAAACATAACTTATAAGGGGTGAGTCCCTTCAATATTTTTCCAATTTTTGATTAAAAAATAACTTAAAGGGAGGGGTGAGCCCCCCTCAGCATTTTTTTCCAACATTTGAACCAAAACATAATTTGGGGGGGGGGGGGGGGGGGGAGGGGGAGCCCCCTCAACATTTTTTCATTTTTTTATTCAAAGATAACTTAGAGGGAGGGGTGAGCCCCCCTCTACATTTTTTTTTCAACATTTGAACCAAAACATAACTTAGAGGGGGGTGAGGCCCCCCAAAAAATATTTATTTTTTGATTCAAAGATAACATGGAGGGAGGGATGAGCCCCCCTCAGCATTTTTTTTCAACATTTGAACCAAAACATAACTAAGAGGGGGGTAAGCCCCGTTAACATTTTTCCATTTTTTGATTCAAAGATAACTTAGAGGGAGGGGCAAGCTCCCCTCAGCGTTCTTTTTAACATTTGAACAAAAACATAACTTAGAGGTAGGGGTGAGCCCCCTCGATATTGTTTCATTTTTTTCAACATTTGAGCATCTTTGATATAATACTTGAGTATTATGTATATTTCCATAAGCATAATCTTTAATACTCAAGGATGAAGAAAAAATTTAGTTTAGGCAAGCACTGACCTTGCCTATTTTTCTTACTAGTATCTTTTTTAACTTTTGAACGAAAGCCTCTATTTTTTTGAACTTTTACGACTTTTGAGAGTATATCTCTCTACCAGTTGTATTGATCGAGTTCATATAAAAATAGGTGAGGGGCTTTTCCTAACGTATTCCTTGAATGCATATAAAAATGCGCGAGGGGCCCAACTAGGTAAATTAGCGAGAAAGGTTTATATACCTTCAGGTCTCTAACCTTTTTCTTTTGGGTCTTTCCACATATTTGTTTATACTTTCTTTTATATAAACAAAAAGAGATCTCACTTTCTCGTGTAATGAGACAGTAAATACACTAAGTTCGTAATTTGAACATCACTGAAAGAGGATGAAACCCCCTCGTCTACACAAATCTCATTCTTTCCTAGGTTCCTCATCTTCTTTATACCAGACAATCAAACTAAACATGCATAAAAAGATTTGATTATGTGATAGTTTGGCATACATCTAGGGTTTTCAACAACATGGTTGTTGTTGCAGCCTAAAATCCCGTCGGCACAATGCAACAACTTACTTTTTTCCTTCTTACTTTCTTTTTATTGTACTTTTTTTCAATTAAATGTAAGATGATAGCTGGCCACGGGTGTCTGACAGCGTTTGTGAATCGAGTTAACAAAACCAACAAACATAAGTATGGTGACAACACCTTATTTGTACTGCTACACACATGCAGTTGCATCATTTGATAAAATAAGGTAAAGCCAACTTACGAATATGGATAAAGTGAAGGAATATCATTTTCCTCATTTTACTTTAGGTATAGGTTATCATCACCTATAGTGTCTCATCACCTTTACCATCGTAGCATTAATGCAAAACTATTAACTAAATTTTCGAATATCATTAACACAAACACTGGCATGTGATTGATATTTTCAAATGCCAGATTTTACCAAATAGAATTTTGTAAATTTATTGGGGAACATGATAAATAATACAATAAATATTTATTTTTAACTCTTGGTGTCATTTAAGCTGAGAATATATTTTTTTTTACCTATAACCTTATTCTGAAAGCTATGGCATAGGGTCAAGTCTGTTCCCCTCAAACTAACATATAAAGCGAAGATAATTAGATATATTCATAAAAGATAAATAAATATAAATAGTTTACTTTCATGTATACGGTTTTTTAGATATACTGTTTTCTTAGTGTGTAGAGTCCCCACCAAGGTTCCGTTGAGGATGAATCCTCCACCTCCACCAACTCTATTTTTGCTATCGTACTACTACGCTACTTCTCCCAGAGGGAGTTGTTGTTATCAATGAAGCAACTTTTGTTGCCTTAGTCTATCCTCCTTGAGGAACACGTGCTATAACTCCGGTCACTACCACCTCCTCTTGGGTGGTCTCGTCACTCTGAACTCCATTTCTTGTTGAAGTGTCTTCAAAGACTAGCCACTTAGAAACATTATAACCTTCTCTGTCTATGGTAATGAGGATACCTCCCCAACAGAGTCACCAAATGTTAGAGGGTAGTGTGACTGGGGTCTAGTAAAATACTAAATCGGGTGAGGCGTGACCCACTCCAATGGACATTGCCTTCAAGGTCTTCAGGGTCTCAAGAGCATCTGGGTATGAAAATCTTCCACTTCTGGTAAAAATGGAGTAATGTATATGAACCTCCTCCAGCAAATATGAAACTTTATAAATAATAATATCAACTATGAGAAGAAGGATCTCTTGAGAGTGACAGTTGTCAAGGTGGGAGTGAAGAAGTAAGTACTCAACACTTGGAAAGAGAGCCGTGAGAGAATACTATGAGGTTCTGGTATGATTTTGACAGATTAACTATGCTATTGAGTTTTTTTCTATCTTTTTCTTGACCTTGACTAGGGTTCCCATTTATACTTGGGCACTAGGGCTGAGTTGGCACTTTTGGGTGCCAAAACTTAGAGGGTTGGTGAGGGATGATTCGTATCAAATTATGCATTTAATTACCCTCGAAACTTATGCATTTTAGCTTCCTTGGGTACTTTAATGCCCATAATTATGCTCGTTAATCATACAACCTCCGTTTATATGCTAAAATATTATTTGAGGTATAATTGAGCTATTATAGGTATTAAAGTGCTTAGTATGAAGTTTGGGCACGTTCCGACTAAGTTTCGTCGCGATTCGCACGTTCGGGGGCATTTTCATAATTTTACACTATAGGATATTTTCCCGAAGTCTTCACGGAAGTTGTAGCCCTTGGGCTAAGCTTCGCATGGCCATGAACGGTGCTCGAATTGGAGTACGAACAAAGGAAACACGGAGCTTTAATCGGAAAGAATTATAAGGATTCATTAACAATTTAAATAATTCCATCCATGTAAATTTTCTTCTTTAATAACAAATCCATTAATTCCATCTATGTCCCCAAAACGTTTTTTCAGCAAATGAAGATGGCGATTTGGCCCTAGGCTCGGGTTTTTCTCGAGTTTTGGGTTCGTTCGAAATTCGGGACTTTCGTTCAAAATTAAAGCATGATTATTGACCACACGCGCAAATGGGTCTTTTTGGTCACTTTTTTGGAGCTTGAGCTTTGGCCATTAATGGAGATGGAGGTTTTGGCCATTAATGGAGCTTGAAAGTGGGTCTTTGGCTTTTGCCAATTTTGCAGCTACAATCCAACACGAAATGGGTCTTGGCTCACCATACGAAGGTTTTTGTCCATTTTCGATCAAAATGGGTCTCGGGTTTTTGTTGGTTATGAATTGGATTTTTTGTGCCATGGAGTTGTGACGTGCGTTGTTGGCTTGGAATTACAGTACCGGTCGACCGCGCCCCAGCCGCCGGTCGATCGGGTTTTGGATTTTTGGCTTTGGATTGAGACAGTGTGCTCCTTCCCTGTTCACCAATCGACCGCGTTTTGGCTACCGGTCCCCTCTTTTGTGCGTCACTTTCTTTTTCCTTTTTTATTTCTTTTTCTATTTTTTCTTTTGTTCCATAATTAGAAGCTTATCCCTTTTTTATTTCTTTTTCCTTTTCTTTTATTTCTTTTTTGTAACTTAATATAAATACCATATTTGGTGTTTATTTTTGGAGGACACATATAATATCTTCATTTTTTAGTTAGTTTCTAGGTTAGGTTTTGAGAGCTCATTTGGGGATTTTTGTGGAGTGTTTCCCCTCTCCTACCACTTTGTGTAATTCCCCCATTAATGTAAGCTTTACTATTCATCTTCTTCCTTAAGCTTTGTTTTCCTTTATTTTTCATGCTTTGTTATTTATTTCAAGCCTAGATATTTGTTGTAGTTAATTTAATTCTTGTTTGATTTAATTAATTAGGTGCTTTAATTATTGTTGTTTATCATGCTTAGTGGCTAATTTAGTTTAGGTTGTCTTGGATTGAACTCACCTAGGGTTGATTTGGTTTCTTTGCTTTGGTGATGGTGTTTACGGGTCTATTTTGGGTGCGTTGTCCTAGTTATTACGCCTAGGAGATTTGACAGGGCATATCATGTATACTTCGTGCTTACGACCTTGCGTGTGTAATTTTTGGGATATTTGTTGACGCCAAAATCTTATTAGACTTTTATGAAAATTTAGGGGTGTGACAACTCTTGATTTAATTAACTGTCGAAACGAGACGCAATCTTAATAACTCGTCGACCCATGTAACCATTTTATACCAATTAACTCGGGTGAGGGATATTCGACGCAACTTATAGTTTTTATTCTCTTTATTAATTTAGTTTAAATACACTCATGGCTAGTTTATCTTTTATTTCTTTTTAGTTAACAAATTACCTTTTACACTTTTATTTAGTATTATTAAACCAATTAAATTCTAACAACTCGTCTCTGTGGATTTTCGATACCTGGACTAGCCTCTATACTCCCTTAAAAGAGTGTAGTCATAGTTTAGGTTTTTGTATTAAGGCGGTGAATAGAAAATAACTATCAGCGTTTGACACGCACTACTTTTCACCCTTAATCAAGGGATAAGGTCTGCAGTGTACCATTTTTCCCTACCTGTGTTCAGCAGCATGTCCCCTTGGTGCAAACCAAAGTCAAAAACCAAATATGTCCACGCTAGATGATAAAATATTTGATTTGGTAAATATCTTTTGAAACGAAAACTTGTTGTACAAACTTTGTAAACATGAGAGAGGAGGCCTCGAGGACAACCTCCTCTAATATTATCAATCTTGAGAGGGGGTTGCTTAAGGACCCCTCTCCTCTAAAATCAATTTTCTTGAGAGGGGCCTTGAGGACCCTCTCTTCTAAGAAAATCATTTTAGTAAAAGTTTATTTCTTTTTAGCAGCCCTTTGGCTGCTCATTTCACTTGTGACAAAGTGTGAGTTGTGTGTGATCTTGAGTGACTCCTAGGGTCTTCCTACTAGTATTCTTTCCATCCTAAAGTGCTAAGTGGTTGAGCTTTCCCTATAAACCTTGTTCCTCACTCTCCAAACCAAAACTCCTAAGAGATCCCAACTGACCTATTTGAGCCTTGCCTACTCAACTAGGCTACATGTACAAGAAAGTAAGTGTTAGTACTTTTGTTATTTTAAATAATGACTTTTCATGATGATGGGTTGCTCATGATAGCCACTCCCTGATCTTGGCTTACTTTATAGAAGATGAGGGGGAGGAGCTTGAGAGTTCCTCATTCAAGATTTTTTGGAGGTTACCCAAGGAGTTCTGCGTCCCATATACATTTTCTGTCATCGAGGGACTCTGGGGGTTCCGCGACCCATATATATTTTCTTCCATTGAGGTACCCTGGGGATTTTGCAACCCATATACATTTTCTGCCGTTGAAGGACCCTACGGGTTTCGTGACCCATATATATTTTCTACCGTTGAGGGACCCTGGGTCTTCCACGACCCATGTATATTTTTTGCCGTTGAGGAACCTTGGGGGTTTCGCGACCCATATACATTTTCAGCCGTTGAGGGACCCTAAGGGTTCCAAGATCCATATATATTTTCTGTCATTGAGGGACCCTGGGGGTTCCGCGACCCCTATATATTTTCTACTGTTGAGGGACCTTGGGGGTATCGTGACCTAGTCCGCGATCCATATATATTTTCTGCCATTGAGGGACCCTGGGGGTTTTGCGACCCATGTTTTTTTTTGCCCTTGAGGGACCCTGGGGGTTCCACGACCCATGTATATTTTCTGCATTTGAGGGACCCTGGGGGTTCCGCGACCCATATACATTTTTTTCCATTGAGGGACCCTGGGGGTTCCGCAACCCACATATATTTTTTTTCGTTGAGGGACCCTGGGGATTTCGCGGCCCATATATATTTTCTGCTGTTGAGGGACCTTGGGGGTTCCGCTTTCCAAATATTTTCTGGAAGCTGAAAGGGGGGTCTTTGAGGGACCCTCACCCCAAAATATAGTGGTCAAGGTTGAAACACCCTTCTACATTAATTTTCATATTTTTCGAATTAAACGCGACGATCGCCGATTTAATTTGAGCTATAAAAAGGGAAGGAAAAAATTAAATTAGTGTACAATATTAGTTACGTGATTAATGAACCCCGAATCCTAATTTTTTACAAATATCTTGTGTTACTTTCATTTGTCGTAGTTGCTTTTATTTAGTTTAGTTCATAATTATTCCTTATCTCAATTTATCTAGTTGAACAGTTATAATTTGTTTAGATATTAAAATTGACAAATCTTTGTGGGTTCAACCTGTATTTACACTCGTTATTGGATAATATTCCATTCACTTGCAGTATTTTTATAAATTGACAACACCTCACGCGTGTGGTCAAGATTTCTGAAGAAAATCTTCATCTTCAACCTCTCGATTTTGACTTTTTAGGGTTTTAATTTTTACTGGTGATCATACTAATTTTAGTGGTGCTCAAGTTTTAATGATGTTCATACTAATTTTTACTATCCTAGGCCATTCTACACATAAAAGCTTGCATATGATGAGTGTTCTAATTATATTAACGATGCAGAAGACTACTAGAATTGAAAGAATTGAAAATGAAGCATAAGATGATGAGTTACCTGAATTGTGGGAAATTTTGAGATGAAACTTAATTGTGGAATGAGTTTTTACTACTTGGGTCGAGGAGTATTTATACGATTTCATGTGAGGATTTGATTAAAGCTAAAAGGAGGTGGATTTAAACTAGTTTCAGTGAGGTTTTAGTTGTGGGTAAATGGGGTGCACATGGGTTCATAAGGTTTTCCATGTGGTTTTAACCTCTTATGCTGATGTGAGGTAGCATGTGGACAGGGTTTGAAATAAAATTTAAGAAGGTTTGGTTTTAGTCCTTCATTGTTTGTATATTTTCTTTTATAGTCCTAAAAGGACACTTTTTGTAAAGTTTAGGAGCATTTTGGTAATTTCATAAATTTTCCAAGGTTGCAACTGTAATTTTATGCTAGTTGAGGTCTAAAAGTTTATTTGATGTGAAATTGGGGTTTGGGGGTTAAATATATCTCAAGTTATCTTACTGTGAAAATTTCAAGGGCTCTATTGTAATTTATTAAAACTTTAAGGGGTCTAAGTTAATAACAAAGTTATAGGTTTTTAAACATAGTTTCTTTCCTCTTAGTAGACTTTTGGTTTTGCACATATTATTAAGGCTTAAATCAAGGTCGTATGTGGATTAGTGTTTAAAGAAATTTCCGTTTCTTACAGATTCACCCGTCCGTACTATAGCTGTGGCGATTGTCCCTGAGGTGGGGCAGTGGATGCTAGTGCGGCTGGTGTGACAACTCCTAGAACTTGAAACTACTGGCACTTCCCCTGCAGAACCTTATGGGCTCTCTGACCTCCATTCTATTGAGGTGCCTAATTACCCCAAGGACATCGCCTCGACGTATGGCCCCTCTCCCAGAAAGTATAACAGTTCTCGTGAAAAGAGTGTCGCTCTGCCTATTGGCCTTACTGACCTTATCTGAGATAGTCCCTATGCTGCTAGTCTTAGCCCTATTGGACCTGCCCCTGCTGGCCCTTCTTGTTTCTCTCATCGAAACCTCTGAATGGTTTATGTTGGTCTGTGAACGAATCACCCATGAACTGTTGGGTCCCGTGAATGATACCTCCACTCGTCTTACCCTACTGGCTCGATGTCTCGGCTCCTTGTTGCTTCTCACCCTTATTCCTTTGGAAGGCCTTGTGATCCTGATAGTGTAGAATGGTGGGGATCACTATCTTATTATACGTGGTGAATGTCAGGCTTCCTAAAATTTCCTTCCTAATATGTCAAGCCGATCATGTAATGAACATGTCCATCTTTATCTGGTCTATATTCACATCCTCCTTTGCAAAGTATGAAAGAGTAGTGGACTCCTCCTCATACTCCACCACTGTACGGTTATCCCGCCTGAGCTCCATAAATCGACTCATTATCTCCAATTGCATCACCTGAAGGAAATACTTCCCCTCGAATCTATCGCAGAACTCACCAATAGTCAAGTTGTCTCTCCTTGTAACTAAAGTAACCTACTCCCACTACTGGCGTTCATCCCCCACAAGCCTAAATAAAGCCAACATCTTCTTTTGTACTGGTGTACACTCCACTATCCATAAATTCTTGTGAATATCCTTCTTCCACTTGCATGCCACTAAAATATTTGGACTGCCTAAAAACTCTAGAGGTTATCCCTTTACGAAGGCCTCCCTAGCTCGGTACCAGACTAACCCTGGTGCCTGGGCTGGTATAACAACCAGCTGTAGTAGTGGTGGAGGATGCTACTGAGCTTGTGGTGGTGGAAAGTGATAGAGCATAGCTGTCAACTCATTATGGTAGCGATCTCTGCTGGGGTGATCAACTATGGAGCAATGGAGGCTTGAGGCTGTTGTTGTGGCTCCGACTGAGCTTCCTTATTTGTAGTGGGTGCGACTATGCACCTAGGTCTACCCCTCCGTCTGTTTACAACCTGAAAGTAAACAAGGTTCGAATTAGTACAAATCATAATATTACGATGAACCGTAAGCATAGGCTCTACATATCAAAGAATGCAACTCATAACATAATGAACGTAACACCGATCCTAAGGACACTAAAACGTGGATGCTTTGACACTAACTGTAACAACCCCCATTTTCTCACGTAAAGGTTTACCAGACATGATACGCCAAAGATGGGTCTTATTTGTCAATTATTACCATTCTCAACATCAAACCATATAAAGCATATATTGCTAAATCATAATTGAGTTTAAATTGATATCCAAAACGATAATAAAACCCAACATGCACCAAGTAAAAATGAAATCCAAAGTAATCATAAATATCTCAACCCAACATAAATAAATAAACTCCGAGCTTATGCCCATATATAAATTCCAAGTAAAATAAGTAAACCAAAGCGGAGTAAAACCTAAACTAGAATCAATAAAGTTGGAGAATCTGAAGAGAAAAAAGAGATTGTAAGGCTGGTCCGTCGACAGTTATGCTATCCCCGTCTAGGAGCACCTAAGGGGAGAAAACATTTATAGATTGGGTCAGCACCCTAGAGTTGCGAGAATTAACCTATTTAATTTAAATTGCAATACATATACTCGATTCAAAGTAAATATCCCCTATCGCCGCTCACATAAGATTAACATCTCACCCCTCATCAAAGTGTTATATTACCCGTATTTGAACAAGCCTCAAAAAAATAAATGATAACGGTGTCAGTCTAATAGAAGATCTAATAGATGAAATCGACATCCTGAAATGAAATCATCTACATTCATGTTATTAAGGCCCAAACTCTCCCGGTCTCATATAACTCATAAGGGTGACATAAACATCTATTATGCACACAATATAGTATGGGGACTGTAATTATCGTCTACATTCTTAGACAATTTAATTAAATCTCATTTAATTCGGGTAATTATATATATGTCTTTTCTTATATGCGACAATCAAAGGCATCTACCAGTAGTGTCTCGTTCGTGCTCTATAGGTGAGTCCGAAGGAATCCTCTATCCAAGCAGACATCACAAAACACACACAAGTGGGGAGGTCCATACGCAGTACACCAGTTCATGCCCCATACCCAACGGTGACAAAATGATCCCAATATCCAGAGACCTCTCGTAAGTGGCGCTGCTACGTAGTACCTATAATAATGACCTACACAACGTCTAGCCCACCTGTGTCGATGTGTGCTACGGTCCAAAACACGTGTAACCCCATCTGATAGGACCATCCATGAACATAGGTATGTCCACACAAATAAATATAAGTACATATTATTCTCATATAATATGAATAGTTAACTACTCTATAATTACCTAACATATCCCACATAATTACTCATAAATGTTCACCCATTAATAATTGACCATCTAGTTAATTATTAATTCCTTCCACTTTATAAGATTATTTAACCATATAGTAAAGTATAATTTTCCATTTAATATTTGTGTTACAAGAGTAATTTTAATAAAATCATCATTAACTCAAACACCGTCTAACCAACTCGTATGATTTTCTAAAACTACTCCGGATCCATCCCATGTCCCAGCTAATCCTTCCCCAAGGGCTGAATCGATTTGCCTTCTTAGCTGAATCTATTCGCCCAGCAACCGAATCCATTCGGCTCCATGGCCGAATCGACTCAGATCTGGATAGTAGCCCAAATTTGTTACGTTTCTCGAATACCTAAATTCTAAATTTCATCCCAAAGTTCATTACAATGGTCAATTCAATTACAACAACACAATAGCATGTCCTTATGACTTAGTTTTTCATCTTGGAATGGTCAATTACATAAATTAAGAATTTCCTTCCCAAATCCCAAATTCTACATCAGTTGATAATGACTCCTAACCCTGATTTTATACCATAAATCCATCTAGATTTAAATCCTATTTTTAACGTAACACATGGATTATAATTCTCTAGATTTTAAGACCTTAAAACATGTGTTCAAATTCTCTACATCTGCTTCAACCTTTTAAATTTATTCAGGAATCCAAAGGCATGAGTTCTATCATTGAAACCAAGATTGTAATCATCCTAAATTTTTGGGTTAAACCACCTAAGTTTCGATTAATCTTCTCTTTATGCATAAAACTAAATCCTACCATTTAATAACCAATTTCATACTAGAACCCAAAAATTATATGGGGTTTACTATGATGAATTAAGAAATACATTAGACATTAAATTAAGCAAGAATTTTTTACACGGATATGGTGGCCGATGATTTCCTCTTGAATCCCTGATTTTCTCTCTTCTTTAGACTTTGTTCCTTTCTCTCTTGAGGTGGGGATTCTTGGGTTAGGTGTTTGGTTAAGTGTGGGGGGTATTAATCATTTTCTTATATATATTAACCCCAATTCCCTAGTTAAGACAAATTCCCCATTTTGGACCGCCAAACGGGTCCGAACGGATAATCAAACTAACCCCAAAACCTTCCAAATTATAAACCTATACCCTGGGACCATTTCTAAAGGTTTAATACACCTTAACAAGCACATAAACCCTTCCAGAATGTGTCCCAATTATTTTATTCCACAAGTATATTTACAATTAAGTCATGCATCATATATCAATTATCCTCTACACATGAAATTATTTTCTATTGCACTTATTCACATAAAAATCAGTCTCACGTGATGATGAAATAATATCAAATTATTTGTTCGCAATTAATTAATATACACTCACCAGTTTAATTTAATTTCCATGAATTTTATTTTATTTCAAAATGGTTTAATTTAATTCTAGAAAAATACGAGGTATTACACATCTCCAACCCATCAAGCGTGGGTATCCACTATTCCTCTTATGTGTACAACCTCTCATAAAACTGCCTAAGTTCCCCCTCACCTTGTTCTCCTCTTCAAACTCATCCCCTCCAACTGCAATCTTCCCAATATGGTTAAAGAGACGGTGAGAGTTTTTCCCTTTATGAAAAATATTAGATTCTCACCCCTCCCTCAACCACAAGGCCTGAGGTGTCTGTCTCTAACTAATTTCCTCCTTAATCAACCTCCTCTTTACCTACCTCTTTCTCTCCTCTCTTAACTTCCACTCATCCCCCAAAAGCCCCCATTTTAATCTCATTAAGAACCCTCATATCCTTCATATGCCTGTCGATAACTCACTACAAGAAAAAAGACTTTTTATGACATTTTTTAAGTGTCATAAAACGCATTTTATGACGTTTTATTTTTCAATAAAAAGTGCCATAAGTTTGGGTGTCATAATTGATACCCATAAAAAGTGTCATATTTGGTAACGGTTATTTATAACTTTTTTTCCAAAAATGTCATATCTGCTACAAAAAAGAGTCATAATGTACTCTATAAGATGTCATATTTGATTTAAGAAGCATTATAATAACATTTTTCAAAAGTTTAAAAAGGTCATATAAAAAATTTCATCACATGAGGATTTAATACAAACGGTCATAAATTAAACATATAATAAAAAAATTAATAACCAATATTAATGTCATAGTTGACAAATAAATCTAAACACTAATCAAAATTTACAATAACATAAAAACAATGTTATTTTTTTTTTGTATTTGAAGTCACGTACACCTAAAATGCATCAAACCAAGTCATTTGTTCATATAAAAAAAATAGTGGGACACAAATAGATATACCCACCATCTACATTAATCATCCACAAAAATATAATGACCTACTACATGTATCATAACTAGATATACCCACAATGTACATCATTCAAAAAAATATTTTTTTAAAAATGTACATCAAAAAATCACGCATTATTGCATTAGTCTTCCTTTGGCTTTTGCAAAATTGTGTTGACACCTCAAAAGTGCTCCAAATCATAAAATGCTTCGATCTTCCTTTGGCTTTCACAAAATTGAGTTGACCTTTCATTGTTTATTACTTGAATTTTGTGATGACTTAGCTAAATCGTCTCAACTTTTTGAATGAAAATCATCTTCCTCGTCCATATCCACTACAATGACAAATAAATAGATTGAAGTAAGTGTACATGTTGATGAATAACATGTTGATGAATAACAATTGAAATAAGTGTCCCGCTACATGCCAGTAGAACATGTTGATGAAAAACAATTGAAGTAAGTGTACGTAACAATAAATGCTTATAACATATGTTGAAGTAAATGAACATAACAGTAAATGAAGCTTGGGGATTTTAGTACCTGCATTATGTAATAAACTCCTTTTGCAGAGTAAGTAAACAGGAATTGTGATAGGAGAATACAATACATAATATTCACATATTATAATGTCCTCAAGATGTAAAATCAATCAAAATGGGATAAACATTTCCTATATATATATATATGATAACGCACATCACAATAAGGTCATGTTGTTTCACCTTAATCCATTACAAGTAGATTAATAGTATGTTTTTATCACGCTAAAAATAGCTCCAAGAATTTTTAATATTCAAAGTAAAAAACTTAATATATACAAACACTACTGTAAAAAAAAGTAGTAAATAGGAGTTGTCACCTTTTCTCTTTTCCTCGCGGTTCTCCTTCCAATGAAAATGACGACACTGAATCGGAGGACGGTAGAATGGTCATGGTGGCGATGATATTGGCACGACATTGTCTTATTCTCTTAAATTATTCTTTGTCTTCAAGCCCATATATCTTATAGGCTAGGTGTCCTAGCGTTGAAGAGGATTTAGCCAAATCTTAGCCTACACTAATTTAATTTCTTCATATAAGACCATATAATATTGAACATTCTGGATCAATCTTCAGCCGAGAAGTTGATTTGGATACTCAAAAGAAGGTCGAACGAGGTGATAAAGAGTATGCCATTTTTCCATTCAACGATTGTAGGTGCCTTATATCATTGAGCTTCCTGTCATTCTTCAATAGACAGAGATCAGAAGTTGTTTTCTTTACTATATTTTCCTCTGTTTCAGTAGTGGTAAGTGTTTAAAAAGTCAGTGTGTAATAATATTTCAAACTTTTTTTTGTAAGAATTGAAAACTAACTCATTATGTTGTATTACTAACCATAATCAGTAAACATAAAATCTCGTTGAAACATGGTTGAGCAACCCAGTGTGCACAGTGAAAATTATTCACATTTATAAAGGTTTGTATGGATAGGTCCTTTTCAGATTATCATGTTCTTCACAAATACAAGATGATTGGTCTTGACACTCGAATGGATCCTGCGCCACCAAAATAAATTATCAACGTTGATGGCAACAAAATCGATAATGTGGAGTTTGATTTTTTGTATGACAAAGTTCAAACTCTCATGATTTGTCAATTTTTCTCCTCAAAATGTTTCACGTGGTGGATTCTCCACTTGGTCTGCTAATTTCTCAATTTTGTGGAAAAAAGGGAAAATTGGGTCGTCTGCTCAATCCAAATGGCAATAATACTGCATCTCATACTTCATTTACTGAGTATTATGCAAATCCACAAGCTTCTTCTTCCTCAAAGGATCATCGAATCTGGTGACTGTTGATCATCATCAACTGCAGTAGTCCTCTCCTTACACTGGCTTAGAGTCTCTCCAAGTGGGAAATGGTAAATGTTTAACTATCTCAAATATAGGCTTTACAAAGTATAAACATGATGATTCCGTTGAAAATTCTAAGACTAGATTAGTAGCCAAGGGATATTATCAATATGAAGGCTTGGATTATAATGAAACTTTTATCCTGGTGACTAAACTAGTAAAAATCAGGATTCTATTGTCTCTTATTGTGGAATATAATTTGTTTTAAATCAGTTGGCATTGGTAATGCTTTTCTATATGTTTGGTTAAAGGAATCCATCTTCAAGGCACAAGATATTGGTTTTTATGATCCAAATAAACCAAACTATGTCTACAAACTTAACAGAAGCATATATGGCTTAAAATAAGCACCTCAAACTTGGTATGATGAACTATTTCAAGTCTTGATCTCTCCTGGGTTTAAGTCATCTAAAGAAAATTCTTCCTTGTTCATCAAATTATATACGACCTTAGTCTTGATTTTAGTTTATGTCGATGATATTATTATGACTGGTAACAATGTTCAAGCCTACCAAGTTGTTATCTATCTACTCAGTCTCAAGTTCCCAGTAAAAGACCTTGGTCCTCTATATTACTTCCTTGGACCTGAAGTCAAGAGATCATCACAAGTCTTATTTATTAGTCAAACAAAATATTCTCGTGACTTAGTTAAAAAGACTAATTTTCTTGGTTCTAATCCTTGCTCTACTCCTTTGGGAACAGCTAAACTAGATAACTCTAGTGATATTTTATCTGACCCTACTTTCTAAAGATCGACTGTAGGTGCACTACAATATCTCATATGGACTAGGCATGACTTATCATTTGTTGTGAATGTTGTGTGTCAACATATGCATGCTCCCAGAATAAATCATCTAAGTGCAGTTAAGAGAATTCTAAGATATTTAAAAGGCACCATGCAAATAGGTATTTGGTTGTGCAATGGTGGTTTGAATATAAAAGTCTTTTCAGATGAAGACTGGGTTAGCTATCCCATTAATCGACGTTCTACAAATAGCTAGTGTATCTACTTAGGCAACAATCATATTTCATGGTTTGTAGAGAAACAATCTCCTGTTTCCAAAACCTCTACATAAGCAAAGTACAAAGGCATTGCATTGACATTTACAGAACTTGTGTACATTTCCAAACTATTTAAAGCTATTGTCCTACATCTACCATATGCTCCTATTACTTGGTCTAATAACCAATCAACCATTCATTTGGGTTTAAACCCCTTATTCAGTGCAAGAACTAAGCATGTAGTGTAGCTGGTGCGCCCAAAATATGGCTTGCGATTCAAGTGCAAATCTATCGCAACAAGTAATAACCGGTAAGTACGGAATCGTGATCCACAGGGATTGAACACTCCTAAGAGAACTAGATTGGGGCAAAGAGATTCTCTAAACGTCACAAAAGTTAAAGTGTAAAAGATGATTTGGTAGTTTGGAAAAGTGATTGAGATGTAATCTCTAAACTAACATACTATTCATGATCAGATGATTAATTACTAATTACTGAACTATGGAAAAGAACTAAGGTAAGCTTGAGTTCAAGAAATTAAGGGGATTGAGGATCATTCTCCCACCTAGGATTCACAAGGAAGGGGATTATAGGGCTTGGTTTAAATTAATTCTAATCGAGCATAACTAATTAAGTCCGAACATCAACCATGTAGAGAATGAACTCAACAATGGAGGATTAGGGTTTAATTAATTATTGCTAGATGGGCTGAGTTTGTAGTAAAGCTTCAAACACTAGACCTTGCATGACAAGGGAAGTTAAGAAACTATGATACTCCAAAACCAACACATGAAGTTCCATAAGAACAATCATAAACCAAACCCTAAATATGAAGTTCAAGCATCCAAGGTGGGATTATGATCCCCAATCACAAGTCTAGCTACTCATAATTGAATCTAAACTACACATGCTAGTTAACAACATAGTTAAATTAGTTATCTAGTTGAAACACAAACTAATACAAAGGATGGAATTCAATGCAAATTAAAGCTAGTGGAACAAGTAGGGATGAAGTAATTGAACTTATCTTGCATTAATCACAACTATTCAACAAGTAATCAAGACTTACAAGTTGGTGAAAACCATAAATGAACTTGACCTAGGAGAGAGAAGAGAGTGTTTTTGTATCTCACTAAATATCCAACAAAAGTAATATATCTACCAAAGAGGGAAAACAAGGGATAAATCCCCAAAAATCCAACCAAAATGGCAAACTAGTAATAAGAGGAAAGCTGAAAGTGCAGGGCCAAATCGATTCGGTGCCAATTCCGAATCGATTCGGAAGTGTAGAGATTTACCCCTTCATGTAACCGAATCGATTCGGTGGTAATGGCGAATAGATTCGGGCCTGCTGCAAAAAGAAGAGTTGCATATATAGGCATTAGATGTCCCAAGCTTCACCGAAGCTTCTGTAACTTCTTCGTTCGAGGTCGGATTCAAGCACCGTCAGAGGCCACGCGAAGATAAGAAGAAGGTCTACAACTTCCGTGAAGAAATCGGGAACAAAGCCCGAGTGCTGATATTACCAAAATGCCCCCGACTGTGCAAGTGTCAACGAAACTTTTCGGATCAAAACCAAACTTCCCAAAATGCATTCCAGAGACCTATAAAAGCTCAATAAAGACGCATACAAAGTATATATGATGAATTCAGAGGTTAGTCAATAAATGAGTATAAGAACCGGGAAATACATGCACGGGAGCGCTAGAATGTACAAATTAAAGGGGTATAAAATACAATAAAAGTGACGAATCACACCCCCTAACTTATACATTGCTAGTCCCGAGCAATGAAGTATGAAGAAACAAGGGCCAACACCGCAACCAAAATATAAGAAATATGTACAACGAAGGAAAAATTCCACTTTCGTAGGCGAACGATTGCATTTAGCGTATGCAATAAGCCGTTAAACCCCTAGGTGGCCCTAGGGGACGAGTGAGGTCTCGTGAGGGTTTCCAGGGATGACACCCACAAACATCAAATCAACTCATACTATGATACTGCAAAATCCAATGCGTAGCTCAACAAATATCAAATAAGCACAATTTATCAACAAAGTGAACGAAGCTCACACAAAAGACGTCAATTATCGGCATTAAACAAATAACTTCAACTAAAAATCGAAACCATGGGAATGCAAAATAAGCGGACACATGTGGTAATTTAGATTTGGCAAAACTTTCAAAATCCATACATAAGCTAAGGCATTCATACTCAAGTTCTCTCCGGTTGTTACACTCAACAAATGAAACACTTAGAAATGGGATGTAACACACACGGGACATACGGGCATTAAGAGTAATTGTAAAGGGAAACTAGGCCACACACATGTCATCAATGAAGAACGTAATATAAAAGTGAAAAATACAATCTCATGAAAGGATATCGCATATTAACCAAGAGAAAAGCATTTAAACAGATTATCGCTAATGTTCGACCTTTGAATCACATCACCCTAAGATCAAATAGGACTTTTAGGGGTATAGAATTTAGGCTAGGTTAGGGTTAGGAAAAGAAAGGGATGTGTGTAGGATCAAAGGAGACTCGGGAGTATCGCGCGGGATAATGGATTGAATGGGCAACTTAGGAATCGAAATCAAATTCCACAAGCAATGTATTCGTGAGAGTGAGACTTTGATATTCATGCACAAGGTGAATTGGGAAACAACTAGGACCCATTTTATTCGATATTTATTCTTTGTTTTTCTTTTCTTTTCTTTTTCATTTCTTTTTCTTTTATTCATTTCTTTTTCTCTTTCATTTCTTTTTCTCTTTTCTTTGATTTTCTCTTTTCTTTGATTTTCTCTTTTCATAGATTTTCTCTTTTCATAGCTTGATTGCAATCCATATAAACAACAACATTCAATCCCAGGAACAATCCCTAATCAAGGTACGGGGGGAGTAAATAAGGGTTAGGACTCCAATGTGTAGTTGGACAAGGGATTTGGGGTTCAAATGAAAGGAATAATAAGGCTCAAGGGGGTTGACTAGGGGAAACATTTAAGGGTAAGATCAAGGTCATATGGGTTTAACAACAAGGGCTTATAATCCTTTCCTATGGTTTCATGTGATTCGCGAGACTCAAGACCATTGAAAATCATGCTCAAGTGATAAATCAGTTAGTATGCAATCAAATGAAAAGAAAATGAGATCGTCAACGAGTTCATTGACAAGAAAGAGATAGAGTGGGTCTATACGCTCACAAATGATGATAAGTCTCAATTTTCACTTTTGTAAGGGTATAGCATGCGCCTTAGAATAACGAATTTGAAACACTTTTAAACCAAATCATAAATAATTATTTGTGTATATGCTCAAAGCTTCACAGTTTAATTTTATGATGTTATTCACAATGCAAACAATAACGGGCTAAAGGGTAATAAATCAATGACTCAAAGCATGCTTCATAGCTATACAACAGGATATGCCGATCATATAAGTAATCATAGTAGATATGAGAAAGAAAAAGAATTTTTTTTTTTTATTTTTTTATATTTTTATATTTTTTTATATTTTAAATAAATAAATACTAACATAATAACCGGCATCACAATTGTAAACCATACCCCTAACTTGAATGAAACATTGTCCCCAATGTTAGTAGGGATAAAAAGGGAAAAGGGGTATGAAAATAGTCACCCCGTAAGGAGTAGCTCGAGAACCGCGCAACGGCATGCCTGTTACAAGTTAGTACCATAAACAATAATATATACAATGGAGATATATACAAGAAGAAATATGAAACCGAAACTGAGTCATTTCATTAATATATAAGAGTTGTGTACATGGGGTACAAAAAAGAAACCAAAATTAGAAAATACAATAATGTACTCTCTCCTCCCCACACTAACACAACTACTAAAGTACACACCCAACAAGCAAAATGAACAACCACCCAAAAATTCAGCAGAAACGGGATCACAACGGCCTACATATCATCCGGATGGCGGCGCGCGGACTTAGGCGCGGGAGGGTCGCGAGGGGCATAAGGGTCATAGAGGTACTGAGGCACAAAAGCCTCGCCCCCTCGGAGGTGTGAAAATAAATCCATTTGCGCCCGAACAATCATGGATATATCGCGCTCGTACGCGCCCCGATAAACAGTAAAATCGGCCCGGAACGATGCAAAGTCCGACATGTAAGCGCTTCAAAACTCAGAGAAATCAGCCTGAAGCTCATCCATCCGCACCCCGAGATATGCAATGGGGTCAACAGAAGATGAGGCTGGAGGTGGGACATGATGAGGCACAGGCTGAGGCATGTCCGGAATATCCGGAATAGGAGCATCCGGGGCAACAGGAGCAACAGGAGCATCCGCAGGAGCATCCAACATCCTCTTCTTTCTCCTCTCCCAGTAATCCTTCCCAAGACTCTTCTCAATGGCCTTCTCGCCAAGCAACTTGGGAAGGCGAGGAATGTAGTCCGTACTCGCCACCTCACAATGAGCATCTCTACATATACGGGAAACCAACCGCGCGTACGGGAGGGTAGTGGTCCCCTTTTCACAGTAAGCGGCCTTGAGCATCCGCTGAAGCACCAAAGCGGGAAGGTTTATAACAGAATTAGCATCTAATAGATGGTAGAGGAAGTGGGCCTGGGCGGAGCGAAGAACAGCCTTTGTTTGGGTAGGCGTGATGGAATTAACGGCTACTAGGTGGATGATGCGGTGGTTGTCGGGCATAAGAGATGTGGGGAAAGTTTCCCCAGCCCAAACATTCCCTGGCGCCAGACGCGCAATCAGAGTCTCATTAGTCAACCTCCCCTCGTCGGCGCACGGGTAATCAAAATCCTCGGGGTTATCGTCCCCAGTGAGGTGCAACGCCAAGAGAGGCTTAGAAAGAGGAATTCGCTTACCCCGCACGTAAGCCTCGAAAGTTCGGTCCCCAGTTGGGACGAGAGATGCATAAAACCGCCGAACGTGCTCATCATTGACCTCCCCCGCCCTGGCAAGGTGTGCTTCCCAATTGAATTTCTGAAAGTAACGACGGACAGAGGCAGGGAAGTCCTCAAGATGCACAGGCCGCTCAATAGCAATAGGGCGACCCGAAGGGAATTTAGCATTGAACCAGTCCTTTTCTTGTTTGGAGCGGAAGGATTCGAAACCTCCCCGACCCGAAATTAAGTTGGAGGAGGGCTTGGAAACCGAAGGAACCTACAAGAAAATCAATTTGATACATACACAATTAGTGTAATGCATAAAATCAATTTAGCGTGAAATAGGATCGAAAAGGAATCGGTGGGTGTGCGTCGGGAAAAATTGGTCGAATTGACGTTACCGATGCACACCGCACTCAAACAAGGGTAATTCAACACCAATGTGCGATAAAATGTGTGAAGATGAAGCATTATGGCACAAAATCCCCACAGGGGCATTTCATCGAACACCTAGTGTGCAGAGTATAGTGAGTAGGGTGTAAATGACATTCTCAATGTGGAAAACCCCCAACAAATACTCCTTAAACATCAAAGCAACATAGTCAAGTAGTATTTGTTGGTTTCTCATCACAATCAGTGGAAAAAAATGAGTTTTATGCAGAAAATATATGGATATGGTGAAAATGTATTTTACCCTACTTATATACCAAATACACTAAATCAGGTATCATTTTGAATTAAAAGGGTGGAATTAATACCTTGGATGAGGTTGCCCTTGAAGATGAAGCCATTGGGTTGACTAAGAATGGAGGATAGGAATTGATATGGGAGAGGGCTGGTTCGCAGGTTAGAGAGGAGAAAGAATAAGAAGAGGGTTATAACAGAATATGGGATTTTTAAGTGGCAGGTGACCCGAATCGATTCGGTATGTAGGCCGAATCGATTCGCGATTCTCGAATTTGACCACTGGAAGCGACCGAATCGATTCGGTATTAATCCGAATCGATTCGTAAGAAGGAGACCTGATACTTTCTAATTACCGAATCGATTCGCCAGAATTGCGAATCGATTCGCAAATCCAAGGTTGGCTACTGGAAGGGTGCGAATCGATTCGGAGGAAAAACCGAATCGATTCGGCTTCTGGGATTCAGTTTCTGCTTTGCTGAAACATGGATTTTTGGTGGATTGTTGGATTGGGCTGCTAAAGGAGGTATTTTTGGACCCCAATGATGAAGTTATATATGTACAAAGGGTCCGGGACAAAAATTTTGCACCCCGCACATGCCGGGGGATGCTCGGCACCAAAAACGCACAATTCCGACGTCCTATAGAGCCTCGTAAATGGGGTCGGACAATGGAATCATGTCCGAACATGGGTCAAATGGTTCTAGGTAAGGCTTGAGACGCTGACCATTGACCTTGAACAACTTCCCATCAGATGGGTTCTCAATCTCAATTGCACCGTGATGATGGAAGGTCTTAACGACAAACGGACCCGTCCATCTAGACCTTAGATTACCCGGGAATAAATGCAACCTAGAGTCGTATAAGAGAACCTTTTGAAGAGGGTGAAATGTTTTTCGGAGTATGTGCTTATCGCGCCTCTCTTTCACCTTTTGCTTATAAATTCTCGCGCTCTCATACGAATCGTTCCGGAGTTCATCCAACTCATTGAGTTGGAGCATTCGCTTCTTTCCGGCCTTGTCTAGATCAAAATTGAATTTCTTGATCGCCCAATAGGCCTTGTGCTCGATTTCTACCGGTAAATGGCATGGCTTGCCGTACACAAGTCTAAAGGGCGACATTCCCAAGGAGGTCTTGTAGGCTGTACGATATGCCCACAAAGCGTCAGGAAACCGAAGAGACCAATCCTTGCGGTCGGGATTGACCGTCTTCTCTAGGATATGCTTGATCTCTCGATTGGCCAATTCGGCTTGGCCATTGGTCTGCGGGTGGTAAGTAGTTGCAACCTTGTGAGTTACCCCATACTTTCGCATAAGAGTAGCGAACGGAGTATTACAAAAATGCGTTCCGTTGTCGCTAATGATCGTCTTCGGAGTTCCGAAATGCGAAAGCATGTGTTCCTTTAGGAACTTCAATGCCACCCGATGGTCATTGGTTTTGGACACAATGGCCTCGACCCACTTTGAAACATAATCTACGGCCACTAGGATGTAAAGGTTACCAAAAGACGGCGGGAATGGGCCCATGAAATCAATTCCCCAACAGTCGAAGACTTCAAGTTCTAGAATGGGGGAAATTGGCATCATGTTTCGATGTGTTATAGCACCTAATCTTTGGCAACGATCACACGAAATGCAGAATTCGTGTGCATCCTTAAAAAGCGTGGGCCAATAAAGCCCGCATTGCAAGATTTTTGCGGCGGTTTTCTTGGAAGAAAAGTGGCCACCACATGCCTCCGTGTGGGAGAGACGAATTACGCTCTCATACTCATCATCCGGGACACATCTCCGGATGATCTGGTCGGGGCAATATTTGAACAAATACGGATCATCGAAAAAGAATCTCCGCACCAAACTAAAGAATTTCCTCTTCTCTTGAGGGGTCCAATGAGATGGAATCGAACCCGTCACGAGGTAGTTCACGATATCAGCGAACCACGGCAGAGAGAAAGTGGAGAACAGCTGTTCATCCGGAAAGAATTCAGTGATGGGAAGTTGGTCTTTGGGTGCCACAAACGTTAAATGCGACAAGTGATCCGCGACAACATTCTCTACTCCTTTTTTATCTTTAATAGTCAAATTAAACTCTTGGAGTAAGAGCACCCACCTAATCAAGCGCGGCTTGGTGTCCTTCTTAGATAGAAGGTATTTGAGCGCTGCATGATCCGTAAAACAAACTATGGGGGATCCCACGAGGTATGCCCGGAACTTATCTAACGCATAGACGACCGCTAATAAATCTTTCTCGGTGGTCGAATAGTTCAACTGAGCACCGTTAAGAGTTCGACTCGCATAGTAAATGACATGGGGTTTCTTATCACTTCTCTGACCTAAAACAGCCCTAACCGTGAAGTCGCTGGCGTCGCACATCAATTCAAAGGGTAGGGTCCAATCAGGAGCTTGGATTATAGGAGCGGTGGTAAGCATACTTTTCAAAGTCTCAAAAGCTGCTTGACACTCATCACTCGATTCGAAAGGGGTTTCTTTGGAGAGGAGATTACACAAGGGTCTAGCAATCGAGCTAAAGTCCTTGATGAAACGGCGATAGAATCCTGCATGCCCAAGGAAAGGCCTTACATCTTTCAGAGATTTGGGGGCGGGTAAGTTGGCAATGACTTCAACCTTTGCCTTGTCTACCTCAATACCATCTGAGGAGACGATGTGACCTAAGACAACACCCTTAGTGACCATAAAATGACACTTCTCCCAATTTAGCACGAGCTTTTTCTCCACACATCTAGACAAAACCTTCTCTAACATAGAAAGACAATGGTCATAGGAGTTGCCAAAGACGCTGAAGTCGTCCATGAACAGCTCTAGACCACGCTCTACCATATCACTAAACATGCTCAACATGCACCTTTGGAACGTAGCAGGCGCATTACACAACCCGAAATACATTCTTTTGTAAGCAAATGTCCCAAAAGGGCATGTGAAAGTAGTTTTGTCTTGATCCTTGAGATCAAGTTCGATTTGGTTGTAACCCGAGTACCCGTCGAGAAAACAATAGTAAGGATGGCCGGACACGCGTTCCAACATTTGGTCAATGAATGGAAGGGGAAAATGATCCTTTAATGTCATTGCATTAAGTTTTCTATAGTCGATGCAGACACGCCACCCAGTGGTGGTGCGTTTAGTGATCAATTCCCCTTTTATGTTTTCTACAACGGTGACTCCTGATTTCTTTGGGACAACGTGAATTGGAATGACCCATTTGCTATCGGATATCGGATAAATGATATCGGCATCTAAAAGCTTAATTACCTCCGCCCTCACAACTTCCTTCATCACCGGATTCAATCTCCTTTGCATCTCACGAGAGGGTTTTGCATCCTCTTCAAGATTAATTTTGTGAGTGCAAATCAAGGGACTAATTCCCTTCAAATCTGCAATTGTCCACCCGAACGCACCCTTGTATCTTCTTAACAAGTCTATTAGCCCTTGTTCTTCACCCGCCTCGAGGCTTGATGAGACAACAACGGGATATGTCTCATTTTTGCCTAAATAAGCATATTTCAACTCGGAAGGCAATTGCTTTAATTCAAGTTTGGGGAATCTCACATCCGAGAGAACTTCATACGAATCACGAGGGGGTAAGTCCTCAAAAACACTACACCAATTAATATCATCAACACTCTCGTCCTCATCTAACAACAAGCTCATGAACTTGACCTCTTCATCATAAGGAGAATAGCTATTCTCCAAGTAAATCGGGTTCACAAGACATCCCTCTAAGGGGTCCGATAAATAAGTAGCATCAAAATGCTCTTGTACCACCTCTTCTAGAAAGTCCACCTCATGGACTTCATCATCACAATCTCCCACTTGGTTCGAAACATTGAAGATGTTCATTTCCAAGGTCATATTCCCAAATGTCAAGTTCATTTGGCCATTCCTAGTATTAATCAATGCATTGGAAGTGGCAAGGAATGGACGACCGAGGATAATGGGAGTAGTTCTACCGCTAGTAGAAGTAGGATGGGTATCAAGCACCACAAAGTCCACAGGAAAGTAGAATTTGTCAACCTTAATGATGACATCTTCTACTACACCCCTCGGAACCTTAACGGAGCGATCCGCTAATTGGAGGGTAATTTTGGTGGGCTTGAGGTCCCCTAGACCGAGTTGTTCATAGACATGATAAGGTAACAAATTTACACTCGCTCCTAGGTCTAACAAAGCCTGCTCAATTTTAAAGTCCCCTATCACACATGAAATGGTGGGACATCCGGGATCTTTATATTTAGGTGGTAATTCAGATTGAATTATTGAGCTAATGTTTTGGGCTAAGAAGGCTTTCTTCCTTACAAACAATTTCCGCTTAACAGTTATTAAGTCCTTTAAGAACTTAGCATAAGCGGGGACTTGCTTGATTGCATCTAAAAGAGGGATGTTAATTTTTACCTGTTTGAACATCTCTAGTATGTCAGCGTTATTAACATTCCCCTTTTTCGATAGGAGCCTTTGAGGTTAAGGCACGGGACTAGGAATCTTCGAAACCACATCCGACTCTAACGGGGCTTTCCCCTCTCTCTGTCCTAAGGAGGCATCTTCGACCTCTAATGGGTCGGGCGAAACCTCCCTAACGACGGTGGGAACACTAGGAGGGGTGGGATTTTCAATGACTTTCCCGCTCCTTAGAACGGTTACGGCCTTAGCGCAATCAGGAGGAGGATTCGAAGTGTCATTGACACTATTTTGTCCCAATGCCTTTTAAGGTTGAGAAGGGAATTTTCCCTTCTCTTGAATACTCAGAGCCGAGGTCAACTTGGAGATTTCCTTTTCAATCCTATAATTCGTGGCTTGTTGAGAGGTCATGAAAGATTGAAGAGTCTCTTCGAGGCTCCTCTTGTTCGGGTGAGCATATAATGGTATAACTGGAGGAGGTGGTCCCTGTGGGGGACCTTGCATTTGAGCTTGGGGTGGAGGAACTTGGTTATATGGTTGCTGAAAATTATGAGGTGGGGGATGATTTTGATAATTCGGCGGAGGTGGATTTTGAGAATGTTGGGGATGCCCATAAGAGAAACCCGGATGGTTTCTCCATGAAGGATTATAGCCCTCACCTAAAGGAGTCATGTATTGTTTCTTGTAAGTGGCCATCGCGTTGGCCTGATCGTGAAGCATCACTTTATATGTCGGGATTGTTGAACAATCCCTCATTGAGTGATCGTCAACGTCGCAAATGGCACAAGACTCCTCTACATGTGAGGGAGAAGGATGGGAAGGTTCCCGAGCTTTGGCATCCATTGCCTCGACACGCTTGGAAAGTTGGGCTACTCTTAATGACATATCATCTCCTTCGGCAAGGTGATATATGCCATGGCTAGAGGAAGGTGGATTGGATGACCGGGCATTGGTTTTTCTAGGGTCCGAAGTGTCCCAAGCTTGGGTGGTCTCGGCACAATATTTGAAATGTGCCCACGCATCATCCGGATCTAAACCGAAAAACTCGCCGGAGCACATTGTCTCCACCATTTGTTTAGCATTGAGGGTAAGGCCATTGTGGAAAAAGGAGATTAATCTCCACTTTTCAAACCCATGATGTGGGCACTTATGAAGTACCTCATTAAATCTCTCCCAATATCTCTCGAATGATTCACCTTCGGCTTGAGCGAAGGTTTGGATTTGACCCTTTAAAGAGTTGGTGCGATGAGTAGGAAAGAATTTCTTCAAAAATTGCGCTTGCATTTCGCGCCAACTCCCGATGGAATTAGGAACCAAGGACCAAAGCCAAGTTTTGGCTTTGTCCTTTAAGGAAAATGGGAAGAGTTTGAGTCGTGTGACATCTAGAGGGCAGTTTTGATCGCTAAAAGTAGCGCACACCTCCTCAAACTCTCTAACGTGAAGATAAGGTTGTTCACTTTCCATGCCGTGGAAAGTAGGGAGTAATTGGATCATTCCATTACGAAAATGGAATTGCGCGGCATTGTAAGGAAAAATAATGCAAGACGAAGAGGTGGTCCTCTCCGGTTGTAAATAATCACGCATAGTCCTATACGGGGGGTAGGGTGCAACCCCTAGACTACCGTGCTCACTTACATTGTTGGCCATTGTTGTGGGATCGGAGTGAGCCCAGGTATACGAAGAAGATGAGATCGAACTAGAGCGAGAACTTAATGTTAAAGGTCTCCAATAGTCCGAGGGTTCACTAGACGATGGTTCACTAACAGGATTTAAATTGCTACTACTCTCGTCTTGCATTTACAAGAGCTTTTGGATTGATTTTTTTGGAAACCGTGTTGTCACGGTGACCATAGGGAACGATAGTGTAAAGAGAATTTCTAAACCCTAAGATAGTTGCCAATCCCCAGCAACGGCGCCAAAAACTTGGTGCGCCCAAAATATGGCTTGCGATTCAAGTGCAAATCTATCGCAACAAGTAATAATCGGTAAGTACGGAATCGTGATCCACGGGGATTGAACACTCCTAAGAGAACTAGATTGGGGCAAAGAGATTCTCTAAACGTCACAAAAGTTAAAGCGTAAAAGATGATTTGGTAGTTTGGAAAAGTGATTGAGATGTAATCTCTAAACTAACATACTATTCATGATCAGATGATTAATTACTAATTACTGAACTATGGAAAAGAACTAAGGTAAGCTTGAGTTCAAGAAATTAAAGGGATTGAGGATCATTCTCCCACCTCGGATTCACAAGGAAGGGGATTATAGGGCTTGGTTTAAATTAATTCTAATCGAGCATAACTAATTAAGTCTGAACATCAACCATGTAGAGAATGAACTCAACAATGGAGGATTAGGGTTTAATTAATTATTGCTAGATGGGTTGAGTTTGTAGTAAAGCTTCAAACACTAGACCTTGCATGACAAGGGAAGTTAAGAAACTATGATACTCCAAAACCAACACATGAAGTTCCATTAGAACAATCATAAACCAAACCCTAAATATGAAGTTCAAGCATCCAAGGTGGGATTATGATCCCCAATCACAAGTCTAGCTACTCATAATTGAATCTAAACTACACATGCTAGTTAACAACATAGTTAAATTAGTTATCTAGTTGAAACACAAACTAATACAAAGGATGGAATTCAATGCAAATTAAAGCTAGTGGAACAAGTAGGGATGAAGTAATTGAACTTATCTTGCATTAATCACAACTATTCAACAAGTAATCAAGCCTTACAAGTTGGTGAAAACCATAAATGAACTTGACCTAGGAGAGAGAAGAGAGTGTTTTTGTATCTCACTAAATATCCAACAAAAGTAATATATCTACCAAAGAGGGAAAACAAGGGATAAATCCCCAAAAATCCAACCAAAATGGCAAACTAGTAATAAGAGGAAAGCTGAAAGTGCAGGGCCAAATCGATTCGGTGCCAATTCCGAATCGATTCGGAAGTGTAGAGATTTTCCCCTGCATGTAACCGAATCGATTCGGTGGTAATGGCGAATCGATTCGGGCCTGCTGCAAAAAGAAGAGTTGCCTATATAGGCATTAGATGTCCCAAGCTTCACCGAAACTTCCGTAACTTCTTCGTTCGAGGTCGGATTCAAGCACCGTCGGAGGCCACGCGAAGATAAGAAGAAGGTCTACAACTTCCGTGAAGAAATTGGGAACAAAGCCCGAGGCTGATATTACCAAAATGCCCCCAATTGTGCAAGTGTCAACGGAACTTTTCGGATCAAAACCAAACTTCCCAAAATGCATTCCAGAGACCTATAAAAGCTCAATAAAGACGCATACAAAGTATATATGATGAATTCAGGGGTTAGTCAATAAATGAGTATAAGAACCGGGAAATACATGCACGGGAGCGCTAGAATGTACAAATTAAAGGGGTATAAAATACAATAAAAGTGACGAATCAGTAGCAGTGGGGTACCACTTCATCAGGGAGCTAGTTTAAAAAGGCATTATTACCCTTAAGTTTGTTAATTCTCTTAATCAACTTACGGATATCTTTACAAAGTCATTGCCCACTACTCGTTTCGAGTTCCTCAGAAACAAGTTTTCAGTGAGACAACCTCCTTTCAACTTGAGGGAGGCTAAAGAGATGAAATCTTCTCTTGATTTGTTGGATTAGTTAGAGTTGTTAGATTAGTTACTATTTAACCTCTTTTGTAACAACTTAACAATTGGATAGTTAATTAGTTATCACTTACCTTAATGTATAAATATCAAACTCCGTTGTACATTTTCATTCATTCAATAAATGAGAATCAATTTAATTTCTCCAATTATTCTTTAAAAAAATAAAAAATAAAAAATAATTAGTATAGATATATATCTGTAGTAACAGATTGTCTAACAAAGTAATAACAGAACTAATACAAGAGTAACACGTGTAGCTTCTATTAATATCATCACGTTCTACGAGACAACGTCTCTTTAATTCATTAAATCAAAGACCCTCCGGCTTTTAAGAACAGAACCGCATCGTCCGTACATGTTAATATGGTCGTTAAACACAAAGTTACTCGATGCAAGCCCACGCAAAATTATAAACCTGTGAATTTCTTTACCCTGGCTCAAAGCTGCTAGCCTCGAACAAGCAGGGAGGACCGAAAACATTGTGGGGACCGTATAGGGTCCCACATTACTCATTATCAACTCCCTTAAATACTCTAAAGAAGCAGCCCCATGTCCACTTTGTGCACAAGCGGCTATAATTGAATTCCAAATGACAACATCTTTAGTTTTTAGCTCATTAAACACATAACATGAAAATTCCAAAGAATCACATCGCGAGTACATTGATATTAGTGCACTGCCAACACCTGTGGAGATAACGATTTCATTCCTAAAAACATAACTATGAATGTCTCTCCTTAATCTCAAATTCTTTACTTGGGCGCAAGATGCCAATGGCCCTTGTATAGAAGTTGTATTCAGATTCATACTCATTTTTCACATCATACAAAATAGTTCTCGAGCAGTATTCCCATCGCCATATTGAGTCAAACCCATTATCAATCCGTTCCATGTAATAATATCGAGTTCAACCCCAAGTAACTCCATTTCACAAAGCATCTCAATTGCATCCTCATGACAACCTCTAATTGCATAACTGGATAGCATTGCATTCCATGACACCAAATCTTTTTGTGTTATTGTCCTAAATTTTTTACACGTTACATCAATAGATTGGAATTTAGAGTAGAAATCAACTAATGAGTTACCCACAAATAAATCTAAATCCAATTCTTCATTTTTAATGTGGAGGATCAGAAACAAGTGTACCCCAAATTCGTATTCAATGACTACATGATGTTGTATGCTGGCCTCAAGTTCGAGGCCAAGGAGCCAAGATTCGAAGCCATGAAAGCCATTGAAGCAAGTGTCAATTTAGATCCAATTGCAACAACTTAAATGTTAAGCTACTTTTAATATAGGGGGCGTGTTGTTTGTCTAGGGATGAGTGTGTGTCAAACAAATAAAAGGTTGGGTCATTTAAATTATATATAGTACTATAGAGGAGTGTGTCAGTGTGCTCACTATTTGTAGCAAGTGACCGAATGTTTTATAATTAAATAAGTCTCAATGCTTCTTATTCTTTGTGTAGATTATTTTTTAGAGATCAATAAAGCTTCACCACATGGTCCGAGTTTTTAGATTATACCATAGCTTCCACAAAATCAGAAGACGCAAGAGTTATATTAGTTGAACATGAAAATAATGAAAATATCAAGTTGCAACTTGATACAATTTCGTGTTCCAAAAGGCAGAATCCCAGATGATCAATGATAAAGGAAGAAATCAAAGATGATGAAAGTATCCAACGGTAACTTGATACAAATCCATGGGGGATATACATATCGGTTAAAATAGCTCATATGGTTAGTTATAGCTTATAAATATGTCATAGCAAAAGGGTTGTTTCCAATAATTATCTATACCAGGTACATTAAATTGTTGTTCATGAGTGTACCAAATATGTTACTAATCTAACTACATCTTTATGAGATAGACAAATATGTTGGATAAAATGGACTACCTAGGTTTAAGAGGACTAACTTTCCTGATGCTCATGGCTATCTCACCTATATAATATGAACAACTCACCGTTAAGATGCACTCTGGACTTGCATTATCTGTACATATTATTAAGTAAATTTAAAAAATCACTTTCGATCAAAGCATGCATTTAATAATCAAAAGGATGAAGATAAAATAAAATTAAAAAAAATGAGATAGCTAACTTGAAAAAAGGAATCATAAGTCAGAGTAAATAAATATAGATAGAAAAGGACCAATAATGATGCAGACCTAGGTACAATTAAAAGACTACTACAAAATATGCAAATAAATTCACATGGGTAAATTATACTAAACTATTAGTCAATTAATGAAGCACTACAAACTTTCTAAACAACTAGAGAATCAATAGAAACTAAATTGCAGCCTAACTAATTAACCTTTGGGTTTTTGCCTAATAACCAGAGCCTTGCCTCCCATCTAGGATATCATGGGTTCAATTTATCCTCCCACTTCAATACAATATACTTACAAAGAAATCTGCAGAGCAGACCAACTAATCATGCAGAAAATTTTGGGAAACAAAAATATTGTCAATAGAAGTTTAATCAAAATAAACCAAGGGTTATATGCAAAAGTGTACCTATAATAGGTAATGTCATAAGTCAACAAACCAAGGATTATATGCAAGGGTGGCCCTACATTGAACATATTATATGCAAGGTCTCTATCACTGAACACGGGTAAATTTAATTTGTATAAAATGTACCAATATGTTGCAAAAATATGGGGAAAGGGAATCATAAGAAAAATGATCCCAATAAGAAGCATATACCATAGCATGCCGGATTTTTCTTCTTTTCAAGGTTATACTTATCCATATATACTACGCTATTTTCACCTGAATTTATATTTCTTTACAACATATATAGCTACTTCAAGTTCTAGTAAGAAAATTGCGTCTAAAATTATAAATGTACCTGTCATATCTTGAAACAACTTCTCCTAGTTGTTCAAAGAACAAGATAGAAAATATTTCAATACCAATGAAATTAAATCATGTCCAAGGTTGCAACATCTATTCTCTTTCGTGAAACATCAATGCTATCGCGTACAAATTTACTCGTCTTAACTGGTGGTGGCACCCATTTGGTAAGACTGCAACAAAGAATAAAAAGATAAATTTTAGCTCTAAAAACATCTAATAGCGACCATTATTGAAATAAGAGTACCCCCACTTTCTACAATCCCTGTGTGCGTGTAATCATAAGCTAGATCCTTTTTGAAGGAGAAGGCTAAACTATAGATAGAGCCAATAGAAACCATTTCAACATCCAAGCGAGAATATAACTTACCCTCTGATGTTATCTAATAACTCTAGCGGGCGCTCTCGACAAACTCGATTAATAAAGATGCCATAAATATCTTCTAAAGGACCATCTGTGAAAATTTCATAAACAAATCCAATCAAACGAGGATAATTCCGGAAATATTGTTAAGTAAGAGCAAGTGTGTTGCTACGCAGAATGCAGTTTTCTTTCTTTATGAGGAGACCTAGAATGAAATTTAATATAAGATAATATAAGTATCAAGTAAATTTATTATGTTATCACCCGAATGTTCTTGAGTAAAATAATTGTCTACTTAATGTCTTATGCTTTTCCATCAAGGGAAAAAAGGCTAGAAGTTTCGGCGTTTGTGCATAACCGTGTGATATGATCAACCATATGACAATGCATGTTCTGGTTTTGGCATCCATGTTGAGGCTAAATGGAACCGATAACAATACACAATTATTAAAACATAAAAGCATAAAAATATTAGATTCATGTCAACTAAATTCATCTGCTGTACAGAAGTCTAATTTATGAAAATATATTATTAACTCATAATTCCTTAAGTTCAGTAGCTTTAAGTAATTCACACCAACAGTCTTGCACCATTACTAAAAAGTACACAAAATAAAAGAATTCGGAATCAATTTATATATTCTACCATTATACTCATGACTTACACAACTTATTACCAAAATAGGAACCTTTGGTAATTGTATGCTCAGAAGTTAAGGAATATTCAGAAGAGGTAAACCCTCCCAAATACCCAAGACTTCAAAATTAATGATCAAAATTATAAATGTTACAGTTGAATAAATGTAAATGTATAATAAGAAGTAAAATGATCTCACTAAGATAAGAGTACATTTTGCGGAAACCACCATGACGTCCCTCAACATATGCAACATCAGATATCAATTTACACATAATTTGACCTCATAATTATAGATTGCCAAACCAAATAAAGTAAATATCTCGATGCCATTTTTACAATGTTTCCACCGGGATGGATTTCCACATAAAAGATCTCGATGTCATTTTTACGACCATCACATGGTTCAAAGTCAAGGCCGATACCGCGACAATACGGGCGAGTTGACTAGGTATCGGGACCCATCGATCCAATTTCGAGTCATGAGTTAATTTTTTTATTATTGGTGTGAATCGACCCTATATCGATAATTTTTTGATAGTATCGTCTCATATCAGTGATATCGTGGTAGAATCGGCCCATATCGGTGATATCACAGCAGTATCGACTTATATCGGTGATATATCGATCAAGATAGTATAAGTTTTTAAGTATCGATGTTCTTAACTTCTAACTCACTCAATTAAGCCTCAATTTTGCATACAAGTCACGATCGGAGCAATCGCTCTCCATTCGGTATAGGGTATATGATGTTTCGTGGTCGCAAATCGGGTTTTAGTTAAATCTCTCATTTCTTTTCTTCTAGTATTACTAAAGGGGTTTTCTCCCATTTAACCTTCTTTTTGTATTTATTTAATTTGTTTTAAAAGGTATCATTATTCATCTATCCTTAAAGTGTATAATTATTTACATTATACATATATCCTTAATTAGTAATAGGTACTATTATAACATTTACGAAGAATATATTACTAAATATATATATTGATTTAGACAATGTTATGCATACTAAATGATGATTCAGTATAAACAATTAGACAATGTTATGCACTATGAAGCACGGACACGGACATGGGTGTCGTGTCCGACACGACACGGACACGTCGACACGAGAAATTTAAAAAAAATGGGCACGACACGTCGAGGGACACGGATAAATATAAATATTTTTTAATAATATTCCATGTATAATTCCATCTATTTGCACTAAAAAGGTAGTAGTCAAACTAATTATCTAAAATAACATGGTCAAATACGTTATAAAATCATTTTAACCATAAGTCAATAGTTATATATCCACATAAAGTCTTGTATAACAACTAACTCCATTGGTATCAAAGTAACAAGTAACAATCAATATACAAAAAAAATATTCTTAACAAAAATATTAGTAATTTCAATGTGATATGTAAGTGCTTTAATGCTCCTCATTTATTACCATCTACGGCTAGACCAAAAACTTCATCATCACTCCCATAAGTATCCTAGAAATGTCTGCGGAGTGTCACATAAGTGTCCGATTTTTTTTAAATTCCAAATCAGTTCGACACGCCACGTGGAGTGTCGGAGGAGTGTCATACGGGTGCCGTGTTCGCGAGAGTGTCCGACATGGGTACGTCACCTCCAACGAAGTGTCCGTGCTTCATAGATCATACATACTAAATGATGATTTTGTACTTGTCTAATTAAGCCATATTATTATTCTTATTTTTTAAAACTTTTTCGTATTTTTTTTAGTTCTCTAAATAATGTATAGTTGCGTATCGCCGAGAACGATACCGATACCGAGTAAAAAATTAAGCGTCCGAGTCATAGACCGATACTGCGACTTTGAATCATGGACCATCATGAAGGTTTAACATAAACGTTCATAAATTAAATATACAATAAAAAAATTAGTAACCAATATTAATGTCATAGTTGACAAATAAATCTAAACACAAATCAAAATTCATAGAAACATAAAAATTGTCCTGAATTTTTTTGTATTCAAACTCACGTACATCTAAAATGCACCAAATCAAGTCATTTGTCAATATCAAAAAAATAATAGGATATACCCACCATGTACATCATTCACAAAAAAAAATAACCTACTACATATGCATAGGTAGATATACCCACTGTGCACATCATTCAAAAAAATGTTACCTTCTAAATTCACTACCACATTTCATCACAAATCAAATACAATGAAAAAATAATTAAATCCTAGTAGCATTCTTGTGAATGAATATTTGTAAACAATTAATGACTAAAACAAAAATGGAATGACAAGAAGTTAATGCCAAGTTTAATAATAAATAATCAAGAAGAGTTAAAACCTGAAGATGTTAATGGAAGCTTCAAGCCACGATAAGAGAAATAAAAGATGTCTTCAATCTACCATAAAATTTTTGTACAGAAGATTCAAAAAAAAATTAATGAAATATAAATGTCTTCAGAGAAAGAGAAATAAAATGTTTGTCGATTAATGTTGTTTGTCGATTAATATTTAATAGGTCGATTCAGATTCAGATTGAACTAAAATCAACTGTCACAATATCATAGAAGATGAATATTTCATAGGTCGATTAATATTTCATAATAAATGAAAACGAAATAGTGTTTTTGTACCAAATCAACTGACACAATATTAAATCCCAAACGGAACTCGAAAACGAAATCAAAACCTAATGCACAAAGAAATCAAAGTCACAATACCAAATCATCTCCTTTTCATCTTTATATTTGGCATAATTTTCTTTTCAATTTATAGGGAGTTGACTACTCGTCCCAATATATTATCAACCGTCACAAGAAGACGGACTTTTTGTTCTTGGCTAATGACTACAACAAATAAATATTCTCAAAACATTCGAAAGATTAAAAAAAATAATAATAATAATAATAAAAATAACTCGACTCTTTAACCATATTTAAATTAAAAGGCTTCATAAAATTATGAAGATAAATGAGATCTCCTAGTGCCGTTTTCTTTTGAACTTGTTCATGGTTTTTATTTAGGTTGTCAATTAAGTAAAATAACATTATTTGAACCCTTATCAACCCTCTACTCGACAAGATTTCCACTAGTCCTTATCACTAGACCTTACAACTATTTTAACTGATGAAATTACAAAACTCCCATAACTTCCCAACTAGAAAAAGTCACCCAAAATTATCAAAACAACCACCTTCCATTTATAACCTAAAATAATACACCTAATAGTTTTTTGGCCCAGAATTAAGGGGGGGCAGCTGCCCACCTTCCATCCTCTTTAGATTCGTCCATGTACATAGGGTTTAATTCGATTAGAGAGTATATAAAAAAACAAACATGGTGACTTATCACGTAAGAGACTGCAATTTGTAATAGAACACAGAGATCAAAAATTGAAAAATAAAGATAATCTATTTGTGTATATAATATGTATCTGTTAATTTCTCTTGTATTTCTTTTGTGTATATAATATGTATATGTTAAAAATTGAATAATAAAGATATATTTCAAAAGTGCAAAGATTACCTAATCTCGTGAAATAAGCGTTGAGCAGATGAAGAAGAAGTTGTGAGAAGTGTTAGCGGATGAAGAAGAAGACCCGAGAGAGAGAGAGAGAGAGAGAGAGAGAGAGAGAGAGAGAGAGAGAGAGAATGAGACTGACGTATAGCATGAGAGAGGGAAGGAATAGTCACCTGAGAGCGGAAGACCAAAAGCAGTGAGCGGGAGGAAATGAAACACCAAAAAAAATTAAGGGGGGAAAACCTTCGCTTCTAAATTTTGGAAGTGAAAAAATGTCATAATATGTACATTCAAGTTACAAAAATTTTAAAAAGGGTCATAATATCTATAATCAAATATGACTTTTATATTTAAACTAACATAAAATATAATATGTATATGTATATGTATAAAATGACATTTTATATTAGAAATGTCACAATAATAATAACACTAACATTTAAATGACATTTTTGTAATAAATGTCTTTAAATTATTTTTTCGAGCGTCATAAAAAGGTGTTTTTCTTGTAGTGACTTCTCTCACATTCTTGAATATCTCTTTGTTCCACTGATTTAAGTCTTCATTACGAGATCTTCTCAAACAAGCTTTAGCTCACATTACCCTCAAACGTATAGCCTTTCCACCAGTCCTTCACCTCACCCGTAAAATTGTCCGATTTTAACCATATATTTTCAAATCTGAATGGGTCCTTCTAACCTCTCCAACCTTCGCACTCTAGAACGATCGCTATGTTGTCCAAAGTCACCCTAGGTAAGTAAGACTGATTCACATTCAAGAACTACTCCTTTCAGTTCGAAGAAAATAAGAAATGATCTAACCGAGATAGAGATGGATTGTCCCTATTACTATACCAGGTAAGCATCCCTCTCTCTAATGGTGCATCCACCAGTTCCAATTCATCAACAAAATAAGAAAAGTTCCTCATGCAACTGCCCACTCCCCTTCCACTACTCATTTCTGAAGCAAAACTAACTTCATTAAAATCACCCCATATGCACCATGTTGTAACACCCCGTAATTTTGAGGATTTAATATTTAATTATTTTTGGGAGATATAAAAAAAATTAAACTGGAGAAACTTAAATTTTTTATTTGGAAAATTTATTTGAGTGGGAAGAATTATTTATAATTGGTGACTTTAAGTTAAATTGTGCGAATTAATGATTGTTGCATTTTGAGGTCGAAATTTAGAAATGTTATAAAGTATTCCGGATGACAACTTCGAGTGCGCGGTTGAGTCTGGATGGGTCAAGTTAGTCAAAAAAGAGTACTTGGGGGTACTAATCAGGACTCTGGGCATTTTTGGGCATAGTCAGGCCCACACGGGGTGATTTGAGCCATTTTAATTAGGCACATATGACCAAAAACGGGATTAAGGGTTTTTAACCTAATTGAGGGACTTATTGAACAGCAATTAACAATTCTAAACCTAGGGTTTGAGAGAGACACAGAGGAAACAAATCAAGAGGTAATTGGGGATATTTTGGAGCCAAATCGAGGGACAAAGTGAGGGTTCGTCATCAAACCATTCCCTACAACGGATCAGACTCTACGAATAATTCCAGGCAAGTGGTTAACTCTTATGATTCTTAAATTGGTGATAATCAATTCATATTTTTGTGATGTGTAAACCAAAATCCGTTTTGGGTATAAATGGGTATTTGGGTGAAATGATTATTTGGGAAATAGAATATCTTGATGAGATTTGGGATAATAATAGTAGGTTTCATGATTCTTTAGTTTAGGAATATTAACCTTATGATTAAATCCAGCATGAATGGACATTTAAATTCTGATATTAGATATGTAAAATGTTTGGGTGTTTGAAACCCGGGTAAAACCCGAATCGGGAAAACATTAAAATTTATGGAAATTGGTTATTAAATTAAGGATTCTAGGTGGAGTAGAACATGTTTTCAAATGTTAAAATGGCGGGTTATGATCGTAGATTTTTATGGGAGAAAGTAGAAGCTTGGTTGGATTAACAATGGTTGAAACAGCAAGTCGGAGAAGAAGGGTACCTGTTCGATCGATCGATCGATGGAGGGGATCGATTGATCGATGGTCCCAGAATTCTGGCAAATTCACCGTTTTATATTTTAGGGAATTTAATTTAGTATTTAATCCCCTATTTTTAGTTAGTGATAAATTCATATGTGGCACATATTCCTTAACAATTATAAGGGGGTATAATTGGGTTTAGGAGGGTGATAATTGTATGTCACGGGATGATTAAATTTCGGGAAATAATTCGTAAGTATTGATTTTGGACCGAGGGAAAATATTCGAGTATTGTAGTTGAGTGGCACTACATTATTAAAGAAATTGAGGTGTAATTAATTAGTTATGGGGCGATATATAGAATCGGGTATTAACGATGGTACGGGCCAAGTGAGCGAGCCCAGGTATAATGGTTGGGTGACACCAAGTGTTAAATTAATTAATGTGTAAATTAATTAAATTAGAGTCGGGCCATAGACTCGGATTGGTAATAATTAATGAATGTGTAAATTAATTAAATTAGAGTCGGACTGTAGAATCGGGAAAGTAATAAATTATTAAGGAGTGAATTAATTAAATTTGAGTCGAACCATAGACTCGGGAATATATAGGCTAGTGTTACAGGTTTTAGTACACGGTAACATCGGGATTTATATTTTATATATATAAGGTGTGGTGATACTATATATATACATGTGTGTACTTTGTGTGTGCTATTAAATATCAAGGACTAGATATTTATTTAATTTATATACTCTAGTGCTATCAAAGGAGGTTGCAAGATATGGGTGAATCCCCTAGCTTGAGGAGTAGGATGAGTATATCCCTAGGTCATAGCGTCCGGTATATGGGTGAGGGGTTTATCTCACTTTCAGGGAAGGAATATGACCGCCTCCACTACGTTTATATTTTGGGCCAGGTTGGTGAGAGATTCCAACTTGGGGAACTAGGTTATGTGAGCACACCTAGTGAGATTGCACTTTAGAGGGAATCATCCGGTTAGGGTATAATCAGAGGGATGGATATACATATATAAGTGTGGTTATTCTTAGTAAAGGTACGTATATAATGGTAGTAAATATTATATGCGGGAAATAATATAGTGTGTGATGTATATACTTTATATAACTTGTGTCACGATTATATGTTATGGTTTAAAAGAAATTAATTAAGTTAATTGGTGAGATAAATTATAATCCAGGAATTATTATACTCGGGTTAGAGTAGTATGGCAAGAGGAGATTATACCAGGACTAGTTGGACAGGGTAGTACAACTAGGTGGGGCTAAGGTAACCGTTAGGTGTGCACATTAGTGGAGGGGTGAGTATGTCCTCAAAGGAGTGCGGCACTAACTTAAATATGAAGCGCATTCATGTATTTTAAATTACTGCAGTTAATTCACTTGATAAATATTTTTAAATATTTTGGGTTCTAACCCGTACTATAAAAATTAATTTCAAAATCTTTTAGTTGTCCAGGCACAGGGACGCCAGACAAGATATTATATTCCAGGGACACGGAGATGCGGCATATGTGGATGCTAGCAGGAGCTTGGATTAGACGCCTAATTCATTCTTTCCTAGAGTAGGAATCATCTATCAGTTTCAATTTACTTGGGGCATGTCACCCATACTTTCAATACAGTTTTCAGATTTATTTATTCAAGTGTTGGATCTTTGTATTGGACTATTTACATTGGTGGCCGATGGTTTATTCTGCATGTCGTTTTATTATTTGGTCATTTAATTTAATTCACTTGTGTGAATGGTTTATGTTTATTTTCGCATGTAATGTTTGGTTGAATTAAAAAGATAAAATTTGACACTAGCTTTTTAGAATACTAGGTGGTTAGTAAGTTTTAAAAAAAGTTTTCGACGGTGATGCTAAGGATGAACCAACTGGGATTCCTGTTTTAATTTGGTATAGGACTGATCACCCGGTATGTTATAGGCGGGGTGTCACAGATGGTATCAGAGCATCAGGTTCTAGTGTCCTTAGGATCTTTGTGGCTTTTCATGTTTCAGGTTAGTGTTCTTTGATGTAGAACCCTATCATAGAATTGTTGTATTCTCATACATATGTGCATTTACATTCTTCTGATAATTACTTTATATTTGAGGGTGAACTCATACGATTCGATTCTCATTTCAGATGCCGCCCAGGAGAGTGAGAGCAGCTAGGGCAGCGGGGGGAGATGAGACTAGGGAGGCTCATCAGGAGCCAGAGTTACCGCAACAACTACCAAAGATGATTTCGACTGCACAAGTAATTCAATTAGTGGCACAGGCAGCTCAATCGATGATGATCGTAATGGAAAGGTACTTTCCAAGAGATCAGCCACATGCGTTAGTGGTACCGGATGTTCAAGCCCACCCGGGGCAGTCAGAGTGGCAACAAGTACGAGTGGTCTTTCAAAAGGTCTACCCATAAGAGTTTCGAGGGGGTTCAGATGTGGTGTTAGTGTATCAGTGGAAGAGAGATATTCAGCGTCACCTACACATGGTAGATTGAAATGAGGTGCAAAAGCAAAGGCTAGCCAGTTTTAAGTTAGTGGGAGTAGCTCTACAGTGGTGGGAGTCGATCACTACAGTTGAGGAAAGGGATATATTAGCTATTGCAGAGTTTTGGGTGCGGTTCGACCGCAAGTATTTTCCGCCAGCAGTTGAAACCGAAATGAGGAGAAAATTCAGAGAGGTGACTCAAGGGGATCGTTCAGTGGCTGATTACGAGGAAGAATTCACTCGTTCGGAAAATTTTGTACCGGATGAGGTATGCAATGAAGAAAGAAAGAAGGCGGGGTTCATGGATGGGTTAGTCTGGAGGATCAGGCAACATTTGATTGGTAATCCCTCATTAGTGGCTTATACAGACATCGTTAATGCATCACTCCTGCACTGCCAGGAATATCATTTCCACATGAAAGGAAGTAGGAAGGGAGTGGAACCCAGCCAGTCGGATAAAGCGGGATGGAACAGTACCAGTGGGGTATCCCAGTAGCAGAAAGGGGGACATCAGGGGTAGGATTTCTGACAGGTGAATCAAGCCAAGCAATTTAGATATGGGGGCTATCGACAGAATGGTCAGGACTTTCGATAAAGAGAGCAAGGAAGGGATCAGTGGTGGGGTGAATTTTCTAGGAGGTGTTTCATTTGTGGGCAAGAGGGACACGTGAAGAGACATTGTCCTAACGCAGGGGTCAACTACAGGATGAGGTCCTGGATGTACAGCCACTACAACAAGTCATGGGTTCATTCGGGTAGGGGGAAGCTGCTTAGGAACCCTAGGATCATCCATTGCAGCTAGAGTATGGAGGTAATTATCTTTTATCCTATGGGCAGGGGGTATGTTTTGGGTGACAGTGAAAGTGTCACAATATAAAATTATTTTTCACTAAAATTCGCGAGTGAGTTGGATTTAGTGGGTGTGCTGGCAGTAGCAGCCATAGTATGTAGATTAAATTTTCCGTGGGGTAGCGGAGTCCTTTGGTGTTAACCATGAGAAAGTGGAGGTGCAAACTGAGAGAAGTTTTGAATTATGCGAGGGGTCGCTACTTTCGAGAATTATGGAAGTAGGGTAGATGATTTTTTTATATATCGGCTGGATAGAGATGGATTTAAACTATTGTGAATAGTGGGGGTAAGTTTTGGTGTTCGCAACACTAGGGTATGAATGATTTTACTAGGTATCAACTATTGTGAAAAGTGGGGGTAAGTTTTGGTGTTTTCGACACTAGGGTATGAATGATTTTACTAGGTATCAATTGAGAGGGCGTCTAGCCTATATATATGTTTGTATATATGTTGTATTGCATGGTGAGATAGACACATAATGAGGTCTTGTGTTCTCACATTTTATCCCGGTAAGTAGGGGTGTCTACTGAAGAGAATCGGGGTGGTTAGATTTATTTTCGAGTGGGGAGAGATAACTCGGGATTTAGTTTAGACAAGAACTAGTGATAGTAAGGGCGCGGTATTGGATGTTGTCTTTTGTAGCATAAGGGTAGGCTTGTATACTTTTGTGTTAAGAAATAGGTATTTGGGGGTACGTACTATGGACTAAGGGTTTAACCGATCTCAACACCCGATAATGTTAGGTAGTAGTGTATCGGGGGGATTCTTATTTGTATTTTGCTTGCGAGACGTCCCACGCATGAAACTTAGCTCAACGTTGGAAGTGGGGAGATGTTTGGTCGTCAGTACATGGGTTGGGTACCCTGGGTATTATTATTCATATATGTGATATGACTAAGGGTTGGAAGTTATATTACGGGTTACGGCTACGTCGGGTAACTTTCGTGCGGTAAAGCACGGAGATAGGGTGTATGGGCACCCAGGTTAATTAAAGAAACTTTTGTGCGATCAAGCACGGGTAGAGGCTGTATGGGCACCCTGGTTAATTAAAATATATATTTGTGTAATTTATAGTTAGAAGCAGGAGAGATAGATATAGCGAACTTAGAGGCATATGACTAGAGAGTGATATTTGAAGCTTGGAGCACTAGGCTTATCTTAATTTCGAGGAGAAAATTCTTTTGTAAGGGGGGAAGTATGTAGCACCTCGTAATTTTGAGGATTTAATATTTAATTATTTTTGGGAGATATGAAAATATTTAAATTGTAGAAACTCAAATTTTTTATTTGGAGAATTTATTTGAGGGGGAAGAATTATTTATAATTGGCAACTTTAAGTTAAATTGTGCGAATTAATGTGTGTCGCATTTTGAGGTCGAAATTTGAAAATGTTATAAAGTATTTCGAATGACAATTCCGAGTGCGCGATTGAGTCTGGATGGGTCGAGATAGTCAGAAAAGAGTACTCGAGGATAGTAATCGGGCCTCGGGGTATTTTTAGGCATAGCCAGGCCACACGGGATGATTTGGGCCATTTTAATTAGGCCCGTGTGGTCAAAAATGGGATTAAGGGTTTTTAACCTAATTGAGGAACTTATTGAACGTCAGTTAACCATTCTAAACCTAGGGTTTGAGAGAGACACAGAGAAAACAAATCACGTGGAAATTGGGAATCTTTTGGAGCCAAATCGAGGGACAAAGTGAGGGTTCGTCATCAAACCATTCCCTACAACGGATCAAACTCTACGAACGATTCCAGGCAAGTGGTTAACTGTTACGATTCTTAAATTGGTGAAAATCAATTCATATTTTTGTGATGTGTAAACCAAAATCCGTTTTGGGTATAAATGGGTATTCGGGTGAAATCGGTATTTGGGAAATAGTATATATTGATGAGATTTGGGATGATATTAGTAGGTTTCATGATTCTGTAGTTTAGTAAAATGAACCGTATGATTAAATCCAGCATGAATGTACATTTAAATTCTTATATTAGATATGTAAAATGTTTGGGTGTTTCAAATTCGGGTAAAATCCGAATCTGGAAAACGTTAAAATTTGTGAAAATTGGTTATTAAATTAAGGCTTCTAGGTTGAGTAGAACCTGTTTTCATATGTTAAAATGGTGGGTTATGATCGGAGGTTTTTATGGGAGAAAGTAGAAGCTTAGTTGGGTTAACAATGGCTGAAACAACAAGTCGGAGAAGAAGCGTACCTGTTCGATCAATCGATCGATGGAGGGGATCGATCGATCGATGGTCCCAGAATTCTGGCAGATCCGCCAGTTTTATATATAAGGGAAATTAATTTAGGATTTAATCCCCTACTTTTATTTAGTGATAAATTCATGTGGCACATATTCCTTAACAATTATAAGGGGATATATTTGGGTTTAGGAGGGTGATAATTGTATGTTATGGGATGATTAAATTTTGGAAAATAATTCGTAAGTATTGATTTCGGACCGAAGGAAAATATTCGGGTATTGTAGTTGAGTAGCACTACAATATTAAAGAAATTGAGGTGTAATTAATTAGCTATGGGGAGAAATATAGAATCGGGTATTAACGATGGTACGGGCCAAGTGAGCGAGTCCAGGTATAATGGTTGGGTGACACCAATTGTTAAATTAATTAATGTGTAAATTAATTAAATTAGAGTCGGACCATAGACTCGGATTCGTAATAATTAATTAATGTGTAAATTAATTAAATTAGAGTCGGACCATAGACTCAGATTGGTAATAATTAATTAATATGTAAATTAATTAAATTAGAGTCGGACTGTAGACTCGGGAAAGTAATAAATTATTAAGGAGTGAATTAATTAAATTTGAGTCGGACCATAGACTCGAGAATATATAGGCTAGTGTTACGGGTTTTAGTGCACGGTAAAGCAGAAATTTATATTTTATATATATACGGTGTGGTGATAGTATATATATACATGTGTGTACTTTGTGTGTGCTATTAAATGTCAGGGACTAGATATTTATTTAATTTATATACTCTAGTTCTATCAAGGGAGGTAGTGCGATGTGGATGAATCCCCTAACATGAGGAGTAGGGTGAGTATATCCCCAGGACATAGCGTCCGGTATATGGGTGAGGGATTTATCTCACTTTCAGGGAACGAATATGACCGCCTCCATTAAGTTTATATTTTGGGCCAGGTTGGTGAGCGATTCCAACTTGGGAAAGTAGGTTATGTGAGCACACCTAGTGAAATTGCACTTTAGAGGGAATCATCCATTGAGGGTATACTCGGAGGGATGGATATATATATATATATATATGTGTGTGTGTGTGTGTGTGTGTGTGTGTGTGTGTGTGTGTGTGTGTGTGGTTGTTCTTAGTAAAGGTACGTATATAATGGTAGTAAATATTATATGCAGGAAATAATACAGTGTGTGATGTATATACTTTATATAACTTGTGTCACGGTTATATGTTATGATTTGAAAGAAATTAATTAAGTTAATTAGTGAGATAAATTATAATCCAGGAATTATTATACTCGGGTCAGAGTAGTATGGCAAGAGGAGATTATACCGGGACTAGTTGGACGGGGTAGTACAACTAGGTGGGACTAAGGTAACCGTTAGGTGTGCACATTAGTGGAGGGGTGAGTATGTACTCAAGGGAGTATGGCACTAACTTAAATATGAAGCGCATTCATGTATTTTAAATTACTGCAGTTAATTCACTTGCTAAATATTTTCAAATGTTTTGGGTTCTAACCCGTACTATAAAAATTGTTTTCAAAACCTTTTAGGTGTCCAGCCACAGGGACGCCAGACTTGATATTCTATTCTAGGGAGACTGAGCTGTGGCATATGTGGATGCTAGAAGGAGCTTGGATTAGACGCCTCATTCATTCTTTCCTGTAGTAGGAATCATCTATCAATTTCAGTTTACTTGGGGCATATGATATGCCCCAAGTGTATCCTCGGCCCAGAGACGCCAACCTCGGCCGAGATGATGGCCGAGATATTGATCGACCCAAGATAAGCCATGGGCCCACGATATCATCCCTCGGCCAGACCAGGGTCGGCCTAGGCCGACACTACCATCTACATTCCCAATGGACACTCCGCGCATCACAGGCATCAACAGCATTCTCATATACCTGGGTATGGCAACCTTGGCCGAGGCTAGGCCGAGGTGACAAGGAGCCTTGGTAACCTTCAGCATGGAACCAGTCCAACCTCGGCTTGGGCCGAGGTCAAAAGAAGCCTTAGTAATTGTCAACATGGAATCATCACCACCTCGGCTGGGGCCGACCCCAGCATAATGTCTCGGCTGAGACCAGGCCGAGACTCCCTATGACACATCTCGGATTGAACGAGTATCAAGACTTTACAGCTCGGCCTCTCCTAGGCCGAGGTCATCCACCAACATGGCGACCAAGCATCTATTGAACATTTGGATAAGGACACATGGGCACAAATCAGTTGTAACAAGAATATTCTCCACATGTGGGGAGAATATTTCATCATCATTACTTACATGTGGTAGTGACAGATGGCACTCCCCCATTGGTGAGGCTACCACACACATGCACATTACATGCATGGGGTGTACATTACACCCCCTAGGCACTATATATAGGGATCATCCCCTACCTTGCAAAAGGATCCCAGTGATTAAACCCTAGCTAAAACTCTGTCTAAATTCACAGTAGAGAGAGAGCTTGAGTAATTGTATCCATGGCCATTAGTGCCATCTTCCAGTGATATTATTCACACACTCACAGTGGACGTAGGCCAGAATTGGCTGAACCACTTATATTCCGGTGTGCTACCCTCTTCTCCTCACCACCTTCTTTTATATTCTTTATATAGCTGTGCTGCCATTGTTATACTTTTATTGAGCTTGGAAACACCTTATCTGGTGGTGCTGATTCCTAGGCATCATCATTTTGGCGTCGTCTGTGGGAGCGAGAAGCTATCTCTTCCTCTTTTTCTGCTTAACCTCATCGGAGACTCTAGTGGTGAAACGGGAACCACCCCTTTGTGTGTAGCTATTTCACCATTGAAAGAGGTCCTTTAAGGTATTAAGCTCACCTGCTACTCAAGCTCTATAGTGTTAATACATGGCACCAGACTTGCCACCGCCTCTTCCGCCGCCTGTGGGTGGAGGGGCTAGTTCCAGTCAGGCTCCTCCTCAGTCCGAAATGGCGGAGGTAGAAGAAGCCTTGAAATCTTTGGCTGCAACACAACAAGTCATGAAGGAGCAATTTGCCCAGCTCAGTCAAACCATGATGATGAGACCACCCGGAGTCTCACCGGATATGATCACACCGGCGGTAGTTCAGCCTCATCCTAACGCCAGGGGACCACCCCAGGCGCCAATGAAGGACCAGCCTGCACCCCAGTGGAGAAGGGATGTTGCTGACCCTAGGCGCTTGCGCCTGGGGAGGCAGGGAAACCCTTGCCCAGAGGACAGGTATGATGACCTAGAAGCTAAAGAGGCCCCAAAAGACTATTGGGAGCCGTATGAGGTGTCAGATAACACTGTACGGCCTCTTAGGCAGAGTCAAGGATGTGTCGGCCGAAGAGGTGAAGAGGCCTAGCGAAGAGGGTCGGCCTTTGATAGGTTGAGTAGAGGGCCGGCCTTCGAGAGACTTGGCCCAGTGAATGACCTAAGACAGAGGCTATCGAGGTCAAGAAACGCAGCAGGCTCCCAGAGAGGGAATAGGCAGCCTCGGCCATATCAAGGCCGACCCTTGGAGAGAAGAGCCAGGGAGCAGGAAGAGGTCAACAGCCAACGGGTCGTGGTTGGGGAACCCTCTGTCCATCGCAGGGAGGTGGCAGGGGATAACCTAGGCCAAGTTGATGACAGAAGACCCTGGAATGATTCAATCAAACGCCTTGAGGAGAAGATAGGGGACCTCATAAAGAGGAGGGACCCATTACAAAGGGGCTACTCAGAGGGCTCCCCGTTTGTGGCTAGGATAGTGGGGTTCCCAACCCCAGCTAAGTTCAAGCCTCCTACAGTGACTCCTAAGTATGATGGCAGCACTAACCCAGTGCACCATATCGAGATGTATCAGTCGGCGGCAGATATTTACTCGATACTCGATGAGATGAAGTGCAGGGCCTTCTCGGGAACCTTGACAGGGGCAGCGCACAGCTAGTTCACCTTTCTTCCGAAGAACTCGATCGAAAACTTCAAGGGGTTGGCTGAGCAGTTCATCCACAACTTCTTCTTTGGGGTAAGACCTCAAAAGAAGACTACCCACCTGTTGTATGTCAAACAGGCTAAGGGTGAAAGCCTAAGAGACTACATAGCAAGATTCAACAAGGAGAAGTTGGAGGTGGAGGATTACGAAGAGAGCATAGCCATGACCGCCCTTATAAGAGGCCTCTAGAAGGGGAAGCTACTGTGGAAACTAGCGGAAGACCCTCCTAAGTCTATGGCAGAGCTGCTGGCAATCGCAGGGAAAGTGATGAATGCGGAAGAGGCAATGGCCACCAAATATGCGGAGGATAATCGCGGTGGTGCAGGGAGGTCCCAAAGTAAGAAAGAGGGGAAAAAGAGGTCAGGTGATGACAAATTCGCTCATTACACTCCTCTGACTGTGAGCTGTGAACACATCCTTAATGAGATTAAGACTGACCGGACCCTGAGGTGGCCAGAGAAGCTGAAGGCCCCACCACATAAGAGGAACAACATCCTCTGGTGTGAGTTCCATCAGGATCACGGCCATATCACAGATAGATGCTTCGCTTTAAAGGATGAGATTGAGAAGATGCTAAAATCTGGAAAGCTGAGAAAGTATGTGGATGGTAAGGCCCCAAAGGGTGGAAGAGAAGACCCTAAGAAGAGAAGAAATGACAGATGCCGTGGCGATGTCCCGGCCAGAAGGGACGATGACTCAGAGGGAGATGATGGAGATGACCCGGATCTCCCACCAAAGGATGACAACACTCCGGTAAAGAGGGTCGGAATGATCTCCTTTGGTGTTAGCACCATATGTGGGGGATTCGCAGGAGGTGGCTCTGAGGTAGCCGATAGGAAGGCCCATATAGCAGAGGCCAAGTCAGTGGCCAAGCCTGAGGTTGTGAATCTGACGTCTTCTGACGTAGTGCAGAAGAGGAAGAAGGTAGACATGGACACCCTCGTGGTGGGGTTCTCCAGACTCGACTTCAAGGGCATCTTAGCCCCCCATGATGACCCTTTAGTCATAACAACAAGGGTGCATGGGTGCGATGAAGGGAGAATCCTCATAGATGGGGGAAGCTCAGCAGATGTGATGTTCTGGCCTTGTTTCAAGAGCCTGGGTCTTAGCAGGGCAAGGCTGGTGCCCTACCATCACCCGTTGATAGGCTTTAGTGGTGAGAAGGTGCACCCATTGGGCATGTATGAAATGGATGTACGGATGGGGGATGAATGGCCTAGGAGGCTGACCAAGAAGATCAACTTTTTTGTTATGGACGAAAATGTCTTCTCGGCCTACAACCTCATCATCGGAAGAGTGGCCCTCAAAGAGTTTGAAGCCGTGCCATCGACGGTCCATCAGATGCTAAAATTCCCGACTCCTTATGGAGTAGGGGAAGTGCAAGGGGACCAGACCACGGTGAGGGAGTGTTACTTAAACTCAACCGAGAAGAGAGAGGCCCATAAGAAAGCAACCACGACTTACAGCATTAACACTCTTGACCCGAGAGATGAAACAAAATTGAAGAAGGTCGAGGCCGCGGAAGAGGTAGAATCCATCATCCTCAATGAGGACGAGCCGGAAAAAACCGTCCAGGTCGGCAAATACCTAGAGCCAAGGATCAAGGAAGAGCTGATAAACTTCCTCAGGAGGAGGCAGAGTGTCTTCGCATGGAGTTACGCAGACATGCCTGGTATCGACCCTGAGATCATGACCCACAAGCTCAACGTGGACAAAGATGCCAGGCCTATCAGGCAAAGGCGAAGAGTCTACTCCAGGGAGAAGTATGAGGTCATCCGGGAAGAGGTGAAAAATTTGGAAGAGGCCGAGTTCATAAGAGAGGTTACCTACCCGGAGTGGCTCTCAAATGCAGTCATCATACCTAAGGCCAATGGAAAGTGGCGAATGTGTGTAGATTTCACAGACCTGAACAAGTCTTGCCCGAAGGACAGCTATCCCTTACCTAGGATAGACCAGATGGTGGATGCAACGGCAGGGCACAAGCTCATGAGTTTCATGGATGCTTATTCAGGTTATAACCAAATCTTCATGGATGCCGAAGACTCTGAGAAGACAGCCTTCATTACTGACAAGGGGACTTACTGTTACAAGGTGATGCCCTTTGGTCTGAAAAATGCGGGGGCAATGTATCAACGCCTTGTCAATAAGATGTTCGAGGAGCAGATAGGTAAGACCATGGAGGTGTATGTGGACGATATGCTAACGAAGAGCCTGAAAGCATGTACTCACGTAGCAGACATTGAGAAGACCTTTGATGTCATGAACTCGTACAAAATGAAGCTCAACCCAGGGAAGTGTGTCTTCGGGGTAGGAGCTAGGAAGTTCCTGGGGTTCATCGTTAATCAGAGGGGGATTGAAGAAAACCCAGAGAAAATCAAAGCATTGCTCGACATGAAGACTCCTAGGTGTATCAAGGATGTCCAGAGACTCACTGGAAGAGTGGCGGCCCTTAACAGCTTTGTTTCTAGGGCAACGGATAAGTGTCTTCCATTCTTTAAAATTCTAAGTAAGGCCTTCCAATGGGATGAAGAGTGTGAAAAAGCCTTTGATCAACTCAAGTCCTACTTGGGGTCTCCCTTGTTGCTGTCCCGACCCATCGCGGGGGAAAGGTTGTTTGTGTATCTGGCAGTCTCTGAGTCAGCCATCAGCGCGGCCATCATACGGGAAGAGGATGGGGTTCAGAGGCCTGTGTACATCAACAGTAAGGCCCTACAAGGGTCTGAACAAAATTACCCCCGGATGGAGAAGTTGGCTTATGCCCTAATACATGCCTCAAGGAAAATAAAGCCTTACTTCCAAGCTCACTCCATGGTAGTCCTTACAGACTCCCCACTAAGACAGGTTCTGCACAAACTTAAGAAGTCCGAAAGATTGATGACCTGGGCCATTGAACTAGGAGAGTATGATCTTACCTACCAGCCCAGGACAGCCATCAAGGGGCAGGCCCTCGCGGATTTTGTCGCAGAGTTCACCTGGGAAGAGGCCGAGATAGAGAATGGCTTGGATGACGGCGAAGAGACGAACCGTAGTGTCTTCCGAGATTCCAAAGAGACTACACCAAACATCTTTCGAGGTCGAGAATAGGTTGCCCCAAGCAAAACCCAGAGCAGAGTAGAAGAGAACGAAGAAGATCGATACCTCTTCGAAAAGGGGGTTATGAGAGAAGGGGTCTTCTCATCAGATGCAGACGTATGGAGCCTCTTCGTTGATGGCTCTTCCTGTGACAGTGGAAGCGGCACCGGGCTAATACTCTCGGCTCCAGATGGTGCCAACATTGAATACGCCTTGAGATTCAACTTCCAAGCCTCAAATAAAGAGTCTGAGTATGAGGCCATGATAGCAGGTCTCTTATTGGCAACAACTCTTCGAGTAAAGCGACTCCTGCTCCATAGTGACTCAAGGTTAGTTGTCAATCAAGTGTTGGGAGTATACGAGGCCAAATACGAAAGGATGGCCAAGTACTTAAAGAAGGTAAGAGGGTTGCTAGAGTATTTTGAAGAGTCCAAACTGAAGAGAGTGCCGAGACTGAGCAACAATCACGCTGATGCATTGGCAAGGCTGGCCTCGGCAATGAAGACAGATTTGGGAAGGACCATCCCAATCGAAGTCTTAGGAAGGGCAGGCATCGAGGAGGACGAGGTACGTAGTCCTTGTCACAATGTTAACCTAGAAGACTCATGGATTCACCCTCTCGTCAGATACCTAAGAGAGGGGGAGCTACCTGAGTCCAAGATGGAGAGAAGAAAGTTGAGATACAGGGCTGCCAAGTTCTCATTGGTAGGAGACGTCTTGTATAAAAAGGGGTTTCTCTTTCCCCTCCTTAGATGTGTGCATCCCATGGAGGTACCCCGGGTCTTACAGGAGGTTCATGAGGGCTCTTGCTCTAGCCACATAGGGGGAAGGCCCTTAGCCAAGAGGATCATCACTCAGGGATACTGGTGGCCTACCTTGTCTAAAGACGCTGCTGACTATGTGAAGAGGTGTGACAAATGTCAGAGGTTCGCCACTATCCCTCATCAACCCCATCAGCCTATGACGTCAATCTCTTCTCCATGGCCATTTACGGTATGGGGAATTGACTTAGTAGGACCTTTGCCAAGAGTTGTCAACAACTATAGATTCTTGATAGTTTCCATTGACTACTTTTCAAAGTGGGTAGAGGCAGAACCGATGATAAAAATTACAGAACAGAAGACCTTTCAGTTCATCTGGAAGAACATCATATGTAGATATGGCCTCCCAAACACGCTCATCTCGGATAATGGGACCCAGTTCAAAAACTCCTCCTTAGAGAAGTATTGCCAAAGTGTGGGGATTAAATAGTTCTTCTCATCTCCTGGTCGACCTCAGGCAAATGGCCAGACCGAGGTCACGAATAGAACTATCTTGGACGGAATCAAGAAGAGGTTAGAAGACGTGAAGGGGAGATGGATAGAAGAGGTCTACGCTGTGCTATGGGCTTACAGAACCACGATAAGGACACCCACAGGAGAAACCCCATTCATGCTGGCACATGGCTCAGAAGCCGTCATACCAACGAAAGTAGGACTACCAACTCATCGGATTCAGACCTACGATCCTGAGAGAAATGGGGGAAGGAGGAGGCTAGACCTAGATCTTATTGAAGAGAGAAGAGAAGACGCAGAGGTCAGAAAAGAAGCCTACCAACAGAGGGTAGCGAGATTCTACAACCAAAGGGTGAAGTCAAGACCCATTACAGTGGGAGATCTAGTGCTAAAGAAGACCTTACAGAAGACAAACAAGCTACATCCAAACTGGCATGGCCCCTACAAAGTAACGTAAGAGGTTGTGCCTCGCACTTATAGGCTAGAAAACCTAGAGGGAGAACCTTTCACTAACCCGTGGAATGCTGACCACCTGAAGAGATATTTCATATGATGTTGCATAGAATTTTATGTAAATGTATCATCTTATTGAGAAGAGGTTATTAATAAAGATCAGTTTCCACGACAGTTCTTGCTTCATTTTTTAGATCAGAGATATTTTATGAGGATAACATCTTAGGTGATGACCTCAGACCCTCATAACATCACTCGGTGGTGACGAGGTCTGAGCTCAGACACCTTGGTTAGATGACCTCAGACCCTTAACATCATTAATTTGGTAAAGTTGACTATGAGGATAACATCTTAGGTGATGACCTCAGACCCTCATAACATCACTCGATGGTGACGAGGTCTGAGCTCAGACACCTTGGTCAGATGACCTCAGACCCTTAACATCATTAATTTGGTGAAGTTTGTTATGAGGCTAACATCATAGGTGATGACCTCAGACCCTCATAACATCACTCGGTGGTGACGAGGTCTGAGCTCAGACACCTTGGTTAGATGACCTCAGACCCTTAACATCATTAATTTGGTGAAGTTGACTATGAGGATAACATCTTAGGTGATGACCTCAGACCCTCATAACATCACTCGGTGGTGACGAGGTCTGAGCTCAGACACCTTGGTCAGATGACCTCAGACCCTTAACATCATTAATTTGGTGAAGTTTGTTATGAGGCTAACATCATAGGTGATGACCTCAGACCCTCATAACATCACTCGGTGGTGACGAGGTCTGAGATCAGACACCTTGGTCAGATGACCTCAGACCCTTAACATCATTAATTTGGTGAAGTTTGTTATGAGGCTAACATCATAGGTGATGACCTCAGACCCTCATAACATCACTCGGTGGTGACGAGGTCTGAGCTCAGACACCTTGGTCAGATGACCTCAGACCCTTAACATCATTAATTTGGTGAAGTTTGTTATGAGGCTAACATCATAGGTGATGACCTCGGACCCTCATAACATCACTCGGTGGTGACGAGGTCTGAGCTCAGACACCTTGGTCAGATGACCTCAGACCCTTAACATCATTAATTTGGTGATACTTATTATGAGGCTAACATCATAGGTGATGACCTCAGACCCTCATAACATCACTTGGTGGTGACGAGGTATGAGCTCAGACACCTTGGTCAGATGACCTCAGACCCTTAACATCATTAATTTGGTGATACTTATTATGAGGCTAACATCTTAGGTGATGACCTCAGACCCTCATAACATCACTCGGTGGTGACGAGGTCTGAGCTCAGACACCTTGGTTAGATGACCTCAGACCCTTAACATCATTAATTTGGTGAAGTTGACTATGAGGATAACATCTTAGGTGATTACGTCAGACCCTCATAACATCACTCGGTGGTGACGAGGTCTGATCTCAGACACCTTGGTCAGATGACCTCAGACCCTCATAACATCACTCGGTGGTGACGAGGTCTGAGCTCAGACACCTTAGTCAGATGACCTCAGACCCTTAACATCATTAATTTGGTGAAGTTGGTTATGAGAACAGCATATTAGGTAATGACTTCAGAGCCCAATAGCATTCAGAGATAATATAGCATTCAGAGGCATTCAAAGGTCAAAATAGAGAAGAGATTGGCATTCAGTAAAAAAAAGAGATTACATAGCATTCAGAGGTATTATAAATTACAAATTACAAAATGTTTGTTAAGTTACAAATCAATCCTGGTTTAGGGGGGACATTGACAGTCTCGGCCTGATTGGTCTGCTCAGCATTAGTAACCTCGGCCACCTTATCAACATGATCTGTCCCTCCGAGCTCGGTTCCTCCCAGAGTTGCAGTATCGGCTGGGGCAGTGGCCTCATCTTCTACCTCTTGCAGTGCTTGAGCAAATTGAGGGTCAGAAAAGCCGAGACCCACAAAGTCGGAGGCCTTTAGAGTGCCGACCTCCTTCTCTCTGACCTCAGCCCATTTGGTAGTGGCCTTGATACCTCTTTCGAGGTATTCAAAGCCAAAACCCATGAACTCCTCTGAGCCTTTGTAATCAGAAATTATTTTGTCCGAGGCATCTGCCAGGGCAGCCTTCACAGCCGCGTTGACCTTTTGCTGAAGGACGTCATCTTTGTCCTTCAGAGCCTCGGCATGGTTCTTGACGAGCAGGGACATGTTTTTTTCCAGCCCCTTAGCCTTATTTTCAGAATTCTGCAACTCTGACTTCAGACGGTCAACCTCGGCATTTAGGGCGCTTTCAACCTTCTCGGCCTCCTGCCCCTTCTGGATGAGGGGCAATTTCCTCATAGCCCAGTTAGAAAGTTGGTACATGGCAGTCATACCCTGCACAGTTAATGAAGAGGTTAGGTGGGAGTAAAATCAGACGTTGCACTTACAAAATTCTGACAAAGGAACAATTTATACCTGGACGGCTGTGTGAAGGCCGAACTCAACCAACAGGAGGGTTTCCATGGCTCGGTAGAAACGCTTGTCTGCATCGGTCATTACAGAGGAAAGTGCATCCATGGCCTGTCTGCTGTTGCCGACCACGCTGTCATTTAACTTCAGCTGATCCAGACGAGCCGTCAGGGTGTCAGCCGAGATTGGGATCACAACATCTGAGGTCTTCTTTTGTCTCGAGGTCGGCCTCTAATCCTCAGAGGCTGGGACCTCAGGGGCCCTCTTCTTGGAGGCCTGGGATTTGGATGTAGTGGGAGATGGAGGAGGAGCGTTCAGACCAACCTTCTTTACAAGCCTTGCCAAGCTCGGAGCTGCCATCTCCCACAGTTCGTCTGGGATACCTGGTGGTCTCTCTGCAAAAGTTAAAAGATATGAGTTAGAAATCAGATATGAATGAGTTCAGAGGTTAAACTTAAAAAGAAAAATCCTTACCAAAGTCGACAAGGGGACTCCCACCCAGGCTCGTCCCCGAGAGATACTGGGGGATCAGCAGATTTTCGAACTTGACAAACAGACCATGTGCCCCTTGGTCTTGCAGGGCCTTCGCCTTTTTGATATTCTGAAGACCTAGACCGGGATCGGACCTTACATACATGGTGACCTTACCCCATCTGAGGGGTATCCTCAGCCCAAGAGTGGAAGAGGGAACAGATGAGCCGAATTCCCATTCCCCTGAGGCGAAAAAGTATCGAGGCTTCCAATTGTGATTTGAGGTTTGAGTCACCTGGAGCATCTTCTTCTCAGGCCTCCGAGCCACGAAGTGATAGTAGCTCGGATGGTTTTTGGCCGAGGTTGGGACATAGCAACCAACAAAGACCTGAACTGGGAGGTCAGAGTGGTGGACTACCCTCCACAAGATGATGGCCCCTATAATGACTCTCCAGGCATTGGGAGAGAGCTGCGAGGGGGCCAAGTTGATAAAAGAGAGAATGGATCTGATGATGGGGTGAATGGGTAGGCGAAACCCTAATATAAACATCTGCTCATACAGGCAGATTTCTCCATCTCGGCCATGATAGGCCCTCTCTTCCCTCAGAGTTCTCCTTAATTTGATTGAGAGACTGATGGAGTATAAATATCTGAAGTGCAAAAGATCCACTTCAGTGACTGTGCTCTCGAACTCGGCTGCTTCAGAGATGTCAATATCTCTTTCAGCATCCTCATCATCGTCAAGCTCAACGTCGGCTGGAGTAGACTTAGACAGGTGACCAGGGAATCTCTGAGCGAACTCAGCCCCTGTAACGGCCGACAGAGGGATGGCATCAAGAATGGGTGGCACAGCCACACTCGGCTCAACAAGTTCAACCTATGAAGAAGAATCTGAGGTGCTTGATCCATTTTAGGACGAAGCTCGGCTGGATACCTCGGCCTGATCAGGCCGAGGTGTAAAATCCATGGCTTCTTGGAAAGAGTCCACAGACATGGAGTCTGAGGTGGAAGACTCAGACTCAGACATCGGCAATGGGTTGGCAGAGACCTCCGTCTGATAGAAATTCTCAGGGGGATCAGGATATACCACCTTAAGAGGTGGGGGAAAGATGGGTCTAATAGGAAACTCTTGTGACCTACGAGCTTCCTCTTGAGCTCTCTCTATTTGCCTAATCTTTTCTAGGGTCTTCTCTCTAAGAGAAGAGAAATCCTCAAGAAGCTGGTATAGGGGTCTGAGCATCAGAGGACGACCCTAAACTTGGGAAAAACTCCTAAAACTACAAACACGATTGACCTATAAAATAAAGAAGCTTAAAGATCAAACTTAGAAGTTTCAAGAAACCACAGTTCGTCGGAGTTAATGGAGCTCGCCGAAAAACTCAAAAACACGCCGTAAAATGTAAACCAAATGCCAGAAAGAAAGGAAATGGGAAGGGAGAAGTACCTGGAAGTGAATCGATGAAGGAAATGAAGAAGAACTTGCAAGAAAACCAGGGGAATCCTCTGCAGAAGGACGTTGGGTAAAGAAGCTTTGGAGAGAGAGAAATCGCAAGAACTGTGAGCGCGGGAATGAAATAGAGAAGAAGGAGAAAAGGAAAAGGTTCAAACCCTTAAGTACTTGGGCACGCTTACCAAGGCCCATCATTGCCTTGGGAAACCCAAGGGACAGCTGACAGCGCATGCCAGCCAAATACGCACGCTCTAGCTTGGGACAAGTGTCATGCAGGCATTAGCTTGGGACGGACGGACCTCGGAGGTGTAGTAAACCCCTAGTCACTTGCTCTCACATATGACTAAGGGCTGGGGGGTGATTGATATGCCCCAAGTGTATCCTCGGCCCAGAGACACCAACCTCGGCCGAGATGATGGCCGAGATATTGATCGACCCAAGATAGGCCGTGGGCCCACGATATCATCCCTCAGCCAGACCAGGGTCGGCCTAGGCCGACACTATCATCTACATTCCCAATGGACACTTCGCGCATCACAGGCATCAACAGCATTCTCATATACCTGGCTATGGCAACCTCGGCCGAGGCTAGGCCGAGGTGACAAGGAGCCTTGGTAACCTTCATCATGGAACCAGTCCAACCTCGGCTTGGGCCGAGGTCGAAAGAAGCCTTAGTAATTGTCAGCATGGAATCATCCCCACCTCGGCTGGGGCCGACCCCAGCATAATGTCTCGGCTGAGACCAGGCCGAGACTCCCTATGACACATCTCGGATTGAACGAATATCAAGCCTTTACAGCTCGGCCTCTCCTAGGCCGAGGTCATCCACCAACATGGCGACCGAGCATCTGTTGAACATTTGGATAAGGACACATGGGCACAAATCAGTTGTAACAAGAATATTCTCCACATGTGGGGAGAATATTTCATCATCATTACTTACATGTGGCAGTGATAGATGGCACTCACCCATTGGTGAGGCTACCACACACATGCACATTACATGCATGGGGGGTACATTACACCCCCTAGGCACTATATATAGGGATCATCCCCTACCTTGCAAAAGGATCCCAGTGATTAAACCCTAGCTAAAACTCTGTCTAAATTCACAGTAGAGAGAGAGCTTGAGTAATTGTATCCATGGCCATTAGTGCCATCTTCCAGTGATATTATTCACACACTCACAGTGGACGTAGGCCAGAATTGGCTGAACCACTTATATTCCGGTGTGCTACCCTCTTCTCCTCACCACCTTCTTTTATATTCTTTATATAGCTGTGCTGCCATTGTTATACTTTTATTGAGCTTGGAAACACCTTATCTGGTGGTGCTGATTCCTAGGCATCATCATGGATTCTAGAAGGAGCTTGGATTAGACGCCTCATTCATTCTTTCCTGTAGTAGGAATCATCTATCAATTTCAGTTTACTTGGGGCATGTCGCCCAGACTTTTCATTACAGTTTTCAGATTTATTTATTCAGGTGTTGGATGTTTGTATTGGATTATTTACTTTGGTGGTCGGTGGTTTATTCGGCATGTCATTTTATTATTTGTTCAGTTGATTTAATTCAGTTGTGTGAATGGTTTATATTTATTTTTGTATGTACTGTTTGGTTGAATTAAAAAGATAAAATTTGGCACCAGCTTTTTGGAATACTAGGTGGTTAGTAAGTTTTAAAAAAGGTTTTCGACAGTGATGCTAAGGATGAACCAACTGGGATTCCTGTTTTAATTTGGTATAGGACTGATCACCCGGTATTTTATTAGGCAGGGTGTCACACATGTCACCCGCAAATGCCTCTAACTCCATCTAATTCTTCCCATATCTCCCACCTTATTGAATTCTTCAATGGACCGTAAACCCTTAAAAAACTTCATGTGTACCCATCCTTTACATTCTTAAATAAGCAAGACAAGGACCAATTTCCGACCAGAAAATATAATTTTTCCACTCTTTTAGAATCCCACATACTAATCACCCCACCATAAGTACCCTTCACCTCCAAATAACACCATAATACCCAGCGGCCACCCGAATAGATTTAACCAAATCCATATCCATTTTCCTCATTTTCGGCTCCCTAAGGCATAAATATTTCATCTCCACCTCACGATCGCACCATTAGAAATTCCTCTTTTATCGGGGTCATCCAAGCCCCTAACATTCGATAAAATTTGCATAACTTCATGGGAAACCTTTGTTAAAGTCAGCCCCCTTCCACTTCTACCTCCATCCCCCTTTTTTCCCCCCAACATTGATTGATCATTGTAACTTTTTGAGTTCCCTCTCCTTTCTTCTCCCCATAGATAAAGACCCCCCACCTCCTCTCTACGTCATTGCCCTTCTTATTCAGTTCCATTATTTTGGATAACAACAATGTCTCCCAATCATTCTCCTTATACAAGAATCCTAATAATTTGGTAAAATCCCCAATCATATCCTCCTTCCATCCCTCCACATCATTTCCCTACCCCCTTCCATACCCAACCACCCCTCCCTTCCCCTAGTAAATTTCCTTTCGCTACAAATTGAGTACTCATTGATCCTATCACACGACCTTTATTAGTACTCTACCTCTCTAAATTTCCCTAATCTCCCTAGACCTCGAATTCTGCCCACAAGTTAGAATTCTGGCAATATCGATAGTTACTTTCTTTCTCCGCCTGTCGTCGACTCGCCTAATAAATCGCAATCCTCTTGACCCTCTGCCCTATCCCCCTAATCGTCTCAAAATAATATAAAAATGGAGAACTACTCACCCCCTCCAACCACTTAATTCACGAATGTCATAAATTGAAAGCGTCTCTTACACCAATTTGTCCCTCTTATCCTCTACAACTTGAGAATGCTTATTTCCTGAATATTCTAATAATTATCCTCCGCTCGAAAAAGAGCTAACTTTGACTCATAATATCTATTCACAAAATCCCTTTCTCCCTTCTTTTCTTTATTGTCTAAATGGTCCAATTTGACCTCTGTTTAAATTTCTCACTTTTTGCCTCAATCTTCCTCATTAAAAACTCCTTTTTAATACCGTTCGAAATTTAAAAATGGGGCCCAATGTTTTTAAACTGGAAGTTTCTTTTCCACAATTAAGCACAATGGTGTCCACCGTTTCGGAATTGTGCGTCCATTCCACGTGGGTACCCATAATTGACTAGGAGACACGCATGTGATTTCCAACATTTAATTGTGTTGACAACAAGGTCCTGGGTAGGGTTGTGTTTCGACTAGATCGGATCGAAAAATGACCTTTCGAAAAAAATTCCAATTTTTTTGGAAATAAAATATATGTTCCAATTTCCTATCCAATTTTTTTGGAAAATAAAAAAAGTTTCCGAATTCGAAAAAATCGAAAAATCGAAAAAAAATCGGAAAAATTCAGAAATTCAAAAAATATACTAAAAATTCAGAAAATTTTGGATATTCCAAAATTTCAAAAAAAAATAATATAGGATTTTCGATTACTCGAAATTCTCAATTTAAAGAAATCAAAAAAAAGTTTTAACCCAACATGTAAATATGTAAGGATTTAACCATTTTTTTCATTTGTGTAGAAGATAGAGGGATATTCTTCTTTTATAGAGGACTTTTTTGGGCCTCTCTTCCTTTCCTAGCCGATATAGGACACATGAGAGTGTTTTAAAAAATTATAAATTGAAAAATATTTCGGAAAAAATCAGAAATAATTCAAAAAAATCGGATCGGCATAGTTTTGGAAAAATCGGATCGAAAAAATTGGAAAATCGGAAATTCAGAATTATTTCCAATTTTCAATCCAATTTTTTTCAGAAAAATCGGAAATCGGAAAATCAGAAATCGGAAACCTTATATACGTTCCAAAATCGGAAAATATCGGATCGGATATCGGAAAAATCGGAATGTTCGGAAAAAAAAACACAGGCCTAGTCCTGGGTATTCTCCCAGTAGAAAGAACTAACTCCCTTTTACAATTAAATTCCCCTCCGTCACTGCTTTCCAGATCCCACCCTTAGCCCGCATACTCAACACCACACCACCCAACAACTCCTGGCATCTCGCCTGAACTCTCTCGTATTCCCATCCAGCACACATTTTCTCACCTGGACCCGAACAAACCTGATAGTTCCTTCTCTGCCTCCAGAGCTGGTCTGGAAATTTTATCTCCTGCACCGATACACTCATGAACTTATACCCTTTCCAGTCCACTGCTAATCACCATCTTCGATGACCTATTTATACTTCCATGTGACAACTTCGTCTTCTTTATGAACAAAAATCATAACTTGTCTTCTCTAATCGAAAAATGAAATACCCACTCCCCCCATTTAATTATTACATTTATGGTAGCTTATATCCCTCTTCGACAAGTAGATGAGCCCAATGAAGCTCCTTCCCCTTAGGTATGGCAATTTAACTCACCCCGTTGAGTTCCCGCCCCGCCTCTAATGGGGCGGGTTAAACCCGATTTAAAATAATAGGGATAGATATGGGTTTAAAAAATCCATTAATTAAACGGGACGAGTTTGGATTTAATATGTCTATATTATTGATCCACTACGAATTAAAGGTTAATAACAAGACTTTAATGCTAGACTCCCCCATCAGTGACATTGTATTTGATCAATCCATTCAAAGAACTAGACTCTCTATTTTTTATCCCTATCTCTTCCAATCCGTTTTATATTTCTTTCATACAACCCCTCATTTTCCTTCTTATAATTCCAACTAACTCCCTATCTCTATAAGTTTTTTTTAAATCTAGGGACATAGAAGAGATAGAGGAATGGAAATGAAATCCTCCACAGACCAAGCATTGTCCGGTCAACATCATCGCCTCAGCTTTAACAGATAACAAACCTGTCGTCAACTTGTACAACCAAGACCCTCTCTCCCGTTCAAAGTTAATATGTAAGTTAACCAAACTTACTGTCAATAAATCTGGAGAGCATATTTGGAAGCATATCAATGGAAAAAAATTTCTCCACATGTTAGAGAAAAAGGAAGATAAGAGGGAAATGTCGGACGAAAACATGGGGGAGCAGAGTGAGGAGATCTTACGTTTTGACACCAAAATTGTACTCTCAACAACTTTTTATCACAAGTGGTAAATATACACGCATTTTTTTATTCCTGTATAGATAAAAGGCAACATGATCTAATACATATGTATCTGTTATGTTATAATGGTTCTTCTATACTGACATACAAAAGTAGACACATTTTATAGACATGTTGACGTGTCGTATACGCATTGATTCGTGTCTGGGCTCCACATGGATTCCACTGGCGTGAACTCCAGACATGAGCCAATGCAAATGCGACACATCAGTGTGTCTACAAAATGTGTCTACTTTTATGCGTCAGCCAAGAATTATCCATGTTATAAATATAGCCTGATATTCCAAAATAGCAGTGATGTATGGGGTAGATAGTTTAATTGAGAATATATAAATGCTAGCTAATCTAATCATCATCACTTTTTTTCTCTCTAAAAACATTCTCTCTTAACGACTACTTTTTCATGATTGGAAAATGGCCACCACGGCCACCTCCGACAAGGAGGTGGCACTTGAAAACCACCATCACTAAGCTTCCACAATACCTGTTAATCCTACCATAAAGGATCTTTTGTTCTTATTGTGGGAAATAACCCTCACAATGATTTAATAAATATACATGCAAACAAACAGTATCATGAGGTGAAAAAAATTTAATAAAAAGAAAGATGGAATGAATGTAATACATCGCCCTAGAAAATCGTAATTAACGTTATTTGAAGTGTTTTCTCCAAAAAAATTGAAGGAATAAATAATCGAAGTGTAACACGTCAAGTAATATGTAAATGGTTTAAACAAAAACAAATCCAACGATGCATGTATCACATTAATGCATATTTAATCTCTAGCAGTATCGGATAGGATGTCTATTAAGTTTGAGGAAAAAATATCAAGAAACGGATGCGACACGGACAAGGTTAATACGACGCGACATTTAAATGGTACGAAGCAAAATATCGCAATATGGGCTAAACGAGATAGTTTTATGTTTCATGGTTCGGACAAGAAACAAATGCTACGCAAGCATGTGTACTAATTGTCTTACGACGCGCGACACAACGAAAGTCCAGTCTAATGCAAATTATGTAGGACGTCTCAGGAGGTCAAAAAAATATTGTGAATATGTTTTTTGACTCACAAAAATATAAGGAATATTATTATGAAAAGAAAAATCGAAAAAAAAAATACTTTTGTACGCAGGTCTAGATTCTTGCGCGCCTTGTATAGGACAATCCGGGAGACCAAACGACCACTGTATATATGATTTTTTAGCCAAAAAAATGCAAGGAATATGATTCTTCAGTTAAAAATTTCAAAAAAAAAAAAAGAATTTTTTTTTTGGGCTTGTACCAAAAGTGACACAAATCAACTTTTGTGGGTGTTTTTGGGCATTTTTTAAATGAATCTTGGGGATCACATGTTTGGTGTATGTGTAGTCTCTTTCAAGGCTTATTATACAGATCCTGGGAAAATAAATTACACCCATTGGGGCATTCAAAACCTTGGGTTTGTTGGTCAAGGGTGGAAAGCTGTCATTGTAAGATAAATGGGAGGTAAATACTTGGAGCCAAAACTCTCAAATATTTTCAGATTATATCTCCATCTTCTAGATCTTGCAAGAGTTGTTCTTCCTTCCAAATTCGTGGTCCTCCTTTGCCACCACTTTTCCACCATCAAAACACCACATTGGAGGTCCCAAAACTCCATTAAAACACCTCTCAAAGTTGGGACAACTCATAGGAGATTTTGAGATAAGTTTTTGGAGCTCAAAGGAAGTCTTATTGGGTGATTTTAAAAGGAGTTTATCATAGTAGAAGAAAGAGTAGTTCATAGAGCTTGAAGATTAATTGGGATCTTGAAGAGGGGACTATTGTGACTCCCTTTAGGGCCACTTTTGGAGGTGGGGGAGTCACCCGCCTTCTCTACCATTATTTAAGGACATATTGAGGTGGAATTCTTTAACCTTGGTATAGGTTTATTATTTAGCATAATATCATATTGCTATTTATATATATTAGTTTTAATATATGAAGGATTTGTGTTGATTTGCATCCATGGAGTTCATTGGGTGGGTTTCTATGATTTCTTGAACAAGTGGATTTTCAAAGAAATGATTTAAATGGGTTTTGAATTTGACAAAATTTCAGAATAGTATTTTTCACCATTTGGGTGTAAATCGTGTAAGAAAATGGTTAAAACCAATTCATGGGTTTATTGGTTACACTATTGGTATTTTGTGTAAGGATGGGTATATTTTTATGAAACAATAATGAGGATTAAATGTACTAATAGACTTATTAGTATCATGCTTACTATTTTCTATGAAAATGGGTACTTACAATAAGAGGTTTAATGGGTTTTTAAAATAGATAAATTTCAGCCCCAAATCACAAACATTTTATGGAGTAAAATGTTTAAATTTCAAGTTTTAAGGTGAATAAATGATTTCTTCGGTAAAAGAACATTTGACGCATGTGTACCCTTTTTGTTAGATTGATATAGTTATTTTATGTTGATAAATCATTATAAAGTTCACAAGTAAATTTTCATTTATAAACTGTACTATTTAGTTTGTTTAAACTGAGTTTTGGGGTCAAAAGCGTAAATACGTGAAAATGTAGTCTTCTTGAGAATTTGGGGTAGAAATGTAATTAATGAGAATATAAGAGACTAAGTTTGAAATAAAAGACTAAGTATGGGTTTTTATGCAATTTGTCATAATGAAAGTGTGTGGCACTAAGTTTGAAATTATAAAGTGTCAAACGTGTAAATATTGGTTAAAATGGAGTTTTAGTGTTAAACTCACAAAATCAAGTGTGGGAACTCTAATATGTGAAAGGCATGATTTTATATATTAAAGAGGCTAAAATGCAAAATGTGTAATTTTGACAAAGTGAGAAGTTAAATAAGTGTTTTAATGACGAAAATGCCTATGTGTCGAGAATGGGACTCAAAGAGGGTGTTTTTGTGAATAACACTTGAAAAAGAATATGGTTGCAAGTTTTGATGTAAAAAAAGGGTAAATCGATAATTTACCTGAAGCGGAACATTTTTTTGAAATATAAATGTAAGTGAATGTTTTTATCCAAGTACGATGAAATTGAATTAAGTCCTAAAATGTGAATCATTTTGGTGTAATATCAACACGTGTGTAAACAAATGACTTAAAGAGAAGTAGTGATTTTCCAAGTATAATGGGAAAATGGACGGCTAAGTCTAAGACTTTGGCTTCGGCCCAAAGGAATGTAAATTAAAGTACAAACTGTGAAAATGTTGAAAACATTGGCAAGATAATGATAGTCGGATGACGCCGAGAGAAAATAATTAAGGAGGGCATGACGACCCTAGTGGTGAAAGATCCCAAACCAACTGCAGTAGTATATGGCAGCGGAGACCGGTGGTGTGAGGCCACGAAGTCCGTGAGTGTGTTGGCAAATCCCAAAGAAAATTAATGTTAAGTAATGAATCGAATATTCATGAAAGAGGCATAAATGAATGGCATAAATTCATTGATTTAGTAATGCAAGAATAACGCATTAAATGTTTAAAGTTCATGTGGCAACATGGGATGGTTTAATAAGGTGACTTAATGAAATTAAACTACCTAAGAACAATTGAATTAAAGTAAACATAAGTGTGTGTTACATGAGGTTTACAAGGGAAAAGAGTATTTTTCTAAACACGGTATGTGTGCGTGTTTAATGGAAATCCTGAAATGGTTAAGTAACTTTGGCGTGAGTAAATGAACATCGGATAGTAAATCTCCTTGAATGTAAGAAGAATGTTTTATAAACAAATGCCATTTATTTAAACTGTGTGAGTTAATGGAAAACACGTATAAGTCCTAAGCATGGTAATGCTAATGACTGTTTTGTAATGTTAGGGAAGTTAAATGGTATTAAATGATATCTTTGAAATAAAAGGTTAAATACATTGGCATATGTATTTTTCAAAGGTATATATGTAGATATATACATATTTTCACATGCATGTAGTGTAGCGTATGAGTACTTCTTTCTGCCGCTCGTTTTTATACTGCATTTGTATATGATCCCACTGAGCATTCGGCTCACATCCCTTCTTTTATTATGGCAGGTTGTGTGATATTCCGTACTTTGAGAGCGCTATACAGGTAAGTAATTATCTGCATTTATGATTAGTATCTCTGTTTACTTAGCCTTGGGGGCACTTCCCTTGGGTCATATCACGTAGTGATTGTAATTTGGACTAGCATGCTAATAAGTGTGATGTTAAATACTAATAAGAATGGATTAGAAAAATTATTTAGGATGTTTCATTGCACTTCACTATTAACGTACGATTCGGATCGGGTTAATCCTTAATTAACCTTTAAATCCGGGTCGGGGAGTTACAGCATGGGTCGGGCTCTAAGTCGGACGAAACACAACTTTTTTCGTCAATCGATTCCGAGACCTCAAGTGGTATGCGTGGATGGTCACAAAGAAGGAATTCATCAATTTTGTCTTTCCATTCACTTTTGTCTAAGTGACTACAAGAGTCCAATAGGGATTGGACTTCGTCGTTAAGGCTCTCATCCACCTGCTCGAATTCTCTCTCAAATTCCTCTAGGCTCAACTCATCTAGCTCTCTTTCTTGCTTTGTTTCCATATCCCTCCTTCCTCGCTCCATCTCAAAATTATTAGGTGATGTGGGTGGGTAGCAATTGAGGAGAGAAGTATCTATCGTGTCTCGCCTTTCGCTCTCCTCTAAGCACTCATACGATCCTCTCTCGATGCCCTCTAAATTATCGCCCTCTCTCACACTCAAGGGCTCACTCAACTCCTCAACTCCTCAACTTCCCTCTCGAATTCGGTGTACGTTCCCTCACTCTCGTGGATCGATACTGAACCGGACCCTAACGCATCTACACAATAGTTTTCCTCAAAATACTCCTCTACAATCTCTTCGATTAGGTTCACCACGTGAAGATCATCTTCTTCCCCCGTATGTTGGGCTATATGGAAGATCTTAGTCTCTAAGGTCATGTTCCCAAAGGTGAGTTGCATTTGCCCATTTCGAGTATTGATAATTGCATTAGCTGTAGCTAAGAAAGGGCACCCAAGAATGATGGTAACATGATTGCTCGAGGCGAAGGAGGGCTCTGTGTCCCAAATGACAAAGTCTACCGGGAAGTAGAAAGTGTCAACTTGGACGATCACGTCCTCCACTATACCTCTTGGGATGTTCAAGGTTCGATCCGCTAACTAGAGAGTGATTTTTGCGGGCTTGAGGTCACCCGGATTAAGTTGCCTATAGATGGCGTAAGGGAGGATATTGACACTCGCTCCCAAGTCAAGTAAGGCTTTTTCAATTTTATTTTCTCCAATGATGCAGAAAATGGTGGGTGCACCAGGATCTTTGAATTTTAGCGGGAGATCATTGAGTAGAATGGAGCTCACGTTCTGTGCTAGACATATGTTTTTCTTTACCTTCATTTTCCTCTTCACTGTTAACAAGTCTTTGATGACTTTTGCATAAGTTGGAATCTGCTTAATGGCATCGAGGAAAGGTAAATTGAGCTTTACTTGCTTAAGCACGTCTAGTACTTCATCACGGGGGTTTCCTTTATGGGAAGGAACCAACCTTTGAGGAAACGGTGTCGCGGTGGGTGGTTTCACTACTACCTCGGGCTCACTAGTGTCTTCTTTATCACTCTCTTTCAAGGGGACATCTTTCGCCTCTTTCGTACCGGGAAAAATCTCCTTATCTTTAGGTACGTCTTCTGGGGGAGGTGACAAGTCAACTACTCTCCCACTACGTAGAGTGGTAATTGCGCTACATTGCTCAGGATGGTCATGGGGTGTCGAGCTAACACTAGTTTGACCTTGGAGAGGTCTTTGGCCCTGGGCAGGAAACTTGCCCTTCTCTTGGATACTCAACGATGCTTACAACTTCGAAATGTTCGCATTCATGTCATTAATCATGTGCTCATCCTAGCATTAGTTGCATTTTGGGTATTGATAAATTGGTTGATCGTATCTTCGAGATTTCTCCGCGGTGGAGTGATATATGCTCCTTGAGGTGGTGGTTCTTGCACATGTCCTTGAATGTATGGAGCTTGTTGAAAGTGCGGTGGTGGAGGAGAGGCAACATGTGAATTAGGATTCATCACAGCATGTTGTTGCCCACAGCTAAAACCAGGATGGTTTTTCCATGAAGGGTTGTAAGAATTCCAGTGCGGTACACCGAAATTACCCTTGAATCCTCCTATACCACTTACTTGTTCTTGAAGCATAACTTTGTAGGCAGGTATAGTCGGGAATTCCTCAGTTGAATTACCCGCCTAACAAATTGCACACACCTTCTCGATGGGGTTCGAGATGGATCCAGTTAATCCTCGTCCATATACTTCAAGTAGGTCTCGCATTCCTTTCTCAATTACATCGAGTTGACAGTCCATTATAGAATTATTTTCTACTTGAAAAAGGCCGGACGCCGATGGAGTGGTGGTCACTTGGAGATTTTGATTTTGAGCATTAGGGTTAGATGTATCCCAGGATTGGGTAGTCTCTGCGACATACCTCAGGTGAAGCTTAGCATCGTTGGCGTCTAAGTCAATAAATGGACCATCACACATGGTTTCAACGAGTTGCTTGGAATTAATGTTCAGCCCATAATGGATGAAGGAAATGATTTGTGTTTTATCAAACCCATGATGGGGACACGAAGTAATTAACTCATTGAAATGCTCGAATCATCGATCGAACGACTCATTTTTTAATTGTTGGAAAGATTAAATTTGAGCCTTGATGGAGTTCGTTCGATGTGGAGGAAATAATTTATTGAGAAATTTCGATTGTAGCTCGTTCCATGATGAAATCGAATTCTGAGGTAAAGACCATAGCCAGGTCTTAGCCTTATCCTTTAGCGAGAATGGGAAGAGTTTAAGGCGGAGCACAACTTTTGTGCAAGTTTGATCACTGAGAGTCTCGCACGCCTCTTCAAATTCCATGATGTGGGCATATGGATTTTCTGAATCCATTCCATGGTATGTGGGAAGTATCTGGATCATCCCATTCCTAAAACGGAATTGCCCTGCATTATACGGGAGTAAAATGCATCCCGGAGTAACAGTGCGCTCGGGATATAAAATGTCTCTCAAAGAGCGATACGGGGCCTCTCCCTCACCGGCGATTGCACTACCGTGTTGCGACATATTTATCTCATTCAAAGACTCTTTGTCCTCACTTGGTATACTCGGAGTGCGCTCTGAAGTGTGCCCTAAGAGGGAAAACGGAGTGTTATTTATGATTGAGTGTGACGGTGTGGGAGGTGGAACCCAAAATTGTGGAGCGTTAGGAGTGTGAGGGCTATCAGGGTCGTACTCAACTATTGGATTTTCGTGAATGTGGGTTGGAGTATTATGGGGAGTTGGAGTGAGTTCAAAATTTTGCATTAACGGTGTTATGAGAGATGATGATGAATATTATTGTGCTTTTTCAAATTTTTAAATGTTTTTGGATTTTTGGAAATTTTTGGTCAAAGTCTTCGATTGACTTAATCTAATCCTAAGTCTACCTAATTCCCCGGCAACGGCACCAATTTGATCGAGTTGCAAACTGAGCGTCCGTGTAAATACGCTAGAAGTTGTTATCGTCTTCAGACCACAATACAAAAAACCTAAACTTTAACTACACTCTTGCTGAGTATAGTGGCGAGTCTGGGTATCGAATCCACAGGGAATGTTTGATAGATTTTAATTAATTTATTACTTCAAAAAATAAAGTGTAAAAGATGATGATTGAGTGAGAAAGGAAAAAGGGAAAAATAAAGAAGTTAACTAAAACTAATTGGAAAATTAAGGTAGAGACACAATCCCCTAACCCTAGTGTATTGATGGTATAAAACTAATCGTAAATTTAAGTGATTAATTAGACCCAGAATTTAGTACTCCCAAGCATTACGTATATGAGGTTCAAGCCCGCACCATAATTAGAGGACGAGTAAATCGGTATTGCGATAGTGACACTCTAATTGCATTCTGAAGCATCCCGGTTACCCTGAAGCAAACGAGATCCAAAGATCTACAATTGTCACGTTTCTACGCAATACAGCCGTAATAAATCATTAAATTTAGAGGACTAATTTTATACATATGCAACTACCATATCAGGTTAGGTTCATGCATCCCAACCTTTAAAAACCTAGCCTAACATGGTGAAATTAATGAAAACTACGTTATCTACGTTGCATGAATTCATAATTGCTTGGAAAGAGAGATGAAATATGAGAAATAATAATAAAGTGCTGAAAATAAAAGTTACCAAGATTGAAGAACAAGAACATGTAAGAAGAAATCAAAGGTGAAAAGTATGTAAATTAAAGGTGAAAAGTATGTAAATTCTTCTCCTAGATGTTCCTACTTGTTATCGAGCTTTTACATCCATGAAATCTTAATAAAAAGAGTCCTAGTGACTAAATATATAGACTAGAGGTCGTTTAGAAGAGTCCCCAAAATATAAAACTCTTTTGGCTAAAAGATAAGCACAAAATAAAAATCCCGTATCTGGCAATTTGTCACACCTAGAAAGCGTGACTAATTTTATATCGGATCTGGAGCATGACTAATGACCGGATCAGTTCATTTAATTTTCATCAACTTCGATCCGTCTTCAGTCTGGGGTTCACTGGAATTTTATATTTCGGATCGGTCCGATTTTCTTTGACTTTTTCTTTCATCTTTGACTGCTCATAACTTTCACACCAGGACTTCGATTGACGTGCCGTTTTTTCCAGTGTTCTTGTAATTGAAAGCTATTCAACTTTCCAATTGGCCCCACCTCTGGAATAAGGCTGCAAAATTACAAAAATTCCCTTTAACTCTCTGTTTCTTGGTTTTCTTTCACTGTTTTGAGTTCTCTTTGGCACTAACTTGTATGAAATACCTGTAAAGCACATAAGAGATACACAAAATAAGAAATACTTTCCAAAAAGGGTTAGTATCATAAATATGATACAAATACAAGCTATTTACACCGCACGAAATCATAAAAATACCGAAATCAAGGGGATAAATGTGAAGAATTTATGCCTAATCAACTCCTCCACAGTCTCGGACTCCTCCGATGGGACTCTTGGACACCGTCACCCTCACACAAATTTATTCTTCGAGTGAGAATACCGCAGCGTAAACCAAATGTCTTCTTCTTTGTGGGGTGTATAAGTAAACCCAAACTTCTCCTTTTTATGATAGATATGAACCAATGGAATCAAACAACTCCAAGCAAATATTATATATATGAGGTACTTAGATAAACAAACTATGGGTGTAAACTCATGTGTTTGTTGAAAATATTTCTTTGAAATTAAACACATGAAAACATGGAACTTTGGTTGGGGTATGTTCTCTCAAATGTCCTCTCAAGGAAGGTGCCAAATCTCTTGAAAAATCTGTCCCGAGTAAGTTTTAAACTACTAAAAAGAAGTGGGACAAAAGAGTGGAAAAATTGGACAAAACTGCCAAAATTGTTCTTGCTCCGAAATCTCGTTCGAACGACTTTTCTAACGAAAAGTCAGTGTCCAACAGGGAAATTCGTTGGCAGAACTGGTTTGAACGAAATTCTCATTCGAACGACTTTCTCGTTCGAAACGACAATTTCGAACGAAAAGTCAGAATGTTCATTTTTTTCTAATTAAGTCCAAAAACTTTATTTTAAATAAAGATTACACCCATTAAAATTATTCCAAGTCTCCCTATATATAAAATGCATTCATACCTTTTGGAGACTATGAAATATAAACCGCTGAGGACACAAAACTAGGCACTATATAAACTCGGCACTTTGATATCTTCACTTTGAAATACTGGCCGCTACGTCTTCAACTAAAACTTCAAATGTCATAGGCTTGGAGGATACTCATGATCACTATCCTATGACTCAAATGTTTTTGTCTGGAATTGAGGCAACACTACATTAAGACTCAATTGAAAATTAGTGTCCTTACAAATCTCCCCCTTTGGCTATTCTGGGACAAAAATCAAAATAAAATTCTAAAGTGCCGTCAAGCTCTACTTGACTCAAAAACATCCCACCCAAAATAGAAAATACAAGCTTGACTCAAAACTCAAGGATGACTATCTTTGTCGATATAACGTTGCCACTAGAAAAATTCCTGCACACTTAAGCAAAACATTAAATGCATATGGAATATCAAAGTATTAAATGCAATTAAAGTAAATACTCCCCCTAAATTAATTCTCCCCTTTTTATCTAACAATAACCTACTTAGCCCCCTAAGATAAATATCCTAAACCAAAAGATTAGATACCACTTCTCCCCATTTTTGTTCAGGAATAGACAAAGGTTAATGAATTAAAACACTGCTAATTTCTCCTCCAATGAAAGAAAATCAAAGCATATACTATTTCTCCCCTTTAAAACTACACAAGGGAATATCAAGTATGGGAAAAAACAAGAAAAACATGAAGGTGCATAAAGAGATAAGAACATTAAAGCATATCGGCAACAATAAGATAACTAATCCATACAAATATTGATGGATACCAACTATGATGCGACAAAAAAAAATGATACCAATTTGACAAATAAGATACTAAGCATGAGATATCAAACAGAATACGCAACAAAGTAGATACCAATTATGAATTAGAAGCATAGATGGACTAGCAAGCAAGGCAAAAACTCAAAAATTTAAAACAATACCAAATATATGTATATATAATGAATATCACTAACGCACACACACATATATATAGGTATAACCACCGCACATGACACAAAATACATTAAGCTTTTCACACTCGAATGGAAAAAATGTGTCCAAATACATGTGGTAAACGGAAGTGTAGGGGTGTGAACTATAGACAATTAAATTTCGACCCAATCACTTAAAACATGTTCACAGAGTTCTCATTTGATTGCAAAACTTTATCACATTTAGATATAGCCTCATGTGACAATATAAATTGAACTCAATGAACAAACATACACAATGCACATAAGCGTAAAATTTTGATGACTCTATAAACCAATAAATTCATGACAAGTGTTGATACAAAAATTAGTCAGATGACATAGACTAATTAGATAAAGACACGTGTCAACCTACGTGGCTAATACATACTTTCACCGAGCTACTCAAGAGTCCCGAACTACTCAAGAGTTCCGAGCTACTCAGGCATACCATGCTACTCAAGCGTACCGAGCAATTCAGGCGGTCCGAGCTACTTAGCGTGCAGAGCATCTAACCAAGAAAACTAAAAGGCAACTACGCATTCAATGAACGTCAGATTTAATGCGCATTATTATTGTACAGATGTATATGTCTACTAGAAGACAGCACATTACCTTTTCATATGTACAGCCTCAAGGTTATAAATACATTGTAACCCATTCATAACAAGGGACTTTTGGCTCCCTTGGAAAACCCATTATCGAGATTCAAGGCAAACAATCAGCAATACAACAACAGTGGACGTAGGCCATTTGGAGAGTCGGACCACTTTAAAAATCAATTATCTTATTTATTTATTCCTTTTTATCTGTGATTAATTAATTAGATTGCGTCTAGTTTTTTACATCAACAGATTGGCGCCGTCTGTGGGAACGACTATACTTAGCGTTTTTCACTAAAAAAACTCATCATCTATGGCTGAATACCCAGAATCCAGTAATCGGAATAATATTGGAGTCCCTCCAAACCCTTCTTCTCCACCAAATATGCAAGATCTGTTTGGCATAATGGCCAACTTAGCCCAAGGTCAAATGGAGACGCAAGAAATCATGTGTCACCTTATATAAACTGTTTGAGATGGAGCACCTGCCCAGTCAGGATAACGAAGCATTTAGAGAAATACCCATTTTCCATCTTCAAGAACCAGACGAACGATGTTCCCAAAGGTTTCTCAATCTAGTCATACTGGCTCATATCGTACTGGGAGATCTAATGATCCTTCGTATCAACCTGGACGAACTTCTTTAGTACGAGTTACGGATTCTCAATGGAATGTCACTCTAACTCCAGAACGGGCTAGCGCTCTCGAAAGGTTGAGTAAAGTCTCTCATTTTGATCGATTGGGCCATAGGAGGAATAGAAACCCTCCTAGGATTGCGTCGAGGAACTCTCAACGACCATCCGATCTAAGGGAAGGTTCTGCCCAATCAGACCCGACAGCTCGTAATGAACGGTCCCAAGAGGAAAGCTCAGCGCGATTAGTTGCTCAGACAAATAGGTTCGAGGCTGTAAATGATGCATGGAAAGGTTATATTCAAAGGTTGGAAGACAGGTTAGGGGAAATGGCTAAGGCCAAGAATCCTCTACAAATAACTTTTGTCCAAGGGACACCCTTCGTGCAGGCGATTGTGGATTTTCCCACACCATCAAAATTCAAAGCTCCTATGGTAACACCTAAATATGATGGAGAAATTAATCCTGACCTCCATATAGAGAAATACCAAGTTACTGCTAATATCTATACGGTTCCTGATGAGATGAGATGTAGGGCATTTTTAGGAACTCTCACCGGGTCAGCCCAGATGTGGTACAATAACCTTCTTCGGGGGAATATTTAGACTTTCCATCGGCTGGCAGAGCTTTTTATAGGGAATTTCTTCTTTAGAGCGAAGCCAGTTAAAAGAGTAGCACAGTTATTGAGCGTTAGATAGAAAACAGAAGAAAGCATTAGGGATTATATTACTTGTTTTAATAGCGAGAAACTTGAGGTGATCGATTACGAGGAGAAAATAGAAATTACTGCTCTGATGAGTGGTCTGTTACCGAATAAGTTATACTATACTTTGGCCAAGGATCCGCCCAGGACCATGGCAGAATTGATGGCGAAAGCAGCCAAGATCATGAACGCCGAGGAAGCCATGATTACGAAGAAGAATACAGACGCTAAGGAGACCAAGGTTGAGGGTAGTAAAACTGAGAAGAAGGATCAAAAGAACAATGGTGGCAGTAAGCAGTCAAAAGGCAAACAAACACTGGAGCAGATGAGGAAGTATGGAAATTATACTCCCTTGAAGATAGATATAAATCACATTTTGGAGGAGATCAAGAACAACGAGGAGCCAACCTGACCAGAGAAAATGAAGGCAGATCCTGACAAAAGGGACAAGTCTAAATATTACGAGGTTTAAAAAGACCATGGCCATACAACCAAATGTTGCATAGCTCTCCAGAATAAAATTAAAGCACTCATCAGACGAGGAAAACTGACTAAGTACGTTGATCGCCAAAGTGGTGGAAAGACCAGCAACAGAGAAAAGCAAAGATCTAAATCTCCTTGCTGAGCAAAAGATGACAAGAAGAGAGATCACGAAGATGATCCTGAAGATGATCCCGATCTCCCCAAAAGGCCAAGGCAGCCCGAGCGCGATGTATTCTCAATTCGTTTTGGATCTTTTGAATGTAATGTCATTACAAGTGGAGATGCAAGAGGTGGAAATCTTAGTACAGATAGGAAATCTTACCTCAATGAGGCACAATCTTGTTCTTACATACAGCGCATAAACATCGCTGAAGACGATCGCCCGAGGAAGGTGAATAGGGATAAACTGGTCATCAGTTTTTCTAAAAATGACTTGGCAGGTGTACTATATCCTCATGACGACCCCTTGGTGATCAAGATGAGAATGAAGGATGTGGTGATTTCACGGGTATTGGTGGATAATGATAGCTCTGCAGATATCATGTTCTACCCAAGCTTGAACAGCTTGAATCTGAAGTTAGCTCAGTTGGAGCCATATCATAGGCCCATCCTCGGTTTCACTGGCAAAAAGGTTTTTCCACTTAGGACGATTAAGTTGGACATGATTATTGGTACATGGCCTGTTTGCCGAACAGAAAGAGTAAATTTTTTCGTAATGGATAAAAATATCCAATCAGCCTACAATATTATCATGAGGAGAGTAGGTCTGAAGAAGTTTGAGGCAGTGCTATCTACAGTACATCAATGTTTGAAGTTCCCAACTAATTTTGAAGTGGGAGTTGTAAAAGGTGACCAGAAAGTAGCTCGGGAATGCTACTATTCATCTGCCAAACAGGAAGAACTAGAAGAAGCCAGGAAGAAAACTACTACGTATCAAGTGGATAAAACAGAAGATGCAGAGATTGAAACCTTGGACCCTAGAGATGAATTTCAACTCGTGAAGGGTAAGCTTATGGAAGCTACGGAGGATATCATTCTGGATGACGAACGCCCAGAACGAATAACTCAAATTGGTGCGTCATTGGACTTATCAATAAAGCAGGAACTGGTGGCATTTTTAAGGTGCAAAAAGCAGACTTTTGCATGAAATCATGAAGACATGCCAGGGATAGACACGACTTTCCTATGCCACGAGCTCAATGTTAATAAAGAGGTCAAGCCAGTGAAGCAACGAAGAAGTGTATTCAGCCTAGAGAAGAACCAAGCCATACAGGAAGAAGTAGAAAAACTGCATAAAGCCTCTTTTATTGAGGACGTCAAGTATCCTGATTGGCTAGCAAATGTTGTGATGGTAAAGAAGAAAAATAATAAGTGGAGGATGTGTGTGGACTTCACTGATCTTAATAAAACCTGCCCAAAAGATCATTTTCCCTTGCCCCGAATCGATCAATTGGTGGATGCTACATCGGGGCATGAGTTATTGAGCTTCATGGATGCTTATTCCGGCTACAACCAGATTAAGATGAAACTAGAGGATAGGGAAAGTACCTCTTTTATTACCCCAAGGGGAACTTATTGCTATAATGTTATGCCTTTCGGACTTAAAAATGCATGTGCATTATACCAATGAGTGATGAATAAAGTGTTCATAGAGCAAATCGGTCATAACATGGAGGTTTATGTTGACGATATGCTGACAAAGAGCAAGAAAGTTGTTAATCATTTAGTTGACCTAGGCCAGACTTTTGATCATCTAGAGAAATATCAAATAAAGTTGAATCCCACTGAATGCATATTTGGAGTACGAGAATGCATGTTTCTCGGGTATATTGTTAATCAACGAGGTGTTGAGGCAAACCCTGAAAAGATAAATTCCCTACTGGAACTACGATATCCAGGTACGAAGAAGGAAGTGCAAAGTCTCACATGACAAGTTGCAGCACTCAACAAATTTGTGTCATAAGCAACAAACAGATGCCTCCCATTCTTCAAAACACTTCGAAAAACTTTTGAGTGGAATGACGAATGAGAGGAGGCTTTTCAAGAATTAAAGAAATATTTGGGGACCCCTCCACTGTTATCTAGACTAGTGATGGGAGAAAGACTATACTTATATCTGGCATTTTCAGAGAACACAGTTAGCTCGGTGTTGATAAGAGTGGAGGATGGAATGCAAAAATTGGTCTATTACACCAACAAGGCCTTTTGAGGAGCGGAGATCAAATATCCAAGGTTGGAGAAGTTAGCACTAGCACTGATCGAAGCAAGCAGACGGATGAGGCCATACTTCCAAGCCCATACTATAGTAGTGTATACTGATATGCCATTAAGACAGGCTCTGCACAAATCGTAGAAATCGAGAAGATTGATGTGTTGGGCAATATAACTTGGTGAATATGACATAATTTATGAGCCTAGGTCATCTCTAAAGTGACAGGCAGTAACGGACTTTCTTGCGAAGTTTACTTACTCTGACACATTCGAAAAGTAGGAGCTTGATGAAGACCAACCCGTGGATGTTACGGGGTCATCTAAGATAACCCCCGACCAACTTTCATTAGTAGATCGGCAAGAGGCGATAGACAACGATCAAAGGGAAGTGTCGGGTAATTGCCCAAGGATAGGAGAAGATAAAAATAAGTATCAAATACTCCATCGAGGAACTCTGTCTGACCAAGAGTTTGATAATGATATACCTGTGTGGAATTTGTAAGTGGATATCTCTTCGTGTGCCATGGGTAGTGGAGGAGGAATAATCTTAAACAGTCCTGATGGAGTTAATATTGAGTATGCTCTACGTTTTCAATTTACGACTTCCAATAATGAAGCTGAATATGAAGCTATGATCGTGGGTCTTAGTTTGTCCAAAATCATGAATGCAGAGCAGGTTATCATATTCAGTGATTCACAATTAATTGTAAATCAAATTCTCGGGTTGTATGCAGCGAAGGGAGAATTAATGTTCAAGTATCATGCAAAATTTATGGAGGTTGTATCAACTTTTTCACAGTCCAGTTGATCAGAATACCGAGATTAGAAAATGCAAGAGCTAACGCCCTAGCTCGGCTGGCCTCAGCAACACGCACCGAGCTACGAAGAACCATCCTAATAGAGATTCTGGCAGATCAGAGCATAAACGAAGTTTTGATGGTGAACTTCATTGCCCTCGACTTGGGTCCATCCTGGATGGACCCCATCAGGGCCTATATCGAAGAGGGAATTGTGCCAACTAATAAACTCGCAGCCAAGAAATTAAAGTTTAAAGTTGCTCATTATGTACTGACCAATGGTATTTTATATAGAAGAGGCGTTATAGCAGGACTACAGAGATGTGTGCATCCCTCCAAAGTTAAAGATTTGATTGAAGAGGTTCATTAAGGTTCTTATGGAGCTCATATAGCAGGTCGAACACTTTTGTAGAGGATAATGACATAGGGATATTACTGGCCAACAATGAGAGCTGATTGTGCAGCTTACGCTAAGAAGTGAGATAAATGCCAACGTTTCTCTTCCATCCGAAGAACTCCCCAAGCATTGTTAACGCCCATTGCGTCCCCTTGGCCATTTTCCATGTGGGGTATAGACTTGGTTGGGCCACTTCCAATGACCAGAGGGAGATTCAAGTATTTGGTAGTTACTGTGGATTATTTTACCAAATGGGTAGAAGCTGAACCTCTCATTGACATAACGTATGACAGGGTCTATCAGTTTATTTGGAAGAGTATCATTTGCAGTTATGGTCTCCCATATGCATTCATTACTGACCATAGAACCCAATTTGATAACGAGGAGTTCGCTGCATATTATCACCAATCCAATCTTCAGAAGATCCACTCCGCGCCAGGCCATCCCCAGAGCAATGGGAAAAATGAAGTGACGAACATAACCTTACTGAATGGTTTGAAAAAATGGTTGGATGATGCAAAGGGAAACTTGATTAATGAGCTACACTCTGTGTTGTGGGCTTATCTCACTACACCACGAATAGCAACTGGGGAGTCTTCGTACATGTTAGCCTTCGGAAGTGAAGCTGTCATACCTGCTGAGTTAGGTCTACCCACACATAGGGTGCTTAATTTCAATTCCCCTGTAAGTGACTTGATGAGACGTTTAGACCTGGATATGCTAAAAGAAGTTAGGGAAAAAGCAGCGATCAGGAATGCAGCATACCAACAACGAACAACCTTATTCTATAACAAAAGGGTAAAGAAGTGCGACTTGAAAGAGGGGGATTATGTGCTGAAGAAGGTGATCCAGAAGCACAATAAACTGGAGGCCAACTGGCATGGACCTTACAGAGTGACTAAAGTTATTCGTACTGGGACATACATAATTGAAACTTTGGTGGGAGAAGAATTCAAGATCGCGTGGAATGCAGAGCATCTGCGCAAGTATTATCAGTAATGAAAATTCATATGTAACCCATTTCTTTCAAAATGAATAAAAGTGATATTTTGCCCATTTCTCTCTTTTATTGAAATTTTTTGGAGTATTCGTACTACACACTACACAAACTAGATCAGCAACCACCAACTCCGGTTGGTCGGTAATTTAACAACCACCAACTCCGGTTGGTCGGCAATTCAGCAACCACAAACTTCGATTGGTTGGCAATTCAATAGCCACCAACTCCGGTTGGTCGATAAATAAAAATCATACAAGGCAAAAACCAGTTTGATCACGGGTGATCTCAAGGGACACCCCAAACTAGACAAGAAGATGAGTGACCTCCCGGGGCATCCACTGTCTAGGCAACAAGGTAATCTTGGCGCGATTACTACAACTAAGCAAGAATATGGGATGCAAATCATTCCATTGCTTAGGCACAAAGAGTGACAAGTCACTATAATCAGATAAGAAATGGGACAAGTTCCATTGTCCAAAACAAAACAGGACATTTTGTCCTTCTACAGACATATATATATATATATATATATATATATATTCACCAGCGAATAACAAAGACATTTTACAAAGTATTTCCAGGAAAATGAAATTGCACAGAGAATAAATCTTTATTGAAACCAAGTAGATTACATACGAAATGAAATTTGATTCATTATATACAAATGTCCTATTCTATGGGTTTCTTTCCATCTGCTTTTTATACAGGTTCCATCCCGGCTGGAGGATCATCTAATGCATAAGGAGAGTTTATAAAATTCATATCTCGCAGCATTCTGACGTTAACTATGGATGGTCGATCAAATAAATGCTCAGGATGAGATATCTCAAAATTAGAATGAAGACTATAATCACCAAGATACTTGGAGATCAAGCACCGATGAATAGAACGAGCTGGAATCCAACTAAGATCAAGTTTAAAGGGAGGCACAGGCAAATCAAGCACTTCAGGCTCATAATAATCCCATAAGAAGTATCCTTGCTCTAGTTTCAGCACACACATAGCATTCAACTATCCATGCTTGTACCCCTCATCATTTGACTATTGCAATCGATCATCAAGATGATATAGAGATTCGTTGTACCCTTCCATCCAAACCTCTCTATGTTGTTTGTGAAATTGATAAGTCAATCTTTCAAGATTCTCATGGATATTCTTCACCAGAATCTCTTTACTTTCCAGCGCAGAACTCTGATTGAAGAGTTGGTCGATAAAATTCTGAATTTTTGTAGACATTTCTGCTAAAGCCTTATTCTTCGCCGTCAATTGAATGACTTGATTTTCTAAGGCCAATTGATTTTTTGTCTCCTCAATATTAACCCAACCAGCCCTTGCTCACCCACGGGAAGAAGGACTTGCTCTGTCGCGAGCAGGTGTGAAAAGTCCGGCTCATTTTAAAGTCTCTAACTCTTCCCTTAAGGTAGCATTTTCAATTTCTAAAAAGGAAAAACTATCATCATTAATTAGGATCAAGGCTCCCGAAGAAGAGGAGGCAGCATATTTGAGCTGTTTCACTTCCTCTTGTAACGCGATATTCTCTTGCTCTAGCAGCTTGGCAATGTTTCTATGCTCTTTAATCTCAAGCTTTAACACACTTTCCTTTTTCTCATGGGCCGAAATGTACTTGTCATAACCCCTGTCAGCACTCAATTGTTGGTACTTTTTCTCATAAACTTTATGCAGAAGTGTAGTGGTCTCTTTGTGTTGAAGCTGAAGTTCCTCGATCATGCCTCGAAGGTCTTCAATCATTTCATAATAGGCCACATTATTGGCTACAGCACGATCAAGTAGACACTTCAAGTATTGGTAAGCATCAATTGCTCGTTCAGAGGCATCAGATCCGAGGATGTCTATTATTTGGGCCTCAGTAAAATCTGCATGACCAGCATTGAAATAATCGTTGCATTTCTTCACCAACTCTGTATCATTAGCTGATAAGAGTTCCATCCTGGCCATAAACTAGTAAGGAGAAAATAAAATGCATCAATAATGATACAAGACAGGTCAAAGAAAGATGCGAGATAAATAACAAAAGTTCATTCTTATTTATCATACAAAAGGAAAATACATTCCAAGTTACAACCAAGGAAAAAAGAAAAATGAATAACTTTACACCTTCTCCTTATTCACTACAATATCTTCAATTGATTTGGAGAGAAGAGCAGGTTGCTCGGAAGAAGTACTTGCTTGATGAACTTGCTCGGAAGGTTGAGGAACCATAGCAACGGATACTTGCTCTGCTACCATCACAGAAGACTCATCAGATCGGGCTTCATCTTCTTCTTCTTCGCCAATGACAGGAGGAGGGCCATGAGTATGTCTCTGAAATAATTCAGAATTATCCTCAGTTTTCAATTCTTTCAAAGCTGTAACCCATCCATCTCTAAAGTATTTTAGGCTGGCATATTCCATTTGATAAGTAATGGCAGTTAAGGCATTGTTCCATCCTTTATCCCAGCCAGAGCTAAAAGACTTCTTTAATGCAGTTTTCTTCTTCACTTTTTTCAATGAAGCGTGTTCCTCGACAAGCTTCACCTTCTCTTCCAGCTCTTTCTTACGTCGTTCAGCCTCTTTAATCTTGGCCTCAACCCCCTCGGTAGTTTTTAGCTTATCCTCAAGCTCTTTTTTACGTCGTTCAACCTCTTTAAGCTTGATATCAACAGCCTTCAGTTTATTCCCCAACTCTTTAGAATCACTTATAGCTTGATCTCGAGTGGTCTTGACATATTGAAGTTCATTCTCCCAAGCAGTTTTTTCTTCCTCGTACTTCTGACAGGATTCATTCAAAGAGAAGGATAGACTAGTAAAAGCTTCTTCCACCCGACTCGAGGAAGTGGAAGCCCTAATAGCTTCATCTTTCTTCAAGATGCCATTAAAGCAAGCCATAAATTGAAAAAGGAAAGAGCTCAACTCAGAATATGAATGCAATATGTAGAGATGAGGAAGTAATAGGGATGAAGATACTTACTGATGCAATATATTGGGCGGCTAAATCAGTAAACTTCTCTCGAGAAAGGGAATCCTCAGCAGCTCGATGTTAGAGAAGGACCCAAGATTTGATCAAGTCCTTGGCTGAACTCAGAGCGACGAGTGCTGGAGCTTTAGCTCTCAAAGGACCTTCAATATTAGAAACAACAGTTTCTATAGGTCTTTCAGCAAGACCTCTTCTTAATCTCTTTAGAGGAGCACTTTCAATCAAAGGTGTTGCCTCTCCTTGTGTAATGGCAACACCTTCAATCAAAGGTGTACCTCTTTTGGAACAAATGGGGGCTTCTTACCCACCTCCTTCACAGTTATAGATGTTCCCTTAGACAGAGCAATGTTCATTTTCTTTGTCCCCTCAACTGGGACATCCACTTTACTTTTCTTTGCCCCATCAACACCAGAGGCATCTTTGAGAAAGAACTCAGTCATCCTCCTTTTCTTCGTCATCAAATCGACAATGGAAGTATCCAAATCAGACGAGGAGTCTTCCACACTTGCTCGAGACGTTGGCAGTTGATCAAGATCGATTACAATAGGATGCGCAATAGGACGCGCAATGAAAGACGAGGTGGTGTTTTTGTACCTCCACAAATAAGAAGCAGCTCTAATGTGCTCCCCAGTAACTGATTGATGCAAGCTCCAGATAAGTTTTAAATATTGTATATTAACGTTAATATCTTTTGGGGGTTCCTTTTATAGTCAACTGTAACAAAAAAAATTAATGTCAGTGATGTATTTTCTCAAACATGAAGAAAGATAAATTCAAAAATTAAAAACAACCTATCTTATTACCGTAAAGCGGACATTTGGGACGTTGATACACATCACTTCCATTTAAAGAGAGGTGTTGCCAATTTTTCATCATAACCCCATGATCAAAATAGTCACTGTTAGCGTAGGGAAGATTGACAACTAGAGCTCTATTCGAAAACCTAGTTTTCAAATAAAAAGTAGTGTCGCTGGTAACCCATTTATAACAATAAATAATTTTCGGAATTCCTAAATGAGTTCCATGAATTTGATTCAACATATATACTCCATTAACTACCCTCAATGTATTTGGAGCTACCCTTGCAGGTAAAATATCAAAATATTGGCAAAACTCCAAACACAAGGGATTTGGCAGGAAAGAAAAGCCACACTTCGCTACAAAAAGGGAGGGAAACCAATGTCCCTCCACCAGAGAAAACAATTCAGAAGGACAAGATGGCTCCTCCAAAATAACCCAAGAGGGAATTGAAAAATCAGTCCAGAATTTATCTAAAGATTCAACAAGGTAAACCATGATGATTAAAGCAAAGAAAGATGAAGGAAGAAATTCTTACAGAGTACGGAAAAATCTTCTAATGACGGACTACGAAAGAACGATAGTACGAAGTAGAGAGAGAAAGTAAAGAGTTTAGAAAATATGGATGTGAAAAGTAGAAAACGATGGGATTTCTATCGCTCTTAAATACCTTACATCGGGAAAAGAGAAAAGAAATGATTACCGGGAAAGACGTTTGTGTTTCCAACGATTAAATCATGAGAAAGGCGCAAGTGTCGAAGCGGTTGCTAAAAATTCAAAATATTTACAAGTTTGCCATTACGCGCTCAAATGGAAAGAAATACAGTAAAAATAACCCAAGTGTTAGAGATCTGTAATACAGACATCTTTTAGGCAAATGTTCCACACTTTCTTATTTAACTTCAACTGTGAAACATTGGGGGCTTCTGTTGATACAAAAATTAGTCATCTGACATGGACCAATTAGATAAAGACATGTGTCAACTTACGTGGCAAATACATACTTTCACCGAGCTACTCAAGAGTCCCAAACTACTCAAGAGTTCCAAGCTACTCAAGCGTACCAAGCTACTCAAGCGTACTGAGCAACTCAGGCGGTCCGAGCTACTTAGCGTGCAGAGCATCTAACCAAGAAAACCAAAAGGCAACTACGCATTCAATGAACGTCAGATTTAATGCGCATTATTATTGTACAGATGTATATGTTTACTAGAAGACAACACATTACCTTTTCATATGTACAGCCTCAAGGCTATAAATACATTGTAACCCAGTCATAAAAAGGGACTTTTGGCTCCCTTGGAAAACCCATTATCGAGATTTAAGGCAAACAATCAGCAATACAACAACAGTGGACGTAGGCCATTTGGAGAGCCGAACCACTTTAAAAATCAATTGTCTTATTTATTTATTCCTTTTTATCTGTGATTAATTAATTATATTGCATCTAGTTTTTTACATCAACAACAAGAAAAGCTTAACTTGGATTCAAAGTCATTGTGCAAACCCGTTAATACATCCAACCAAACTCCTCATAATTTTTCTACAATTTTGGCCTTGGCAAATATTCTTTTTAATGTCACATTTTTAAGGCCTAAAATTCAATGGTGTCTTTTCAGGCAAAGTAATTTTGTCTTTCGCAGCCCGTTTCCATTGATAAACAACTACACCGGATAAACACATTTTTTTGAAATCCAAGAAACTGTTATTACATGAACAAATCCTCCATAGTCATAGCGAAATGTAGATGACTAAATTGATGGGAGAACATCTCACTTAGCTCAAATATACATGTGAAGTTTAAATTTCAAATGAGCTCCTGCATGTCTGAATAGAGCCATATAAAAATAGAATCCATTAAGCAACACAAAATCCAACTACCTCATGCATGCATGACAAAGAACAATTTAAGGATTGACAATATTAAACAAAAGTTCTAGCCACATGGAAGCGAAAAGGGAAGGATTCAAACACATTATATGCCACATAAAGTGTGTCAAACCAAAATACACATAAAAAAATCTTTTTTAGTTTTTGAAATTTTTAACCAAACATACAAAAATATTTACTCAAAAGACAAACACAAATCATTTGTCTTTTTAATTAAGCCTAAATTACTAAAAGGTAAAACACAAATGATAAACAAAATATTTTTGTATTTTTCATTCAATGCAAACTTAAATGAAAGAACTATAATACAAAAGATAAACAAAAATCATAATTCTAGCATGAGATATGTGATAAAGTAATGACTAGAAAATGATAAACATGCGTACAACTAGCAAGGATATATGATATAAAGCACAAAAAGCTAGAGTATGCAAACAACTAACACATTCAACCTTTATATTTAGCAAGGGAGGTATCGTGTGAAAGTAAACGAGAATCAAAAATCATGTTTTGTAAAGCATCCAAATCAGATCTCCTAACCCAAACTAAGGAAGAATGAGAATATCAGGATATAGGAATCTTGGCTACCTTGGTTACCTTACAATTTGATTTTCTATAAATCTATCAAGATCAAAACAAAACTTCTTAAGATGACCTTTTTTACCACAATGTGAGCAAGTAAAGACTCATTGAAAAGTAGTACCTAAGGATTGACCTCTAAAAGTGTTCCTAGGAGATTCTCTCAAAACATTGGTTCTGGCTTTATTAGTTAAGTCATGACTAGTATCAAAGCCTAAACCACAAGTGTCATTTTTAATTTGGACCATTCTTAAGATTTTATCTAATTTCTCCGAACGACTCTCCAAATCAAATTTGACTTTACTAGAGTCTATTAATGTTTCTTCTAATTCTAAAATCTTAAATCTAATAAACCATTTCTCTCTTCAAATTCGAGAAGCTCTTTTTTCATTGATTTCATTAAACCTCTAAGGCTATCTCTCTCCCCTTCTACATACTCAAGCTTCTCTCGAAGAGCTCTCTCTCGTGTCCTAAGGTCATCAACTAGCGCACTCTCATCGACAACCTTGGCACGCTCCTTTAAACTAGCTTCTACCTTCAAATTTCTCTTTTTTGTTTTATAGACTCTTCATATAATTCTCTAAATGCAAATTGAAGTTCACTCTCATCAACGTCTTCATCACTTTCACTATCTCTCTCTTCTCCACTCTCACTACCATCATCTGTATGGGATTCACAAACAAAGGCCTCGAAAGAGTCATGTAATTGCATATCTTCATGGAAATAATCATTATCGGTGCTCACATGAGTTGCCATGAATGTGGTAATGTTGCGATGAATGGTGGAATCGGGTCCCTCTTCCTTATCACTATCACTAAGGGTAGCAGTATATAAAATTGGTTGCTTACCTTCTCTCCTTAGTTTAGTGGGACATTCAAAAGCCCTATGGCCATACCCTTCACAGCCAAAGTACCTATTTGGCTGGTCCCTATTGATGTTTTCATTAACATTTTTAGGGATCTTTTAGGCTTTGTCATAATTAGAATTTTCAAATCTCTTACAATTATGTTTAAATTTATCTTCATTAAATTTAAGAAATTTTCAAAATTTCCTAGCAAACATAGTCATGTCCTCTAAGTCACTGTCACTCTCATCAACCACAACTTATTTTTCCTCCTTTCGGGCTTTCAAAGCAATGCCCTTATCTATTTTCTTTTTATTTTTGGAGGGAAACATATCTAGCTCATAAGTTTGCAAATCACCTACTAATTCCTCAAGTTCGGTAGAGTGCAAGGTGGGTGAAGAATTTAAAACGGTCACTTTAGGGATAAATCTCTCGGGTAGGGACCTTAAAATTTTTTTTACTACTCGGTCGTTGGGTATTTTCTCTCCCAAATTAAATGATGAATTTACTATATCGTAAAGTCTAGCAAAAAATTCATCAAATGTTTCTTTTTCATTCATTTTGATGGTTTCAAATTGAGTAGTGAGGTTTTGCAGTTTAGAAGCCTTAACGATACTAATTCCCTCGTGAATGAGTTGTAATATATCCCAATCTTCCTTAGTGGTTTCACACGTCATGATACATCGAAATTCATCCGGTGTGACCGCGCTAAACAGGGCATTTAAATCTCGAGAATTAAAATTAGCAAGTTTAAAATCATTCTCACTCCATCTATCTACAAGGTTGGGGACACGCTCATTTTCTATTAAACATGTGGGTGGGGATCACCCGTTAATAACTGACAACCAAACCCTCTTATCGATGACTTAAGTTCCGATTTCATACGCGTTCCAATACGCGTAGTTGGAACCATCGAAAACAGAAAATTTTGAAAATGGAAAAAATTCTATTTTTAACCAAAAATATGTAAAAGGACCTTAACGCAATAAATTAGTGCTCCAGCTCTGATACTACTTATTGAAAACGTAGGACCCCCAATTTTTAATAATGCTTTAACATTAAAAATAATTTCCTTTTAAGTGCGGAATGAAGATTGTTCAAAACAACATACACAAATGACATATTTGAATTTATTTTCAAATTAAAATTAAACTAAACACAAAGTGAATAAATTAAACAACAAATGAATCTTTCACTTAAACCAAATTAATTTAACCCAAGTCCTAGAAATTTACCTAACAATAATTAATTCAATTTTGCAAATTAGACCAAACCAAATTATCAAATTAAATATATGACTTGATTAAAGTAAGTTAAATTTCACCCAATTAATTTTATCACCTAAATAGATATGTGTGATAAACCATAGTTTATCTTGAATCACCCAAGCATGCATCTACGTGTCTTGCAAGATAAAATATACCAATCACCCTACACGCCGATGTATGAGGAAAATCTAAAACAGGAAAAACCTCGGACGGCCCTGTCCTAACAAATCCACTAAGTGCGGAATTACAAATTACAAGACAATAGACTTACACCAACAACTTGACTCCGTCCAAGCCTTGATGCTCCTTCTTGTAACCACCTCTGCCTAGTAGATAACCATGGACTGCTCCACAGTCTCGGACTCTTCCGATGGGACTCTTGGACACCGTCACCTTCACGCGAAGCTTTTCTTCGAGTGGGAACACCGCATCGTAAACCAAATGTCTTCTTCTTTGTGGGGTGTAGAAGTAAACTCAAACTTCTCCTTTTTATGGTAGAGATGAACCAATGGTGCCAAATAACTCCAAGAAAATATTATATATATGATGTACTTGAATAAACAAACTATGGGTGTAAACTTATGTGTTTGTTGAAAATATTTCTTTGAAATTAAACAAATAAAAACATGGAACTTTGGTTGGGGTATGTTCTCTCAAATGTACTCTCAAGGAAGGTACCAAAGTCTCTTAAAAAATCTGTCCCGTGTAAGTTTTAAACTACCAAAAAGAAGTGTGACAAAAGAGTGGAAAAATGAGATAAAACTGTCAAAACTGTTCCCGCCCAGAAATCTCGTTCGAACGACTTTTCTAACGAAAAGTCAGTGTCCAACAGGGAAATTTGTTGGCAAAACTCGTTCGAACGAAATTCTTGTTCGAACGACAATTTCAAATGAAAAGTCAGAATGTTCAATTTTTCGATTTAAGCCCAAAAACTTTATTTTAAATAAAGATTACACCTATTAAAATTATTCCAAGTCTCCATATATATAAAATGGATTCATACCTTTTGGAGACTATGAAATATAAACCGTTGAGGACGCAAAACTAGGCACTATGTAAACCCGACACTTTGATATCTTCACTTTGAAATATTGACCGCTATGTCTTCAACTAAAACTTCAAACGTCATAGGCTTGGAGGATACTCATGATCACTATCCTATGAGTCAAATGTTTTTGTCTGGAATTGAGCCAACACTACATTAAGACTCAATTGAAAATTTGTGTCCTTACATTTTCTTATATGTTATTCATTAATTTTTCGAATGATATAAATTGTTTGATGCTTCATATTCTCGATGTAAAAGGTTGGCTATCTTATACGTGAAAAATCGGGGTTGTTACACAAAACATAACAATTGAATTTATAACAAATTTTGTTTTAAAATATAACATTAAAATAATTATATAACCAAATTAAAATCAATCAAAACTGTAAAAACATTTTTATGTATTCAAAATTCAAAAATGTTTTCGTTTATTCAAATTTCACAAGACGTAACTACTAATTTTATAACGAATTTAGTCATATAAATAATATTAAAGTAATCACATTACCGTTTTAAAATTAATCAAATATAGAAACATATTATTTAAGAGAATATGAAACTTCAGTGTTAAGAAAACGTCTCTCCCCATTAATAACGTAAAAAATTCAAAGTCAATGGTATATCAATTCATTAATATTTTTTTTAATTATGAACATTACAAAAGTTGGTTGGTGGTGTTGAGAAAAAATCAATTGTAAGAAATTTAAAAGAAGGGTTGAACAATATTGTGTTTTGACCAAACATCAAAATTTTAAAATATTTTGTTTTCTTCTTTGAAGTAAAATAAAACGAGTCTTTTTTAGTTTTTTTTTATTATTTCAATTAATCTATAAAGTCAAAAGAAGCCAACTACTATATATAGTAGAAATAGTTTTTCAAACTAAAAAACAATTGTATATGTAAATATTAATGTATATTTAATACCACACTTTTCAATTTTTATTTTTATTTTTAGTAATTTCTCGATTTTTAACGCATATTTTTAGATTTTTTTAATAATTTTAGATTTTTTTTTGTTGTGTGCGTGTGTTGGGGGGGGGGGGGGGGATCTTAAATATTTAGTCTTATTTAAAAAAAAATCATTTGTAGTCATTCTCATATATTTGTTTTTTTTATTGAAATGGATCATGCTATACTCATTATGTGACAAATGTCATTATGTGAAAAAGAAAATGAGTGGTTAGAGACGGAGATTATGACTGATTATTGGATTTAATATAATTTAAAAAATACATAGGATGTAAGCCAAATAAAATTTTGGAAATGAGATTAAACACACAAGAAAAAAAATTGTAATTTTCATATTTTAAATTTAATGTTCTAAAATTTTATGCTCGCAAAGAGAGAGAGAAAGAAAGTGAGAGAGAGAGAGAGAGAAAAAGGGAACAAAAGAATATGAAAGCAGACAGGATGTTTGAGCAAAGAGTGATTTTATGAGAATTTAATCTTTTGATAAATTTTAAATGATAAATTGATGTGGGTGTTTTTTATTAATTGATTTTTAAATCTCATTGACGTGAATCCTAAAAATCAACTAATTAAATGCACTCGACTTGTCATCGAAACATTATCAAAAAACAAAATCACACTAGTATTTTTGTCGACCAAATGATAACCGTAATAGCAAGCTTCAAACAAATGCGGGGCGTGATCGAGGCGCGGAGGCAAGCCTTAAGTCTTAGATGCCAGATGGGCCTTAGGGGTGAAAAGGCATTTAGGTCTTATTAATATATTTTAATATTTTTTAACCATAACAAGACTATTAAAATACTAAAATTGTACATATCATATAAATATGTCTGAATATGCAAATTAAAATACTATTTGATTATTTTGGATGAGATAATGGTCCGATTTGTAAAAAAAAAATTTAAAACGCGATATCATTTCACAAAGCATTGTTGTTTTTAAAAAAAAGTGTGCCTTAAGGGTTTTATCATGAATAAGGCGTAAAAAGCTTAATGCGGGACGTTACTCTCAAACCTGAACCCTAAACGAGATTTTTAGAACAATGCATAATAGTGACCATTAAGATAATAAATAGTATTTGAATACTATTTTTTCTTTCCTAATTACATTACTAATTCTGACACAAATCTCAATGCACAAGCACAAAAAAGTAGAACAATTCTTGGCACAAGTTGATATATTAAATTCAAAACATAAAAAAGTTTGATGTCTCTAATATCTTGAATTATGATTTGTTAAAACTATATAAAAATGAGTTCGTTATTGGTGAAAAGTCACATTACTTGTAAAAATGAGTTCGCGCCATCTATCATCAAAAAATTTGATGCCTTAGATATATCACATTTCTATCCTAAATTCTCTGTGAACCCAAGTCTACTCCCACAAGTTACCACTTGTTACAGCGTTTTGTTTGAAAAATAGACAAAGACCGAGTTTAATAGTAGGGACGGGGAATCATTATAATGAACAACCACCCCAAAGCTCCTTCACTTAGAATTATCTTTTACTAGTGATTGACCGACCGACAACGAGGTCTTCAGCTTCGAGGGAGCAAATATAAACTCCCCACCTCTTTTATTCTCCCCACCTTCAGGCCGCTTTTGTTTAGTATTCAAAGGTGAGCTTTTGTTTTTTGTTTCAAAAGTTTTCTCGCGTTTTGCTTTCTTTTTTAAAATTTGGTGTTGTTTATCACTTGGCTTAAAGGTTAGAACTTATTGTGATCCAGTTTTATTTCGTAAAGACATATTTATCTGTGTCTATGTGTTATTGAGTAGGTAGAGTAAGTTTAAATATTAAGGTTTTTGGATTAATAATGTCATATGAAGTAAAGGAGAATAAAACTTTTGCTTATTAGTTAAGTCTCTATTAAAATGGAAGTATTCGAAGAACCAACTCAAATGACAAACGCGTTTTCAGTCTTATGGTGAGGCAGAGTACGTGTCCTGTTAAGACCTTGTTATATTATTTTCCATATTCTAACATGTGCCCTGAAAATATTACAAAAATTGTCATTGAAAACTTTCAGCGAATTGTTTTTTCTGTCAAGAAAAAATTGTTATTAAAATTATTGAAAGAGATGAATATGTTAAAAAGTAATTATACCAAGTCTTGGCATTCTTACAAAAGAAGAATTTACTGTACTACTGCTTAGGATAGATTCATAGTACATGTATTTATAGGGACTAGTTGTAGAAAGCAAAAAAATAGTCATAAACAAATGATACGCAAGGGCTTCAAACACATACCATATTTATCTTTTAGCTAACTAATGTGACTGCAATCCTCATCCATCAAGTGCGTAAAACATGTAACCATTAATCACATAGGGCTTTGTTTGTTGTGGTCATGTCATTTAAATCTTGTTTTGTGAACGTCGCTTAGAAGAGAACTGGCCCAGTGGTCTTATCTGTTAAGGGTCGGCCTTGAAATTGATACGATTTGTTTAAAAACTTAAAATAGGGCCCCTTTTACGTATTCATTCAAGGAAACACCAATAATCTTTTTTCTTCTTTATACATCACTGAAGTAGAACCTTATTTTAATGGAGCCCTTTAAAACAATTGAGTCCTTACATATATTGTAATACTCAGACTCAGTACTCTTATTGTAGAATTTTTAGTTTTTTAATTTTTAATTTTCTTTTTATTTATTATTTTTACGTTTGATCCTTTGAAAAGTTGTATTGGATATTTATTGAAAGTGTGGCGTTTCAAAATATTAAGCCTCTAGGTAAGTTGTATTAGACCCTTGCTGCCAGAGGCACCTTTACAAAATTAGGCCATTAGATAAGTTGTATTGGACCTTTATTACAATCGGACCTTTGAAATTTAGGCAATTATATAAATTGTTTTGAACTCTTATTGCAAGTGAGATCTTTAAAAAAAACTTAGGCCCTCAAATAAGTTTTGGACAGACTTGTATTGCACTGGGCTGGTGTGGTTGCTCCACATGCACAAATATAAGTCCTGCTATGCTAACAATTTGGTACCAATTTACTCTACTTACTCATGTTTGACCTTGGTTTTAAGCTTCATAGATTTGGTGGAATTGGTTCCATTGTAGCATCCTTTTGGCATCTGCCAGAGACAACTTTTTATTGTGGGGGCAAGTGTATAAAAGACACAAAACTGTACATTTCAAATATTTTAGTTGTAAATTTTGGAAAGTTTAAGATTTTGCCAGTGGTGGCCTGTGTTACAAGATGAAAATATCATACAGTTTTAGACAGGTTTTTAGGAAGTTTATTGGGTGATTTGTTGCTCTGCTCAAAAGAATCCCGAAATTTTGTAAAACTGAAATTAGCATGGTTCATGTTATACACGAAATACATTTTACATGGCATTCGCTCAATGTTTAGAAATCAAAGCCACTCTACTTGTTTTTATGCCTTTCTCTTGTATCCTTTTTTGTTTCTTCATTGTTTTGGACTGTTATCAACTTGCAAGAAGTTGAGCAACATTCACATACACAATTTTTTCCCTTCCATATAAATCAATTTGCACTTGATTGGTTGAAGAATATTATTTACATGGTTTTGTTTTTTCTCTTTTCTTGTTCTTGTAGGTGGTGTAGCGCACAGTCAAACTCCACCGTATTACAGTATACTCATAAGTATCCCATCATGTTTGCTCATGACTCTTGGAGATTGCTACTCCCTTCACATGTCCCTCTCTGTTCTATCTGCATCACCTTCGTCTTCTTTCTATTAACCCGTTGTACAAGTTCATTGTCCTTCAGTTTAACTCATTTTCAAAGTGAATTAACACTTGATGGGTCTTACTTATCACCCCTAGGCCTCCAACTGACACCAAACGAGCCTGGCATGGTCATGGGGGATAGCGCTGGTCGAGCCTCATATATCAGACCTCTGCACCTTTGGGACAATGCTTCCGGAGAGTTGGCTGACTTCACCACCACTTTCTCATTCATCATTAATTCAGATGGAAGTACAAACTACGGCGATGGGCTTACATTCTTCCTAGCACATAATAATTCTGTTATCACACGAGGTAACAACTTAGGTCTTCCAATTAGCGTATCTAATACAACTAGTGCCACAGTTCCATTTGTTGCAGTAGAGTTTGATACTTATTGGAATAATGGTACTGAACTGATCCATATAACGCTATATATGGCGGAACTGCCGATCAAGACCACGTAGGTATTGACATTAACTCGATTATTTCTGTTAAGTTTGAGAAATGGTGGAGTAATGTTTCTGGTGGGGGAGTAAATGAAGCTTGGATTACTTATAATGCCACTTCACAAAATCTTAGTGTTGTTTTCACTGGGTTCCGAAATAATACAGCTATAAGACAGTATGGCCTTTATCACACAGTTGATTTAAGGACGGTATTACCCGAATGGGTTACTTTCGGCTTCACGGCCTCAACAGGATCATCTTTCCAGACAAATACTATCAAATCATGGAGTTTTAATAGTTCAAATTTACAGGTTCATGAAAGTGCGGAACCACCCATAACACATGGAGAGGAAAACATGGGGGGACTTCGAGGAAATGAGGAAAACAACACGGGACTTGTCGTGGGATTGACCGTTGGTTCGTGTGTTTTGTTTGGTGGAATGGCTTTTGTCGCCTTTTACCTTTTGAAGAAAAGGAGAAGAGAGAGAAAAGAAGAGGAGCCTGAATTGGATGACTTCATGGACAATGAATTCGAAATGGGAAGCGGGCCTAAGAAACTTTTATACTATGAATTAGTCCGTGCAACTAATAACTTTGCAGAGGGGGAGAAGCTTGGAGAGGGAGGATTTGGTGGGGTTTATAGAGGTTTTTCTAAAGAATTGGGTTCCTATGTTGCTGTTAAGAGGGGGTCAAGGAGTTCCAAACAAGGGTTAAAGGAGTATGCGTCAGAGGTAAAGATTATTGGCCAATTAAGGCATAGGAATCTGGTACAACTCATTGGATGGTGTCATGAAAAAGGAGAACTCCTGCTTGTTTATGAGTTCATGGAAAATTGCAGCTTAGATTTCCATCTCTTTAAAGAAAAGAGTTTGTTGACATGGGGAGTGAGGTTCAAAATTGCTCAAGGATTGGCGTCAGCCTTGTTATATCTTCATGAAGAATGGAAGCAATGCGTGGTTCACAGGGATATTAAATCGAGCAATGTTATGTTAGATTCGAGTTTCAATGCCAAACTTGGGGATTTTGGGTTGGCCAGACTTGTCGACCACGAAAAGGAGTCACAAACAACCATGGTGGCTGGAACCCATGGCTACATGGCTCCTGAATATATCAATACAGGCAAGGCTAGCAAGGAATCAGATGTCTTCAGCTTCGGAGTAGTTTGTTTAGAAATAGCTTGTGGAAGAAAAGCCATTGAGTTTAAGGCACAAGAAAGTCCAATAAGATTGGTGGAGTGGGTTTGGGACCTCTATGGAACGGGAAAGCTTGCTGAGGCTGCGGACCCAAAACTTTGCACAGATTTTAATGAAATTGAAATGATACGTTTGATGACTGTGGGTCTTTGGTGTGCTCACCCAGATTCCAATCATCGGCCATCCATAAAGCAAGTGATTCATGTCCTTAACCTTGAAGCTCCATTGCCCATTCTCCCTTCAAAGCTGCCCGTGCCTACATATTTCGCTCCTACATCTTCATTCACGTCATCTTAAGGTGAGAGCAGCGAAGTCGATCCTTCGAGCTATTACAACACGGATTCATCCAAGTTAAACACATCTTCTGAATTTTCTTCTCCGTCCGCGTCGCTTTTGTACCCGAAATAAATTAATGTTGAGAATCTATCATGAAATTATTCAGAGTTCTAGAAAGAGGAGTTTTATGTAATTTTTCATTTCATGTGTGTTAAACCTTGGAGGTAACATTGTTCATTTTATTAAATTGTAATCAATGTATATATTGCTCAGTGAGGAAAGGTCAAGCCTTTTATGGTGTTCAACTCCAGCCAATCCCCCATGCGTCTAAAAATGAATGTTGCATACCACAATGAAGCACAATCAAAAGCAACCATAATTTCAGAAATCTTGGAAAGAATTTAGTAATTGAACGACGGTTAGAACAGAGACACATAATGTATAAGCTAATAATATTTCTTAGCAAAGGAAACTGGCAAACTGCCAACTACATTTTAATAAAAGCTAATTATATGCAGTTCGTATAACGTCTCCCATTACTTCTCAAACCACTCAGAATTCAAGCAGTCGGCCTCAAAGAGTGACCCCTCAGAATTTAGGCGTTATACCCCCAAACCCAACACTTTTGAAACAGCTTGGCCACAAGCCAATTTCCGAGTCAATAGAACCTTCTTGTTTGGGAATTAACATAGAAAACCCCACACTCAAAAATATGAAATTTGTCGATGGTGTCTTGCTAGCTTTTGGTTGAGTTTTCTGTTGTCGGGTTACTCCCACCACCTCCATTATGATTAGTTCCTTCAATCCGAAAATACTCCACTTATGAGTATATCAAGACGCTTCCTACACAATAGATATACCGATTAATATTTTGCTTGTCTCATTTGAGTAGGCTCGAAAGTAAAGAAGGTGAAATTGGTAGTTTTTTTGGCTAGCAAGGATTGTTTTTCTAAAGAATTAGGGGAAATATTTTTTATTCCTCATTCGATTTTAAAATATTTTCAATGATATCTAAGATTGTTTGCTTTTGATTGTGCTTCCCCCACCCATCACAAGAACTAGATTATTCTCTTCATAACTAAAATAGAAAAATTTCCATTTTAATGATTCGGAGACTGCATTTAAGTAAACTAAAATAGAAAATCTTTCATTTTAATGGTTTCAGAAATTGGCTTTAACTGCTACTGGACAGTGCAGCAATGTAGAAAGAGTATGATAAGGGCGTGTTATGTACACTACTGCTTTTTCCTTTTCTTTCCATAATAAATTGTTTTTGCTTTGTCAAATAGGGAACCTGAGACTTGAAAAATTAAAACATCAAATGACCACAAAAAGAAACAAGTAAAAGGATTGATAGAATCGGTACATAGATTATTGGTGGTGATTCCATTTTACTAGTGGGCTTTCCCATTAAACCCATTGCCTAAAAATCCTAGACAATATTTTTTCCCCATATGGGAACACATTCAACATAAATTAATGTAACCACCCCTTTTATTTTTAGGAATCACCTGGACTGTGTCTTTTGTATATTTTCCCTCTTCTTAACTAATACTTGATTCCAATACACTAAAATATAGGTCTGTTATGTTCCTTGTGAGACCAAAGACCAAACACCTTTATATTACTAATCTAACCTCGATATTTTCTTTAGAAAATTGGATGATAATTCGCAGTCAATTTTTCTCAACTAAATAGATTTAGTCTGAAGTCTTTTCTGGTGGCTCCCTTAGGCATTAGGTGTGTGAAATACATAAGGGTATTCGTATTGGTGTTAACAAATAGATTAAGAACACCTCATTAACAGTTTTACATAAAACTTTTAATACCATATACGAATAACCAAATTATAGATGCAACTAGATTTTAACAAACAATACTCAAACACAAACATGTAGTAAACTAATCCTGCTAGTGGGGTAAATTTGGAGACACCTACAAATCTATAAAGTTAAAAGACAACGAATGTAACTTTTTAAAAATAGAAAACAGAATGTCATAAATAATATAAAATAAATCTAACATAATTATTTAATAAAAACTTCTTCATACACAGTTTTAAAAAGTATTTAAGAGGGAGAAGTCCCAATATATATATGAAAAAATTATATTAGATGAGACGTAATACTAATTAGAGACTCTGTTTTCCTAGCTTGAATATGCTATTTGTTGCATACTTATTTAAGGGGTTGATATTATAGCAATCCAATAAAAGTTTACCAACCTATTCTCAAACATAATATGCCAATAACAAATAAATAAATAAAAACTATATTTCTTTGCATATTCTCTGTCACAAAAAAAATACCCACACCGCTCCCAAGTTGGAAAAAAAATGCTCAATAAGAGAATCACTTATTTTTTACGTGCAAGATATCTATATAATGGAAAATATTGATATATTTAGGAAAATAAATGGTAAATAACATTGTCAATGAGGTTAAACTTTGATCTTTGAAGATTAAACAAACACATTGGAGTATTAAAAAGTACCCAATGTTCAATGTAAAAGGTCAATATATTAGATAACCATATTAGATAACCAGATCTTAAAGAATGCTTATATGCTAAATAACAAAACGTTCTATGTTATATACAACATATGCAAATGGAATGATTTTTTACCTAGTTCCAATAATGGCATTCATATTATTGTCTCTTAAGAGACAATATAATGCATATTCTCTTTTGGGAGGAAAAAGTATAATGCAATATATATATATTCTATTTTAGAATTAAACTCTATAAGAAACATGAAATCTTGCACAACAATATCTCAACAAATGTTTAGATACACAATGATTGGGAATTTTAGTACATAAAACGGATAAATACTTAATATCACCCTAATTTTGAAATTAAAAAAAAAAAAGTTTAACATAGGTTACAAATATCAAAGCAAGAACTGATTTTTCATATATAGTTTGACAAAGACAATTGTTTTAATCTAATACCTATCCCGACGACACCTATGGTGCCTAAGCCATGCCTCCCAAATATAATTCTGCAAGGATGGAATTAAACCTTAATAGATATTGTTGTCTAAAAGTGGTATATGAACTTATGGGTCTTATCTATAATATATTAATAATAAACAATAACAGACAAAGAAATTATCACTATCGACATGCAAATTTTGGATGAATAGAGAGGGATGAGAGATAAAGAAAGAAACCAGAGATTTACATGGTTCGGCTTAATGCGGTGTCTATATTCACAAGTGCATTTCATGGGCAATAGCTATAAAAAGAATGATTATAAGCTTTCCCAGTTCTCTCTAGGGTTTAGCGGGTGGCCATTAGGTAGAATATTTTCTGATCTCTCATCTAGGGGTGGCAATTCGTGTGCGTCGTGTCGTGTTCGGGTCGTGTCATGTCATGTCGGGTTCGTGTCATGTATTAGTCAATCCTAGTAGTGGCAAAACGTGGCCCAAATAATAAAACAGTCCATATTAGTCCAAGCATCTAAATATGGGGTCCATATTTAAAAGTTGTGAGTTAAATATGGGCCCATATTTCAAAGCTATGAGTTAAATATGGGGCCATATTTCAAAGCAAGAAATCAAATATGGAGCCCAATTTTAAAAGATACAAATCAAATATAATACTCATTTTAAAAAGTTATGAGTAAAATATGAGTTTTTTTTATATATACCTCGAATTGTAATACTTAATTTAGTAAAATAATAATGGGTTGGTCCAACCCATACTTGGTCCGCCCATATTTGGTCCAGCCCACATTTAACCCAACCCATATTTGGCCCAACCCACATTTAACCCAACCCATATTTGGCCCAACCCACATTTAGCCCAACCCATATTTGACCCGCCCAAATTGAGCCCAACCCATAATTTTGCCAGTGCTAGTCAACCCTAACCCGACTCATTTAACTAATCGTGTCAGATGAGCAAACACTACCCCGACCTATTTATTATCGTGTCGTGTTCGGGTTGACCCGCATAACTCATTAAGTAAAATATAACATAATTTTTTTCTTCTCTCTTAACCAATCATAGGCCTACAATAACTTAAATTTAATTAATTTCAATTTCTTTGAACATATAAATAATTTATCATCCGATTCTCCATGAATTTTATAGAATGCCTATCAAGATATATAAATTATCTAATATATTCTCCATAAAATACGAGTTAAGTGGGTCTATTCGTGTCATTTTTGAGTTATACGTGTTTGACACTAACCCAACCCGTTTATTATTCGTGTTGGCGGGTCGTGTCATATTCGGGTTCGTGTCAAGAAATCGTCAACCCTAACCCGCTAACTTCGTGTCGAGTTCATATCGGGTTATCGTGTCGTGTCAAAAATTGCCACCCCTACTCTCATATGTGCTACTCATAGATAATTGTTGGAGAGAGAGTGCACTGGAATATGTGGAGTGCTTTTATAAATTAGGTAACTACACATTTTACATGTCACACATAATGATAAGTTTGTTACATCACCATCACGATCACGATCACGATCACGATAAAGGTGGAATATTATAAAACTTCTTCACATGTGAAGGTGGGACAAACAAGACTGGTTGGCATTCCATCACGTGAGAGGCTCGGGAGTAATTAATACTGTTAACTAACATCAGATTAATAATAATGAGATGGTCAATCATACCAGTAGGTCGAGCACATTTATACTTGAGCCGGCCACATTGCTCATAGCCGAGCTGATTCTTGGTCCCTAATGGGAACACGTGTCATCTCTTGAGAGGCTAGCAAGATGACCTATATTTGTAATATACCTTTAATACTTAGAGGTGCAAATGTCAATTAATACCCTAATTTATCAAAAGATAAATACCCTGAAATATCTCTTCTCAAATGTAGTTACGGTTTTGAACAACCAGAAGTTTCTTTTGTGTGAAAACCAACAAGCTCTCAAAATCAGTCCCTCGTTTTCTACTTGTTAAGTTAGTTTCTCTATCCAATTTGTCAAATATAAATCCAACTCATTACGTTTGTTTCTCTACCCAATATACATGACCTCTCGAGAATCTCTGTCATCATTCTTACAATTTCCTCTGGTTGATTTTCCATCAATGGATTTGGGTGAGGGTTGTATTGTCAAAAGGTTTGTTGTATTTGTCATCACATTAGCTACATGCCAGAAAGAAATGGGACAAACAGGGGACCATGACGGCTAACACAATAAAGAAAAACTACGATAAACATGTGATCCACACGTTCGATTGATCAGCGCAGAGCCATATAAACCATGATTTGAAGCTGTGTAATTCATCTCGAGCGTGAGATATGATCCCAGCCAAAACAAACCCCAATATTCATTTTCCTCAGCGTCTCCTTCGGACCCCAAACTTTGTCTCATAATCACACAAAAAACCTCACCTCGAATGCACCAATCGTTCCATCAAAATCTAATGAGATAGGGATTTCTAAAAAAAACTTTAGATCTGATAAGGATGGAGCAAAAACACATTTTGTTGTCCGCATTGAGTGTTGGCGTTGGTGTAGGGCTTGGATAAAAAAGACTAATAAGCAAAGTTACAATTGATGAGTTTCCTTATTACCTCGGGTAAAAGCTTGGACAAGTTTTGTAATATATTCTCACTTTTTTTTTTAATTTATAATATAACTCGTTTTATTAACTTTTTCATCCAAATTGTTAGTACTATTTATATTTTATGTTTTTTTCTCACTTGTTTTTATCAGTTTTGAAAAAGACCTCCGTTCAAAAAATTATCATTTTAGTCCAAAATTATTAACGCTACAATTTTTTTTTAATATAAAGAAACTCAGTGGAATATGTTTAAAATTTTCAAAACTTTTTAAAAAAAATTGAGAAAAGCCTTAAAAATAAAAAAATTAGAATAAAATAAAAAGGAAAAATTTCTAACGAACATCTTTTAAGAAATCAGAATAGTATAACTTTTATTTTAAAACCCAACTATTTAAAAAAGAGTAATCATGCTCTTACCGGTCCAAGTATCGGTTTAGTACCAAAGGCGCTTTATGTGATTGTACATTGGTGGGCCCTACAACATTTTTTGACGGGACCCACACCATAGTACAAACAAATAAAGTAGTACCGTACTATACCGGTACTAACACCTGGCGTGTCTAACATTTTCCTTTCAAAAAACTGTTTTGACTATTTTAAAAGCTGTTTTTTTAAATAAAAACGGATTTTATACCTTTTTATTAAAAAAATACTGCCTTGTTTATATTAAAAACAGTTTTTTGATAAAAAAAAAAGTTGTTAAAAAAAATGATTTTATTAAAAAAAAATGTTTTTTATAAGAAACCGTTTTTTTTTAAATGTAATGATTTTAACGATTTTTTAATTGTGTAAAAAATATTTTAATAGTTTTTCCCAGTTTTTATTGATAGAAAACAGTTGAAAACGTATTTTTTTAACTTATTAACTGTTTTTTATAAATAAAAATTGGGTACAATTTATTAATGCGAAATTATGATAAAAAAATATTTTTTAACATCAAGATGGGAAATTTATAACGGAGATAAAGATGGATATAAAATATGTTTTTTTAAATTATAAAACAGTTTTTTTTAATAAAAAAATAGTTTTTTATATAAACAAAATAGTATTTTTTAAATAAAAGGTGTAAAAATAATTTTTATTTAAAAACAGCTTTTAAAATAGTCAAAACAGTTTTGCAAATAGTTGTGTTTTAAAATAAAAGTTATACTATTCCGACTTCTTAATAGTTGTCCGTTAGAAATTTTCCCTTTTTATTTTATTTCAAATTTTTTATTTTTAACACTTTTCTCGATATTTTTGAAAAAGTTTTGAATTTTTTAAACATATTCCGCTGAAGTTTCTTTATATTAAAAAAAATTGTACCGTTAATAATTGGGGACTGAAATGATAATTTTTTGAATGGGGGTCTTTCGCAAAACTGATCAAAAAAGTGGGTGGGGGTTGGGGGGGGGGGGGGGGGGGGGGGGGGGGGGGGGAATACAAAATATAAATAGTATTAACGATTTGGATGGAAAGTTAACAGAATGGGGATGTATTGCATTTTTTTTTAAAAATGGGGGATGTATTGCAAAACTGGTCACAAAAGCAGGGGGAAACATAAAATAACCCAAAAAAATTATAGCGTTAATAATTTGGGACTTAAATGATATTTTTTTTGAATGGAGGTCTTTCACAAAACTAGTCAAAAAAGTGTGTGTGGGGGGGGGGGGGGGGGGGGGGGAACACAAAATGTAAATTGTACTAACGGTTTGAATGAACAGTTAACAGAATGGGGGTGTATTACAAATTTTTAAAAAAGTGGGGGTGTATTGCAAAACTGGTCACAAAAGCGGGGGGCGGAGGGGGGGGGGGGGGGGGAACACAAAATAACCCTTGATTATATAATTCAACTCACTATTTTTTATTTCCACTGAAATGGTGATTTATATTGATTTCAATCAGAGGATTTCAATTGGAATGTGGTTGTCTGACTTTCATTTATGATTAAATGTGTTATTTCATTTAGGAAAATGAAAATTAAGCCTCAAAATAGTAAGTATGAGAGCTCTACATAAGTATTTGTGCCCTATAAAATGTATGTCGGAACTCTGTTCCTATTATTTTTGAATTTTTAGTCCGTGCCATTAGGACACATGTTATCATGACCCTTTTAATTATTAAATAACATTCCAAAAACTAAAGCAGTCTTCGAATAACAGATGTAAAGAATAAATGCATCCTCCTCTATCTCTACGGTTCAAAGCTTGGGTCTGGTGCAATTTCAATAAAGGGATTTTCAAACAACAATCTTATTTCTCCGTCGGAGCTCCAATCCATTTCACCGTCTTTCTCGAATTTCTCTATAGTGAGGTAATCTTATGGTTTTATTTTAGTTTTTTATTTTAATTTTTTTCAACTTCTGTTAACATATAGCATTATTTTTATTATTACTATTCTTTATTGATTATTCATAAGTCATCTAATATTTAAACCATTTGAATTTTAATGCATATCTATGGTGTCAAATAATTTCCATTTTTATTTAAAGAAAATCAACTATCACGTGAGCCGAGGCACAATGGTGTGGTAGAGATTGGTGTCGTTGTATCCACGTGGCATACCAATAAAAGGTTATTTTTTACCTTTATGTTTCCATTCATTTAATAACCTTTTAAAAAAGTCGACACACTCCTCTTATTCTTAATTACACTAGAATTTGCGTATTCCTTTTTTATTTTTATTTTTCAGAATTTCGTTTTGGGTTTACATTTTTAATTCCCTGTCTAATTTATTTTTTGGTTTTTGTTTTATTTTTTAACTAATAATCTGATATTGGATTTGTCTTTTGTTTGCAATATGTTTTTATTTTGGTGGGTAGTGGGTCAATTTCATCTTTGTTAGTTTGGTTTTTTTATTACCGCAATTGCTAATATGACTTTGTTTATTTTGTTTTTTTCATCTTTTTTATCGTTTTCAATTTCCAATTTGATTTTTTTTTTGCATTTTCTTTTTAGGGTTGACTATTTGGTTTGATTGATTTGTTTGTTGTAGAAAGTCACGGTGATGGGGTTGCAAATGGTGCAAGGATGGGTTGAGTTTACGAAGGTTTCGAATAGATAATGAGTGGTTAATTTAGTTGGTGAGTTAATGTTTGTTGCATGAATAAGAACAAACATATCCTTCAACAAAGAGGCATGCTTATGGGGCCAATATAGATGGACTTTTTTTCTAATGATTATATTATGGTACTTTTACTCATAATCTACATGTTATTTTACTAGCGTGAATGTAATTGTTTAACTTGGTTCACTAATTTGATGATTCTATCTCTCCAATTTTATGTATATTGCAATATTCTTATTTACCTATTTATATTAATGTTATACTAATTTATTAGGTATAGATTTTAGTAATAAAAAATAATTAAAGGTATGTTTCAAAACCTCAGTTTTAACAATTTAAAGCTAAAAAAAATTCAACTTCGAAGCTTAAAATTGAGTTTCAAGCATATATGAATTTGTTACCATGCTCGAAAAAGTCTTAGTAAGAAGCGTTTACTATGTATTTTTTCTTTAAAACATTGTGCTGTGATTTTTTTAGTCAAATATAGTGCGCCCGTGTATCGTGCCGGTTACATGTTAGTTTAGTGTATAACAAGAGCCCCAAGACTTGGGGTGCGCAAAAAAAATCGGCAACCTTAAGAACCGAACCAAATCGACCTTTATGGGTTGGGTTGGTTCATTTTTTTTCTCCATGGGTTGGTTCTGGTTCCAAAAAATTAAGAACCGAAGTGTTCAGTTCAGTTCTCAATTTTATACCTGAATCAAATCGAACCGAATCGAGAACCAAACCCATGGAAACGAACCGTAAAATCGAACTGAAGAATCGACCCCAAGAACCAACCCGAGAACCGACCCGTGAACCTGAACCATTAATCAACCCGCAAACCAGAACCATTAACCAACCCGCGAACCAGAACCATAAACGAGAATCGCGAACCAGAACCACAAAACAGAACCACGAACCAGAGCCGCAAACCAGAATCGCGAACCAAAACTGCAAACCAGAACCAAGAACCCAAACCGTGAACCGACCCGAACTAAACCGTGAACCGATGGTTCGGTTCAGTTCGAAACCAACCAATTTTTGTTCTGCTTTTGGTTCCAAAACCACAGAACCTACCAATTTCGGTTTTGGTTTTGGTTTCGTAGTGGAATCGAACCGAACCGAACCATGTGCACCCCTACCCAAGACTTCATTTATGACAAGAACTTGTTGCAAGTTCTCTAGAGCATGGAATCTTGGGAGTAGTTGGTAGGTGAAATGAATGGATGAGGTATTAAATAGTATGATGTACTCCACCTTCAGGAATTTAGTCGTCTTACATTCTTCTCGGGGCACATCGAGCATATAAACTTAGTCCTTTTGGATTAGAGCATGGAGTGATACGTGTCAATTGACTTGTACCGGCGCTTCAAATAATAATTACGCGTGTATAGGGTAATATACGCATTTGTTCACTGAACATGCAACGGCCATTGCTTTTTCAAGTGTGATGTTATCTGTCATGATTAAATGAACTTTTCTGCCAAATGCAAAGTATGTATAGGCTGAACACCCCCAATGTTTGAACTGCCATTCCATTTCAAATCTCTGAGCATTTTAAGAGAGAGAAAGAGATTATTTCATTCACATAGCTTATTCATTTTTAGCGAGATTCCTCCATTTTTTGGTGAAGTTCCTTCTTTCTCTCATTTGTCTTCAATTCTTCGTAGGATTCAAAGGTACGCATTTGTTTGTCTTCATAAGTTTTTAGGGTTTTTCTCATCTCTTATGCAAATTCTTCATAGCTACCACTGTCCATTCTTCTTTTATTTTTGAATCACATAGTGTTTGGTATTGATTTTTGGAAGTTTAATCGTTTAGGTGTCCATTGACCTCGTTGGCTTAGAATCCCATCATTTTTAAGGTTTTTTGTTTTTGTTTTGGACACCATGTGCAAAATATTTGGTTTTGTCTTTCCCGTAGTCCCCAAACCTCACAATACCTTGATTTGGTTGAGCCTTGATGATCTATGAACCCCATGTGCATAGGTGGTTGAAGTGTTTATCCGAGTTGGACGTTGATTGCCTAGGTATTTTAGCGAGGAGGTTTCTAAAACCCCAACTAGTCATTCGCCCTGAAGATGAGCTTGGCACTTTAATTATACACGTAGGTAAACTTCTTATGGTTGTTCCCAATTACTGACCAGAGTGCCCTTTGAGGGTTCTAGTTTTGAGGATCTAGAGGTAGTTAACTCAATAGAATAACAGGTCGGTGTTAAGCCTTTGGTGAATGTCGTATCTATGCCTACCATAGCTTTGGACTCTTCCCCTGAGAGAGCTATGTCCTATAGACTAGTGTCAGTGGGGCCTATCCCATCATCCCACTTAGAGGAAACAATAGGTGATGAATTAATTGATGAGGAGAGTGCTTCATGGTACTCTTTAGCTTCTTAAGACCCTTCAACCACTGATGTTAGGTGGTATTCCTATGATATAACAAATGATGAACTGTACACCTTGAGGGAGAAATATGGTATCCCCATTGGCATCTCCACTAGGTTTCCCACCAGTGAAGAGAGAATTTATGTCACCTCTTGCTCAGACGAAATTTCCCTTCCCTTGTGGGTCTTACAGGTTGGTCTTTGCTTACCCCTTCACCCCATTATTAGATTTACTCTAAGTGGTTATGATGTCACCCTTACTCAGATTTCCAAAAATGCTTATAGGACTATCCTTGGAGAAATAATGTTCTAGAAGGACTGTTAAATGTAAATGTAATTAGTCATTTATTAATTTAACTTACTTATAATTAATGATCATTTTTTTATTATTACTTTTGATGATAACAAATAAATTACTATGTATTATCAAAATAAATATTACTTAAATTCTAGTAGATGATGTGTTGTGTTTACTTAGTTAATTAACTAGCTTGTGCATTTTTTATTTTATCAGTGTAATGTTTTTTTCTTGTTAATACCATTTTTCTTTCTGTTCGTTATTTTTTTTAATTGTAACTTCTATTTTATTTTTTGTAAATTTTTCTCTATTAAATTATTTTTTAATATTTATTTTTAAACCTTTTAACTATTCGTTATTTTATTATGACATTTGAGTAACATATTTTTTTGCCAGCATAAAGTTACAGAAAACATCTTTTTAACAAAAGATGCCGTCACGTTATTTTTTTTCTTGTCAAATATGAAGACTTGTGGTCTTAACTCAATTTTGTCATCTCAAAAGTCATCCACCAACTTGTCAAACATGTGATATCTATTGTTGGTCATTTCCAAGAAATGAAGAGACTTGTTTTGGGGAACATAAATCTCTTGCCACTTACCTCATAAAAATGATAAAACTTATTTTTTTATTTTATTTTCTTTTTCTTTTTTTCATTGTCATCTCTTTTTAACTGCCGATACCATAAAAAAAATCAGTAATTCTATTAACAATTTTTCTTTCGATCATAAAGAAAAATATATTTTTTTGGGCCAAAGATAACTGTTATCTTTTTAGCACCAAATGTATATATATATACACTAGGGTATGCCCGTGCCTGAAGGCACGTTGATAATCGCAAAACGATAAATTTTTTCAAAAGTATGTAATTGCAATAAAGCAAAAAATTCGTTGGCCATCAAAATAAAATATAATTTTAAATAAATTGACTATACTCTTTTTTATTTATATGACTAACCACCCTACTTAACAAATAATAAACAGTCCAATAACGTTCAAGTAGTCTAAATTCATCAATCGAATTCACATCGTACCTCAAATTAACAAAGTGCTAATTTAAAAAAAATGAACATAACCAATCGTACAATATTCAAAAGTTCAAATTTATCAAACAAATACTTGAAAAAAAAAAATAAACTTCGTTATAAAACCACGATGTCATTTGGGAAAGCAAACATGATAACAAAAAAATAACGATCAATCCGATCTAATTCAATACAAATAAGTTATTTTTTAAAAAAAATGGACATAATTTCTTTTATATATTCGACGATCCACCTATTTAAGGTATAAAAAAAGCTTCAACAACAAAAATAGTGACTCATACGTTACCTATTGAACAATATTCTATAAAAATTCCATGTACAAAACCTAACAATATTCTATATTTAGTTGGTACCATATACCCTCATAAGATAAGTATAATATATGACTTCCAAAAAATAGTCAATATCAATCCAAAATCTTTTCACCAGTTCCTATTTACAATTAGCACACTTATAAGCATCAACAAAAGTGCTTAATTTCTCCACTCGTTAGCAAACAGCCCATATCAAAACCCAAACTCCTTTCGTCCATGCTTCTTCAATAACGTATCTGCACTTCACATCAAATTTAACAGTTAAATATTGAAACCCTTCACCACTTTTTGTGGCCAAAAAAATATACTCAAATATAAGGTGTTATAATATTATACATCGAATTAGTATAAAATCAAACATAAAATAATCATGTTACATCCAGTAAATATTAACAGTCACATAAGAAAATAAAGTCAACCTCTAATAATTTATTCTCTCTTTTTTTTGTTTAAAAAGTCACATTTGTGTCGCATGACCATTAACTTTAGAGGAAATTAACGAAAACGTTATGAAACTGTAAGATAATAAATGACGTGGTATGGATATAAACCTTTATTTCAGAAATCACACAATCCTTTTCGGCATGGAAAATTTGATCAATAAGAGTAATTTTTATAGGAAAACATAAAATTATAAGCAACACTTACTCCAAGTTTTCATTACAATTAACAAACACAATCTACCTAGGCTACCAATCCTGCCAAAGTTAAGCCCTCCATAAACCCCACTAAAAGAACTCATAGTACAAACAAAATTTATTAAAAGCTACCAAACCTGCCAAAGTCATGCGCATCTAGTGAGACAACATGAGTATGACAACATCCGTGTGATAACATGTGTCTCAAATTTTTAGAAAAAATGAGGGTGAGACGCAATCGTTGGAACACGAGCGAGGAGAAGTGTCAAAAATACCCAACAATATTGCAATTTTTATAAAAGATAATACGGATGGAAGAAGCCACCAAAGCCTGTCTACTTAACCTAAAATGAATTCTGCAACTTCAGCGTCTTCTGTTAGAAGCGACCAAAACCTGTCTACACTTTTGGGGGGAAAGAAATTCGTGTTTTCTTTTGAAAACATCACACATAAAGGAGAAAATTTACCTCTACCTCCTAAGGCTTTCATTTTTTTTTTTGGGGGGGGGGGGGGGGGGGGGGGGGGAGGGGGGAACAATCCTCCTTTGTCATATATGAATGGCTATAATGCAAGTAAAGCAAGCGAACAAAATTCGTAAGGAATAAATTTGGGTACAACATCATGAATTGGGCATGAAATTTCACCAGGGAGATGCATAAGTAACAACCACACTTCTGAAACTTGGGAATGAATCGGTAGCAACAAAAAAGATAGAAATATAACATATCTTATTACGAAGTATATGGATAGTGAGGAGTAATAGCCTTCAAGGGCCACTAAGCAGGAGTGAGGCTTATTATGTCCTTTTGGCATTAGCTTCTGACAGTAAAGGTTCAAGTTCCCCGTTCTGGTATAGCTTAACAGTATCTGAATATCAACCAATATGTTTGCCCCTAATAAAAACATTAGGGATGGCACGCTGTCTAGTAAGGCTTTAAGAGACGTCCCACCCTTTTTGAAATGGGTCATTCCATTTTGATCGATACTCTCGTCTTTGAAAACACCTAGACTTCATTCCTTAATTAGTGCTTAAGAGGTACAAATCAGTTCTTAAGAGTATAATGTATACAAACACTATTTAAGGCAAAAAACATACCTTGGTTAATTTAAGGGTATAATCTACATCCTTGGTGTGTGTTTTATCATAAACCCACTGATATATCCTTAAACCCACTCATACATCCTGAACACCCAGAGAACACAAAAGATAAGATCAGTTCTTAAGAGTATAATGTTTCACCCCCAATAACCAAAGAACACAAAAGATACAATCGTTGTTTTATCATAAACCCATTGATACATCCTTAAAATCAGAACTAAAAATTAACACCTAGAAGTTATTTTTATGCATCGTTATTTTATTAGATGTAAAGATACCATCAATATGAACAGTGATACGATCGTTGTTCTTATTGTGAGCATTTTTCGTTGTTCATATTGTCATATTGTGAGCATTTTTCATTGTTCATATTGTGAGCATTTAACTATTTAAATGATTACAGTCAAAGGAAGTATCTTTACATCTGATAAAACCAAAACTAAAATCAACACACTTAGATTTGTAAATGGTCACAGTTTTTTTTAGGACCACAATCAACACACGGATTTTGAAAATCGATTATAAATGTAGTTAGCCATCAAAATCGCAAAGACAAACTTGAATATGTAATTGAAGTAAGAAAGTACCTCCAAAAGCTTCAGCATGTATCTATGGTGTAACCCTTGGGCAAAATACAACATCATAATCTGGGCTGCTGCCATTGGATTAACCTCCAACAATTTTCCCATCATTTCTTTCGGTTGCTCGTTCACTATATGTTCATGGATAAGGTAATGACCATATCCCTAAAGGAACATGAAGGGATTAGAAGTTGATTCACCTCACAATCTGTTGACTCTGATCTTTTATTCGAAGCTGGAAGTACTTGATGTGGTCTATGATGTTGTCTAGTAGAGAAGCTTGAAGCATGTTGAAGTAGTTCCTGCAGTGCATCGAGTCTCTTAGTAATCTGTGACGACGATCAACCGCAATGTCTCTCTGTCTTGATACAGTGTTTCGTGGTTTGATCGACAAACCTAGTGAAGAGATTGATGCTCTTGAACGACATCCAATTGCATTTAATCCAGGGTCCTAATATCCAATCTTTACCTTGGGTTTTTAAATCACAACCTTCTAAACCAATATCCATAACCTGCAACAAACCCCAAAACCAAAATCACATTAAGAGACAGATTATTATGCACTTCTTTCAACATATTATCTCTTAAAAGAAAACAAAAATCACTAAGATAGAGTAGGTTTAAATACTTGAAAATGGAAGGCAATAAGTTTTTGGACCAATAATCATTTGGATTTCCCAAAGGAAGTAGTTATAACCTTGTGTCATATCAATGAAAAAGTTTCATCAACCAATAAAACAATAAACGTGAGGCTCCTCAAAGGTGAGAAAAACAACAGATAAATCAATATATCAAACTTAAAAGTGTAATATAATCAAATCTGTGAGGGGGAAACTATGATTGCACTTTGTAAAGTATATATCATTCTTCATATCAATACTAAAAGGTAACACAAAAATCAATCATATGCATTTATAAAAAAAAATTACAAATGGTGCATAAATCTGTGAACTTAAAAAAATAAAACATAATACATACTAAATGTCATACGAAAAGAATGAAAAATAAAATATCATACTAAATTCACCCCGAAAAACAACCGAAAGTGCAAGAGCGAGTTTAACACCCCCGAAAAATAACAAATCATAATAAATGACAACTACTCCCCTTGAGTGTTCATCAACTGACAACTGATCCACCATAGTATCCGAAAGAATTAGTAGCACGCCACCAGCAGTCCATGTATACACATAAGAACCAGTACAATAGCATCCAAATTTGGGTTGGTGGTGAACTTGTGTTTAATCACAAAAACGCTGCTATTTACTCTAGTTTTTTAAAAATTCTTCATTCAAACTGATGTGATAAGTCTTGATAGCTTCAAATTTTTCAAAAATGATATCATTATGCACTAATCAATTTAGGGATTCTGTTGTTAAGGATAAACCATGAGTTATTCTCATATCAACTAAAAGTATTGGTGGATAATAAATAGAAAACAAACATAAAGATAAAAAAAAAATAGTACCATAACTAATGTTTAAAAGAAGTTAAACTCTATATTGTCACCAGTAGCTTTGGCCTCCATCGAATAGGGAAAAATAGCAACCATCCAACACCTTCAGTAAGTTATGAGAGGCTTAGATGAAAGCATTTGAAAATATAGATTAATATAAACCTAAGAAAGGCATGAGGGTATGTTTTATACAGAGTTTAGACCCATTTTAATTTTACTACGACGGGTGTGTAAAACTCTCAACATAACTGAATAAACACATAGCAACCCAGTTACAGAGTCTATACCCATTTGAGTGCGATGGAGGATATGCACCCCCGAAATGATTTTTTAAAACAAAAAAGAAAAGATTATGGTTTGAGAAATGTTAATTGAACAAAAAAGGTCCCCCCCAAAGTTACAACCCAGCGAGAGAGAGACAGGTTAACCAGGTTAGGTTTTTAATCAGAAAAAAACAATTACAAAATAAAAACCTAACCGGTAAAATTGAAATCAGAGTGACAGAAAGTATACATCATTAGGTGTTGATCTTAAAAAAATATTAAACAAAAAATAAATGGACAAGGTAGACTACCTCATTAGGTTTCGATTTGCAAAAAAAAAGGAAAATCAGAAGACGGGACGATGGTGTAGAATGATAGTGGTGGGATGATGTTAATGCTTGTGGCTCATTGAGAGAAGTAAGAGGCAGCGGCAAGGGGGGGAATTCCAAATGCTACAATACCATTGTGCGTGTGAGATAAACATCGTGGAGAGAAGTCGAAGAGAGAGAAGAGAGAACGTCGAGGGAAATAGTTAGAGGAGAGACTGAGAGGATATGATGAGAGTAAGAAAAGTGAGACAAAATGTAATACCCCGTATTTTTGTGCTTTCTAAATTTGGGGATTTATTAAATTTAATGTGAGTTATTAATTTAATATAAATCTGGAAATTAATTATTTTTAATAATTACTAACGTGATGTGAGTTAGTAAGTATGGGAAACTTGTTGAATATTACTAATGACCAAAGTAATATATGATATTGGTTCTATTAAATGTCAAGAGTGAATAAAATGAAAATTTTGGAAATTTAAGTCGGGACGCGCCTGTGTCGTGTCGGGACTAAATATGGATTAATAAAAGTGAATAAATTTTAAGTTGCTCGTATGGTCATTTTGAGTGTGTCAAAGTGTCCAAAAGGGTCGAGATAGTCAGAAAAGTGTACCCGGGGGTTTAGTTTGGGTCTCGGAGCGTTTTTAGGCTTAATTAGTACCCCGGGAGGGCATTTTGGACATTTTGTAATTTGGGGTAATTAAACCCACGAATTTACAAGGGTTATATCATATGCTTAGGGTTGACTTCTAGATTTAACACAACCTAAAACAAGTGATGACCATTGGAGAAGGAAGGAGAGAGCTTGCCAAGGTGTTCCAGGCCGAAAACTCCTCCGTTTGCGCCACCGTCGCTGCCAACCGATAGATCACGTCGCAAGGATCATAAACACACTAATTTCAGCACAAATCAGAGACCAAAAATCCCCAGGAAAGTATTTATCTTGCTTAATTTCGTTAATGCTTCATTCATGTTAGTTTAGGGTTGATTAGGATAAGTTCTATGGAAGAAAACCCATGTTGGAGATTAGAAAATTACATGTTTTAGTGATATAAATGATAATCTGGAAATCCCCTTCATATGTAGAGGTTTGACCACGGATTTATGATGGATTAGAAGTAGAAATTTTGGAAAAAGACTGATTAGAACAAAGTTAAAGAAATTTTTAGGGTTCATGAGATTTATATAAGTTTTGGCCTATTAATCCATGGATATTGATGAAAATTCACATGTTTTACGTAGAAGATTGCAAATTTGGGTTTATAATGTTTATAGTACGAATTTATGGGAGTTTGGGTGTTAAAAATCTGGATTTGGATGATATTGGATGATAGAGCCCGTAACTGATTTTTCTGCAGATTCGCCATACCTGTTTGATCGATCGATCGAACCAGGAGTGTCGATCGATCGACGCATCGATCGATGGAACTCCTGCCATCGATCGATCGACCCCTCCTGGCAGACTCATATTTCCCCTTCTAAATAGTTGAATTAAATTTAAATGAGTAATAATCTTTGGACATCCTTATTAAAATATTTTGGGAGATAAAGAGGACCAGTAGGACTTATTCGAAATATGAAACCTTTAATGTACGGTGAGATTTACATTCTTCGGGGATGTTTACACATAAGAGACAATGGAATTATTTATAAAAAGGGGGAGACACATAAGGTAGTTACGTTGGAAGATAAATGAATTACCTACTGAAATTTACACTTGGGAGTATAGGAATTTACGAGTGTCACTTGATAAGTTGAAATAATCCCACAAATTAAGATAAGAGGCTAAACGTTATACGTGATAACTAAACAACAAAAAAATAAGGACAAATGTAATAATTATGGGTTATGAGATAGACCTAATTTGATATGGTAATAGTAGTATATTTATATGACTGTGTTTATGCATATACTATATACGTGTGAAAATCGTGCCCGCGCTACTTGCTATCCCTGAGGTTATCGCGCTGGGACAATCTTATCTCGATGAGCCATTATAGGGGATATTGACTCGTACCCTAGAAAATAGAAATCCTTTGGTACAGGCTATCGAATCGATAGTTCAGACGGTCCTAAGAGACATAGGGGCACGTACTAACCTCTTAGAGACTTGGAATCTATGCTTCACCTCAATGTTGTTTGTGTTTGTGTTAGTACAGTTCGAGAGTGATTCCGAACTTGTATTTCCCTTAGTACGAGTGATACGGGGGCTGGATAGTAGAGTATGCCCGCACCATAATTTTTATGTGGGGTCCTGTTAGAATATATATATATATATATATATATTGAATTCTGGAATTTGGAAACTACCTACTGTGTTTATGGTAAGTGAGAAATGAATTATTATTTCAATTGGGGAACATGTGTTTGAAATGTATAATATATTACTGAGAGACTTTATTAGTAAATAAGGTGAAACGAGAACTATGTTGTTAAATGAAATGAACTTCTTGAACAATTGAATTTGTCGTTTAAATCTTAAGAGCGAGCTAAGATAAGATAAGTTAAACCATTGGGAAGGTTAGTGCAATAGGCGTGCACATTAGAAGAGAGGTGAGAATTTCTTAAGGGAGTGTCGCACTAATATGTTGTTGCATTGGCCAGTAAACATTTTAAATACTTTCTAAACAAATTTTAAATCATTTTTACAATCGGGCTCTGACCCTTTTCCATTTCTTTTCTCTCTTGTATGTGTGTGTGTATATATATATATATATATATATTACAGGTGCCCATCCACAGGGGCGTCTTGCATAGGATCATTTGGAAGGAACGCGCTGCAGCTTAGATGGGAGTTGCAGGCCTCTTGCTTAGACGACCTCATTTCTTGATTCCACTCCTAGCATTTATTTTATCCAGTTGGGCATGTGTCGCCCTTTCCCATTATTCAGTTGTTTATTTGGACACTGTGATTCATTTATTTCCAGTATTTACACTTTGGATTTTATTACTGTCAGGATGTTTTCCTTTGAGTTTTAATTTTGGGATTAATTAGTTAAATGTTTAAATTCTTCGGATTATATGTTACAGGATAATTGTTGTGTGATACTTTAAATTGTGAATTATTAAAATTTTTAAATGTTGGTTTATAAAACAAAATTTGGAAAGTAATGTCTAAAAATGGTTTTGACACTTAGCTTAATTATTTAGGATGTTTAAATTGGAAAAGATTATTTTTACGACAGTGATGCTAAGAATGAACCAACTGTCACCTTGATTTTAATTTAATAAAGGAGTGATCGCTCGGTATTTAATTAGGCGGGGTGTCACAGGTGGTATCAAAGCATCAGGTTCTAGTGTCCTTAGGATCTGTACGGCTTATTTTGCTTTCAGCTTAATGTTTTATTATAGAGTCCTATTTTAGGATTGTTGTATTCTTGCTTTTACGATTACTTCTTAAGCTATTTGAGATTTGATAATAAGTGTAGACTAATAAATTTCTTCACGTTTTAGATTCCTCCGAGTCGTGCACCAAAGGATAGGCGTGCCCAAGTCGAGCAGTCAGCAGCTCCGGCTCAGGGAACGATGAATGCTAGTGAGGTAGCCGCTATTATTGCTCAGGCGGTGAATGCCGCATTATCGGTAGTACAGTAGGCTCCACCCTAGATCCAGGTAGTGGCTCCAATACATGCACATCTTCCATTAGCATGGGAGCGGGTTAGGGATGCCTTTCATAAGGCGCATCCCCCTGAGTTCTCGGGTAATTCAGATATCATCATCTTCAGCCAATGAAAGAAAGATATCCAGAGGAATCTGTGTATGTATGAGTGCACAGACGTGCAGAAACAGTTGTTGGCTTCATTTAAGCTAGTGGGGGCCGCTTTGTAGTGGTGGGAGTCCACCACCACCTTGGAGGAGAGGGATACTATCCCGATTCAGTAATTCTGGGAACGGTTTGACTGTAAGTATTTTCCACCCGCCGTGCAAACTGAGATGAGGCAAAAGTTACTGAACTTGAAGCAGGAGAATTCTACTGTTGCTGAGTATGAGGAGGAGTTCACGAGACTTCTCACTATAGTGCCAGATGAGGCACCCACTAAGGGTAAGAAGATATTGTTGTTTGTGGACGGGTTAGCTTGGAGGATCCATCAGCACCTTATAAGAAATCTTTCTCTGAGTACCTTCACAGATGTACTCAATGCTGCTTTACTACACTGCCAGGATCACCGCTTCTATCTGTAGGGAAGCAAGCGAGCAGGAGAGTCCGGCCAGCAGGGGGTAGTGGCGCTAGTGGAGCACCGACATCCCAGGGGCAAACTCGTCAGCATGAGCAGAGTTACCATTAGGGGGACCCTGCTAAGAGGTTCCGATCAGGTGATTCCAGGCAGGGATTTGGGGTTTATAGGCAGGGTCAGCAGGGCCAGCCAAATCAGCAGGGGAAGCAAGTCCAACACTGTCAACAGCAGGGCCAACCGGGCCAACATCGTTTTCACCAGGGCCAGTAGTGGGGCGGTAATGGCCACCAGGGCCGTGGTCAGCAGGGTCAGAGGGGATGTAATTTCAAAGGCCGATGTTTTTTGTGCGGTAAGCATGGCCATAAACGCCAGGATTATTCAGAGGGTGATAGGGCCCCACAGTAACAGGGTGCCCGTAATGAGCCACATAAGCCACTTTTCCCAGCCGCCCTCCCAGCACCAGCTCAGGTACCAGCCATTCCATCCATTCCAGCCGCTCCAGTGCAACAGGGGCAGTTACAGTACGGACGTGTCTATAACGTCCACTAGGCAGCAGTTCCACAGGCACCACCCGCGATTGAGGGTATGTTTCATATCCATGGTACTATGGGTCGAGTTTTATTTGATAGTGGAGCGACGCTCTGTTTTATAGCTACCCATTTTGCAAAGGCCTAAGGGTTATTAGGCACAGAATAGAGCACTGTGACGCGTGTAGACTCACCATTGGGAAATGGATCGCTAATTTTCTTTATATGCCGGGGTGTGGGGGTATATATTGCTAGCTTGGTATTACCAGAAGACATGTTAGTCTTAGATATGCATGAACACGATGTTATTATCGGTATGGATTGGCTCGCAGCTTACAGAGCCATGATAGATTGTTTTGGTGGGAGTATTATTTTTTCCATTACGGGGCAAGAGATGTTTGTAGTGGCGATGCCTCGCCCAGAGGGAGGCTCTACCGCTCATTTGTATTACATAGAGGAGGATACCTGTTAGGAGGTTGTGATTCCCTTAGACTCGATTCCAGTTGTTCGTGAGTATTCTGATGTAATTCAGGAGATACCATGCCTACCCCCAGTCGATAGATAGACTTTGTCATAGATTTATTGCAAGATACTCGACCTATAGCACGCGCTCCATACCGTATGGCTCTGGAGGAGATGCGAGAGTTACGAGATCAGATAGAGTAGCTATTAGGTCAGGACTTTATTCGCAGGAGTACCTCACCTTGGGGCGCTCCAGTGTTGTTTGTGAAAAAGAGAGATGGTTCACTAAGGTTATATGTAGACTATCGAGAGCTGAACAAGGTCACGATACGGAACAAGTATCCATTGCCTCGAATCTTTGATCTGTTCGACCAGTTGAGGGGAACAATTTTCTTTTCGAAGATAGATCTGAGGTCAGGGTACCATCAACTACGTATTAGGGAGCAGGATGTTTCAAAGACTGCTTTCTTGACGAGATATGGGTCCTATGAGTTCAGAGTGATGTCATTTGGCCTCATAAATGCTCCAGCCGTATTCATGGACTTGATGAACCGATTGTTCAGAGAGTTCTTGGATTCGTTTGTCATCATTTTCATAGATGACATTCTGATATATTCACACTCCGAGGAGGAGCATGTCGAGCACTTGAGGCAGGTTCTTCAGACTCTATGAGAGCATCAGCTGTATGCTAAGTATGAGAAGTGCGAGTTCTGGTTATGTGAAGTGCAGTTCTTGGGACATGTTGTTTCTGAACAAGGGATAGCTGTTGACCCGAGTAAAGTGTCAGCGGTAAGGGAGTGGGGATAGCCCACGACACCGACGGAAGTGCGTAGTTTCTTGGGATTAGCCGGATACTACAGGAGATTCATTCGGGGGTTCTCCAAAATAGTGGGTCCATTGACGAACCTGACTCGCAAAGGGGTTCCATATGTTTGGGTTGATACTTGTCAATTGGCTTTCGACGAGCTGAAAGACAAGCTTACTTCAGCACCGATCATTGCTTTACCTAAATCGGGCGTGGAGTACCTGGTTTACACCGATGCCTCTTTACGGGGACTTGGGGGAGTACTTTAGCAGGAGGAGAAGGCTATAGGTTTTTCCTCTAGTAAGCTTAAGCCGCACGAGAAGAATTACCCCACACGCGACCTAGAGTTGGCAGCGGTTGTTTTTGCATTGAGGATTTGGAGGCACTATTTATTGGGAGAGAAATTTCGCTTGTTCACAGACCACAAGTCACTACAGTACCTGTTCACTCAGCGAGAGCTGAATATGCATCAACGCAGGTGGTTAGAGTTTGTGAAGGACTATCAGTTTGACATTCAGTACCATCTGGGGAAGGCCAACGTAGTTGCTGATGCGTTGAGTCGTAGACGGGTAGACGATGTAGCGAATGTCTGGAAAGCAAAGTGAAAAGAGTTGGGTCGCCAGGATGCAGTATCCCGTTCGTTCATATCTGTCATGACAGTGACACTCGAGATTGTTACGAGGGTGATACAGGCACAAACTGCAGACCCATTTTTCCAGGAACAGATTGTACGACTTTTAGGCGAGGGTGCTGAGTCCTATTCTGTTAGTTCTGATGGGGGTTTGAGGTTTAATGGGAGATTGGTTGTCCCAGAAGGAGCAGGCTTACGTCATGCAGTGATGACCCAGTCTCACGGGTCCCGATTTGCAGTACATCCCGGGGGAGATAATATGTATCAGGATATGAGGCGGCAATACTGGTGGAGTGGGATGAAAAAGGATATTGCTGAGTTCGTGTCCAAGTGTTCTACCCGCCAGCTGGTAAAGGTGGACCATAAAAAATCATCAGGGTTGCTTCAGCCATTGGAAATACCCGCGTGGAAGTGGGAGAGTATTTCCATGGATTTTATTACAGGGTTGCCTACATCACAGCGAGGGCACTATTCCATCTGGGTGATTGTGGACCGTTTGACCAAGGTGGATCATTTTCTACCTGTGCGGACAGACTATACCACGAGTCAGTATGCTCAGTTGTTCATTACTGAGATTGTCAGATTACATGGGGTGCCCCTGAATATTGTGTCAGATCGAGATAAAATTTTCGTGTCGCATTTCTGGGAGAGCTTTCAAGAGGCTATGGGTACATAGTTGAGTTCATCTTATCACCCACAGACAAATAGACAAACATAGCGTACTAATCAGATGTTGGAGGATATGCTACGCATGTGTGTGCTTGATTTTGGAGGAGGTTGGGAGCCACATCTTCCACTGGCAGAGTTCGCTTATAATAACTCTTATCAGTTCACGATTGGCATGGCTCCATTCAAGGCTTTGTATGGCAGGCCTTGTCGTTCTCCAACGTGTTGGCTAGAGGTGGGGGATAATAAATTTCTCGGACCAGAGGTGATTCAGGAAACCTCCGCGAGAATTGAGATTATCAGGAGTCGCATTCGAGTAGCTCAGGACATGAAGAAAAGCTACGCCGATGCGAAACGGTTCTTCAGGGAGTTTAATGCGGGGGACCAAGTATTACTACGTGTATCTCTTATGAAGGGATTGATGAGGTTCGGGAAGAAAGGGAAATTGGCCCCGAGGTACATGGGACCATTTCCCATTATCGGGAGGGTTGGGATGGTTGCATACAGATTGGGACTGCCAGAGCATTTACATCGCATCGACGATGTATTCCACATCTCGTCGTTGAGACGATACCTTCTAGATGATATGGCCCACACCCACATCACGATAGATGAGATAGACTTACATCCTGACAGCTCTTACGAGGACAAACTAGTGGCTATCCTAGACCATAGTGAGAGGAGATTGTGGTCGAAGGTAGTTCCACTTGTACGGGTCCAGTGTGAGCATCATAATGTGGAGGAATACACTTGGGAGCGTGAGGCGGACATGTGCGAGAGATATCCAGATTTATTCTTACCAGGTATGCCTTATTTTGCGAATTTTGGGACGAAATTCCGTTATTTAGGGGGAAGTATGTAATACCCCGTATTTTTGTGCTTTCTAAATTTGGGGATTTATTAAATTTAATGTGAGTTATTAATTTAATATAAATCCGGATATTAATTATTTTTAATAATTACAAACGTGATGTGAGTTAGTAAGTATGGAAAACTTGTTGAATATTACTAATGAGCAAAGTAATATATGATATTGGTTCTATTAAATGTCAAGAGTGAATAAAATGACAATTTTAGAAATTTAAGCCGGGATGCGCCTGTTTACTGTCGGGACTAAATATGGATTAATAACAGTGAATAAATTATAAGTTTCTCGTATGGTCGTTTTAAGTGCGTCAAAGTGTTTGAAAGGGTCGAGATAGTCAGAAAAGTATACTCAGGGGTTTAGTTTGGATCTTGGGGCGTTTTTAGGCTTAATTAGTACCCCGGGAGGATATTTTGGACATTTTGTAATTTTTGGTAATTAAACCCACGAATTTACAAGGGTTATATCATATGCTTAGGGTTGACTTCTAGGGTTAACAAAACCTAAAACAAGTGACGGCCATTGGAGAAGGAAGGAGAGACCTTGCCAAGATGTTCTAGGTCGAAAACTCCTCTGTTTGCGCCGCCGTCGCCACCAAACGATAGATCACGTCGCAAGCATCATAACCACACAAATTTCAGCACAAATCAAAGACCAAAAATCCCCAGGCAAGTATTTATCTTGCTTAATTTCTTTAATGCTTCATTCATGTTAGTTTAGGGTTGATTAGGATGAGTTCTATGGAAGAAAACCCATGTTGGAGATTAGAAAATTACATGTTTTAGTGATATAAATGATAATCTGGAAATCCCCTTCATATGTAGAGGTTTAACCACGGATTTATGATGGATTAGAAGTAAAATTTTTGGAAAAAGACTGATTAGAATAGAGTTAAAGAAATTTTTAGGGTTCATGAGATTTATATAAGTTTTGGCCTATTAATCCATGGATATTGATGAAAATTCACATGATTTACGTAGAAGATTGCTAATTTGGGTTTATAATGTTTGTAGTACGAATTTCTGGGAGTTTGGATGTTAAAAATCTGGATTTGGATGATAGAACCCGTAACTGATTTTTCTGCAGATTCGCCATACCTGTTTGATCGATCTATCGATCCAGAAGTGTCGATCGATCAACGCATCGATCGATCGAACTCCTGCCATCGATCGATCGACCCCTCCTGGCAGACTCATATTTCCCCTTCTAAATAGTTGAATCAAATTTAAATGAGTAATAATCTTTGGACATCCTTATTAAAATATTTTGGGAGATAAAGAGGACCAGTAGGACTTATTAGAAATATGAAACCTTTAATGTATGACGAGATTTACATTCTTCAAGGATGTTTACACATAAGGGACAATGGAATTATTTATAAAAAGGGGGAGACGCGTAAGGTAGTTACGTTGGAAGATAAATGAGTTACCTATTGAAATTTACACTTGGGAGTATAGGAATTTACGAGTGTCACTTGATAAGTTGGAATAATCCCACAAATTAAGATAAGAGGCAAAACGTTATACGTGATAACTAAATAACAAAAAAATAAGGACAAATGTCATAATTATGGGTTATGAGATAGACCTAATTTGATATGGTAATAGTATTTGTAGGTGCAAAAAATCTCACCCGTCAGAGGGTGTCAATTCATCACAATACAAGTATAAAAATAAATACGAGAGAGATAAAGATTTACGTGGTTCGACCATGAATGGCTTACGTCCACGGAGCTGCTGGTGTGTTTCATTAGAATGATCAGAGAGTTTTACATGAGAGTGTTTCTCTAATTTCTAAGCCCCCTTTCACAATGGGGGGTGTCCCCTTTATATAGAGTTAGGGGTTACAAATATGGATGAGTAACAAATATGGATGAGCCCTATCTTCGTGGAGTTTCATTCCAATCAGATACTACTCCTCGGTCTTCTCGTTTACTAAGGACTTTAGTCGTCCTTATATTGTTGGCACATCTCCATCTTCACCGGGGTGCTCCCCACACGTCATGCTATTCCGTAGGCATATATTTGGCCCCCACAATAGCCCCACAGGTCGCAGTTCAGCTGAGTTGATTCTGAGATGAGCTGGGAGCTGGTACACAATCTCTTTAAACATATGCAGTTGGTGGTGTGAACTGGATTGGCATTCTTTGATCTGTCGTTCAACTTTTAAGCCTTCTTTGGTTGATCTTCTCGCCTTCATAGATTTTTAGATGAATGCTTGGCTTGAGTTGAGAGGCGTTCAATCGATATGGGAACCGGACTCGAGAGTGTCGAGTTGCCTACGTACCCTCTTGGGATCAGGTCGAACGTAGTTCATTATCTGTTTTATTATATGGCCCAATTTGTGAGGCTGACCACAGGCCTGTTCAGAATTTGTTTGTTGAGGCTTTATCGAGCGTGTATCAAGTTCAGGGCGTCTTCCTATATTTTGGTCTCGTATGGTCCATTTGTTGAGGCCGACCACAGGCCTATGCTTCGAGTCTTTCTCGAGCATGTACCTAGTAGGGGTAAGACCATGCCTTAGGTTTTTCATATGGTCCAATTAGAGAGGCCGACCAGAAGCCTATGAGTCGAGCCTTGCTCGAGCATGTACCTAGTAGGGGTAAGACCCTGCCTTAGGTTTTTCATATGGTCCAATTGGAGAGGCCGACCCGAAGCCTATACGTCGAGCCTTACTCGAGCATGTACCTAGTAGGGGTAAGACCCTGCCTTAGGTTTTTCATATGGTCCAATTGGAGAGGCCGACCACAGGCCTATACGTCGAGCCTTGCTCGAGCATGTACCTAGTAGGGATAAGACCATGCCTTAGGTTTTTCATATGGTCCAATTGGAGAGGCCGACCAGAAGCCTATGCGTCGAGCCTTGCTCGAACATGTACCTAGTAGGGGAAAAACCCTGCCTTAGGTTTTTCATATGGTCCAATTGGGGAGGCCGACCACAGGCCTATACGCCAAGCCTTGCTCGAGCATGTACCTAGTAGGGATAAGACCCTGCCTTAGGTTTTTCATATGGTCCAATTGGAGAGGCCGACCAGAAGCCTATGCGTTGAGCCTTGATCGAGCATATACCTAGTAGGGATAAGACCCTGCCTTAGGTTTTTCATATGGTCCAATTGGAGAGGCCGACCAGAAGCCTATGCGTTGAGCCTTGCTCGAGCATATACCTAGTAGGGGTAAGACACTGCCTTAGATTTTTCATATGGTCCAATTGGAGAGGCCGACCACAGGCCTATGCATCGAGCCTTGCTCGAGCATGTACCTAGTAGGGATAAGACCCTGCCTTAGGTTTTTCATATAATTTAATGTAATACCAATTACGTTTACATTTTTCTATTTTCTAATGCCTCGCATGTAAATATCCGCCTATTTTACCTTTTAGGTTGTGCCGTCACACTTCCTTAGGCCTAAAAGGCGATGGTAAAAATGCACCTGGTTTGAGGGTCATCCACCCGTTCAGGATTTTAACTGACCAACATAGTTGGCGACCAACCTGGGTTGGATTTTTGCCTAGGGATCCCCCGTAGGGCTTTTATTGTTGCCTGGGCAACTCGTGAGGCCATTTGTGTTTGGAGATAACAAAGGCCTGTAGACGTACTTAATTTAGTGGGAAAGAGCAAGAAGGACGTCGTAACTAAATCAAGCTTAATCATGATCGTCATTTGAAAGACTAATTCTGGTGTTAGCCATGTTGGCATCTGTCTTGAGTTGACCTCTTCTATTTTTCTTTAAATGTTGTAGTGAATCTATTCATGTGTCATCGCTGTTATGGAGCCCCCAATCGGGCTGTGAAGAGAAGGCTGCCTGACCGTCCATTGGGTCACTAGATCTGTATAATCGAGATGATAAGTGTGCCCGATCGTTCCTTGGGCTTTGTTGTATCGAGGAGTGTCACGTTGATCGTTCGTCGAGCTGGATATAATTAAGGATTATCTTGCTCATATAGTTCCATGTAATGTATCATTCCTCGGAGCGCACTTGTTCGTCGACCATGCATGGTGGTTCCGGGAGGCTGTGGAAGACTCCATTTAGCTCGTGCAACTAAAGAAATTGATATGAATTCAAAGCGTCCCTCTGCAGAAATACGTTGATCTGATATGGCGTTCAAGAAACGTTGTTCCTCTGGAGTGGATATCGTGATGTTGACGACGCGTTAATTTGTTGCTTGGTGATCGTCGATCACCATGGGTCGTCTGACGATGTTCGCTCGATACATTCAGGATGGTCTAGTGTTGTTATCAACATGTCTTGCTCGTTGACTGTGATTTTGCTGGGCGTGTGACTTCTTATAAGTTGGATTCGTCCTTGTTGATAAATATAGTTGATCGTCGCTCTTCATGCTGCTTTATGTGTTATTGGATCTTTGTGGTACAGATCGCTCAACTTTTCATTCGACGAGGTTGAATTAAATAAGAACTGTATTGCCCAACTGTTTGTTGGAGCTTGAGACGTGATCACACAATGTCAACTATCGATCGAAGTTGAGAGTCCGTTGAGGCAAAATTGTAAAGGACCTAGTAGATGTTGCGAACGATCCATGCCTGAGCATCTGTCGGACTATTGATGAGATAAATGATGCCTGAATGCCTGTCGAGGCAAAAACTATAGAGGATCTGGTAGATATTGCAGGTGGTCCATGCTCGAGCATCCGTCGAGGCAAAGAGGACCGAACAAGTATTACGAATGATCCTGTATTGTTAGTGAAAACTAACCTTCCAATAAATGCAATCTTGATTATTAATCGACTCTGCCAACCATCTGTTGGGACTGAATACAAGAGTTATCCTTACCAACCATTTGTTGGGGATAAAATGCGACATGTGTGGCAAATATCCTCGGGACTAAATATATAGAAATATTTTGCCGAGCATTTACCGAGATGAGCCTTGAATATGCCTGATCATCCTGCAGGTCAAGAATCATAGAGCCAGATAACCCATTCTGAAATTCAAGAAATATCAACATCCGAGCATCTGTCTGTTATAAATAATATTGCCCAAGCATGTGTTGGGTCCAAAGTGGTGTAAAGTGTTCAACCATCTGTCGGAGCATTAACAAAATAAGTGGTGCCAGACTGGTTTGCCGGGGCAAAGTTGTACAGGTCCGAGTAGATATAGAGAGCGATCCGCGCTCGAGCATCTATCAGTGTGTTAATAAGATTTTCAAGAGCTTAAGATTATCGCCGAGCATCCGTCGGGACTGAATCTTATACCTGTAGAAGTTAATAAGTTGCTCGACTATTTGTCGAGGCTAATTCAAATAGAATTCATCATGCAATATGATGTGCATCAGCTCGACCATTTGTCGAGGAAAATATTCATAGTATTGAATGAATGACATGAATTATCCCATAATTTTTGTGATAAAATCTCACGAGGATGGCCGCTCCCTAGCATTCGTCGGGGCTACGCTAAGTATAAGTAAAGATATTACACCGACCATTCATTGGTATAACCAATAATAGCTAGACGACAATATTGAAAATTAAATGACCGGATAAATGACATGAGTGCTCTTCTAAGTGCGCCCCAATATTTATGTGGACAAAATAATAGTAATAAAGTCGAATGAAAGATGCAAAGTTTATCACATATATCCAGATGTATGGCACAGGAGTTAATTTGGAATTTGTGCAAATAGATTTAAGCAAATACTTAAAATACAAGTTTGGTTCCAAAAAATTGTTTTCACAGAAAATTTGTGTAGTGGCAATCAATTATTTTTCTCATGTGAAGTATAGAGTATAGATAGCCCCCTTCTAACAAATTTATGATGATAAAAATCGTGAGCATAATTTGTGAGCAAATGAAGTATTATGAGATGGAAACGAACAATGTACAAATAAATGTGTGTATCCATCAAGTGGGGTTGTGCTAAATACAAGAATTATCCTGACCAGTTATCCACTGGGGATAAAATGCGACATGCGAGGCAAATATCTTCGGGACTAAATATATAGAAATATTTTGCCGATTATCTGCCAAGATGAATCTCAAATGTGCCTGACCGTCCTTCAGGTTACCGAATCATAGAATCCGAGCTTCAGTCGGAGTAATAATAATTTTGCCCAAGCGTTTCTTTGGGTATAAGGTGCCATAGTGTGCTCGACTATCTGTCGGAGCATAAATAAAATGAATGGTGCCTGGATAGTCCGCCGGGGAAAAGTTGTAGAATACCAAGTAGATTTAGCTAGCAATTCGTGCTCGAGCATCCGTCGAAACATCGATGAGATTTCCAAGGACTTAAGATTATTGCCGAGCATCCGTCGGGAATGAATCTTGTACCTGTGGAAGTTAGTAAATTCCCCGACCATCTGTTGAAACTAAATCAAAATAGAAGCTATCATGAAAATGATATATTCAACAAAGTATATAAGATATGCATTCGCTCGGCCATATGCCGGGTAAAAATTTCATAGTAGCGTATGAATGTAACAAATGATCCAATGATTTTTATCAATAAAAATTCTACTGTGATAATTGCGCCCGAGCATCCATCGGGGCTGAGCTAAATAACCAATTGTTGTAGCTGAATGACAATATTGAAAATTAAAATGTTCGAATAAATGACGTGAGTGCTATAAAAGTGCCCCCCACTTATTTATGTGAGCAAAATAATTTGTAATAAGGTCGCATAAAAAAGTGCCAACTAAAATCGTTGTAAAAGATTACACGGTCCCTTAAAATAATTTTATTTTTAGAGAGAACCGAGCAATGCAAAGATTAGTCAAATATATTCCAAGTGTAAGACAGGGATTAATTTGGAATTTTCGCAAATTATTTGAAGCTCAATAGTGAATACAAGTTTGGTTTCAAAAATTTATTCTCACACAAAGTTGTGAAGAAAGAAAGTATAGGGAGGTATACTAAAATCTTCTAAAGTGTAAGTTGGGCTTTAAATAGATCTGGGAACCCAATCCCAGAGTTACTGTGCCCCTGTTTACCAACACGCACTGAATGTGTTGAGCTGAGATTGCAGTCGTTGCTGCTCGCCTCTGCTCGCTGACCAGTTGGGGAGGAGCCGATGATGCTTGATGGTGAAAAACCACGATAACAGTTTGCTAGGGGTTCCGTTACTGGTCCGTCACCGACAGCGGGCGTTGCCCGAGCAAGTTGGAGGTGAGATCGTCCACAGGAAGGTGAGATTGCTGATGCTCAAGCACGAGAGGTGAGCTCAAGCACATGTGGTGAATTCGTTGATGCTCGCTGATGCTCGCTAAGTGTGGTTTAGCACAGGTGGTGACATTGGGTCTCATCTCTGTTACCGGGTTCCACGCCTGAGATCTGTGCTCGGAGCGATGTTATTCTCTGGTCATCCTCGTCATGGTCGTCGACCAGCCGGAGGAGAGGTGCCGACCAATAAAGAGTGTTCCGGTGATGCTACTTTTACTGTGATGCCCTTACCCAGCTCGTAGCACTGATACAGTGGTCGCTGATGTACGATGATGCTCGACCGGGAAGTTTGTTGGTTGGAAATGAGCTCGCTGATGCTCGATTGAATGGATGACTGTGCTCGTCTTCGCCGCCGACCAGTTATTTGGTCGTGATCTTCTCCGAGCTCGTCACCGTGGCACGTTGTTCGCCGACCTCGCGTTTTGGTTCAAATCACTGGTTGTGCTCGGCAATATGCGTATCCAGTTATTATTAGGTTGTCCTCATCGTGGATGTCGACCAGACAGAGGAAAGATGTTGCAGATGAAAATCAGCTCGAGAAAAATTTTGCTCTGCGTTTTTATCCTTTATTGCCGATGTGTGATAATTGTGGGGCTATTCACCCAAAAAGGTCGCAGTTCAGAGAGTAACCAGAGTGGAGACCAGAAAATTGTGCTCGATCGAAGAGACGACTATGCTGATCCGAGGGCGTTAGTTCTTCCAAGAGCCAACCCTCTGCTGGTGGAGCTTGGCTGGGTGACAGCCTCAAAGGACAGGTTGGAGACGACCTCTTGAACTGCGGGTGTGACCAAAACCAGTACATCTTTGTGAAAAATCCCTGTTGAGACAATTTCCTTCCAAATTCCGAGATCTCTCATGAGAGAGAAACTTTTAGACGGTTAACCAGCCCGAAAATTTTGGATATGGGAATCAAGATATGATGTATCCCACTAGCCCAATAAACAAACGTGTTTGACCAGGATAGAGTCCAGATATTTGGAGTCTTCATAGACACATCTGATAACGAATTTCTTATGAAACAAACAATGAAAATTGTCTAGAATCAAAGCAGTTGTGCAGATTTGCAGATAACAATTAAATATAGGATTTGTAATTATAACTGTATTCAATGAAACGATATTTGTTCAAAATAAATAATTATATATGAAACACATAACTGCTCGTGCACTGATAAAAAAGGAAAACTTATCTCTTGATTATGTGCGCAGTGTAGGCACCATTGTTCTTGAACGTAAACCTAGATCTCTTCTAGCAAGAAGGGTAAGGCCTTTTGTGCCGTTTCCCACAGACGGCGCCAATTGTAGGTGCAAAAAATCTCACCCGTCGGAGGGTGTCAATTCATCACGATACAAGTATAAAAATAAATACGAGAGAGACAAAGATTTACGTGGTTCGACCATGAATGGCCTACGTCCACGGAGCTGCTGGTGTGTTTCATTAGAATGATCAAAGAGTTTTACATGAGAGTGTTTCTCTAATTTCTAAGCCCCCTTTCACAATGGGGGGTGTCCCCTTTATATAGAGTTAGGGGTTACATTAGGGTTACAAATATGGATGAGTAACAAATATGGATGAGCCATATCTTCGTGGAGTTTCATTCCAATCAGATACTGCTCCTCGGTCTTCTCGTTTACTAAGGACTTTAGTCGTCCCTATATTGTTGACACATCGCCATCTTCACCGGGGTGCTCCCCACACGTCATGCTATTCCGTAGGCATATATTTTTCCCCCACAGTATTATATTTATATGACTGTGTTTATGGATATACTATATACGTGTGAAAATCATGCCCGCGCTACTTGCTATCCCTGAGGTTATCGCGCTGGGACAGTCTTATCTCGATGAGCCTTTACGGGGGATATTGACTCGTACCCTAGAAGATAGAAATCATTTGGTACAGGCTATCGAATCGATAGTTCAGACGGTCCTAAGAGACGTGGGGGCATGTACTAACCTCTTAGAGACTTGGAATCTATGCTTCACCTCAATGTTGTTTGTGTTTGTGTTAGTAGAGTTCGAGAGTGATTCTGAACTTGTATTTCCCTTAGTACGAGTGATACAGGGACTGGATAGTAGAGTATGCCCACACCATAATTTTTATGTGGGGTGCTGTTAGAATATATATATATATATATATATTATATGAGCATTTAATATATATATTAAATTCTGGAATTTGGGAACTACCTACTGTGTTTATGGTAAGTGAGAAATGAATCATTATTTCAATTGGGGAACATGTGTTTGAAATGTATAATATATTACTGAGAGACTTTGTTAGTAAATAAGGTGAAACGAGAACTATGTTGTTAAATGAAATGAACCTCTTAAACAGTTGAATTTGTCGTTTCAATCTTACGAGCGAACTAAGATAAGATAAGTTAAATCATTGGGAAGGTTAGTGCGATAGGCGTGCACATTAGAAGAGAGGTGAGAATTTCTTAAGGGAGTGTCGCACTAATATGTTGTTGCATTGGCGAGTAAACATTTTAAATACTTGCTAAACAAATTTTAAATCGTTTTTATAATCGGGATTTGATCCGTTTCCATTTCTTTTCTCTCTTGTATGTGTGTGTGAATATATATATATATATATATATATTACAGGTGCCCAGCCACAGGGGCGTCTTGCATAGGATCCTTTGGAAGGAACGTGCTGCAACTTAGGTGAGAGTTGCAGGCCTCTTGCTTAGACGACCTCATTTCTTGATTCTACTCCTAGCATTTATTTTATCCAGTTGGGCATGTGTTGCCCTTTCCCATTATTCAGTTGTTTATTTGGACATTGTGATTCATTTATTTCCAGTATTTACACTTTGGATTTTATTACTGTCAGGATGTTTTCCTTTAAGTTTTAATGTTGGGATTAATTAGTTGAATGTTTAAATTCTTCGGATTATTTGTTACAGGATAATTGTTGTGTGATTCTTTTAATTGTGAATTATTAAAAGTTTTAAATGTTGGTTTATAAAACAAAATTTGGAAAGTAATGTCTAAAAATGGTTTTGACACTTAGCTTAATTATTTAGGATGTTTAAATTGTAAAAGATTATTTTTACGACAGTGATGCTAAGAATGAACCAACTGTTCACCTTGATTTTAATTTAATAAAGGAGTGATCGCTCGATATTTAATTAGGCGGGGTGTCACACTAAAATGTTAGAATACCATTATACCCTTAGTTTTGAATTTTAAAGATAAGGGGCAAATAAATTGGAGTGTGTGAAAAGAGGGGGAATTTAAAATTTTCAACGGCAAAAGAGGTACTCCACAAAAAACTCAAATAGATGACATCATAGTTATCTTTTATGACATACATAAACTTTCTACTTATATATATATATATATATATATATATATACAGTCAATTTTTTATGCGTGTTCCTTTTTATCTGAACATTATCTTTACATAATCTTTGAGATTGCCTTCTGCCTTGGAAAGGAACGCCAGCTACGCGTCAGTTTGACTGTGACATCCCACGATTTCTCTTTGACAGAAATGTTTATGTATATGTACCATTTATATTATAAATCATTTTATTTGACTTGATAGCACATGACAAAGTGCTTTGAACTTGGTAAAGATACAGATTTCTTGACTTAGCTTTGTTAATGGGTCTCCACGATTATTCAGGTAAGTTATATCCTATTTATAACATATACCTTTATATATACCTATATATATATATATATATATATATATATATATATATATGCATGTATTTACCTATTCATACTAGACAAATTTTTGTTATACACGCAAACATCATGAGCATCTTAGGCCACTGTTTTTGGTTAAATTTGTATCCATCCTTAGGCCCACATATGACAAAACAGATTATGTTGTTGGACAAGCTATAATTTAATTCAATTGTTGTTTTTTTCATCATACATGTGCAATCATTATTTGCACGGATATTGATTTTTTTTTGTCGAATTGATGATAAAAATATTTGATATTATTTATTATTTTGTTTTGTTTTGTTATCCTTAATATCTAAATGTTTTTTTTAATTCCTTTTATATGCAAACGTTTATATATATATGTATATATATATATACATATTTTGCACTCTGATCAATTAACACACTCTTTTACATCAAAAGGAAAAGGTGGTATTTTTCTTAACTAGTGAGTTCTGCTTTTAATAATCACAGTGATTATAATTTGAACCCACTCGATATCAATTGTACTTGGAAAATTTGTATAATTGCAAGTGGTACGCATTGATTATTATTGGGCCCCACAAATACTTATCTCAGATATGTTTTGATAGCTATTACATCTCGACACGATTCATGAGACCAATGATATTTTTTTGTACTAAACATCACTCTCTTTGTCTATCAGTCTACCATTTATCTCTCTCAGACAGAAATTGAAGAAGAAGATTTGGTATCACTCTCTCCATCAGTTCTCATTTAATGCCTCTCCAAATTGATGAGTACACTCCAACGTTCATATCTCCAACGATCATTTTTTAGTAGATATATTTATCAACTCCAAGAAATTAGATGCAAAACACAACATAGAAAATACATCTCATAAGCTAGACTGAAAATTTCTGAAAGAAGAAAGTTCTAAGAACTCAAGTGTCATATTCATCTTTGCAAACTCAGCAACACTATATACTTTAGGAACAAGATTTATTGCTGACTTGTTTGGGGTTATATCAAGACACTCAAGCTCAAATTTGTATCATTTCAAGAGTGTAAAACTTCATCTACTCATTCTACTCCATTTGTAAAGATTTGAGGTTGGTTGTTTGTTTCGAAAATATTTTGTAGTTGTTGTTGCTGTTTTTGTACAAGAGGTGGTTTGATCCTACCGTGAAGTGGATCAGATTAGTGAAGCACGAGAGATGGAGGCAGCTCTTGGCACGTGGACGTACGCCGTATTTGGTCGAACCACGTTAAAAATCGGTTTTATTTATTTTTCAGCTATTTATTTGCTTGTGTGTGTGATTGTTTTAATTCACTCTTAAAAATCAACAACGGAATATTTAAGTAGATTTTTTTATTAAAAACAAGTTTTTCTTTGTTAACATAACTGCTAAAAAATAAGCCTTTAAAAATAAAAACGAATTTTGATTTAATAAATTCAGAGTTAATTTGTCTTGAAAATATTTGTTGTTCTTGTCAAAAAGTAATTTTAGGAACTTGGTTTGTTTAGGAGCTATTCATGTTTTTTTTAAGCTAAAAAGTGTTGTTAACTTATTTCCTTTATTTATTAAACTATTTATGATTCCTATTTAATAAAATTTTAAATCCAAACATTTATTTAGTTGGTATTTCTATTGCTATCTTTTATGATCTCATTTAATCAAGCAATCTAAAGATTTGTTTTATAATTTCTAGTTTATTTAATTAAATTAATTTAATCCGAAAGTCAATTTATTATTTTTTTATAAGGCTAAAATTTCAATTAAAACGAAAAGTTTGCAATACTCAATTCATCCTCCCTCCTCCCCCTCTTGAGTTATTTCTGGGCAACAATTGGTATCAGAGCTTAGCTCTAATTTATTATCTTTGATTTAAACATCTTTAGAGTTTACGATTTATGGCAAACTTTAGTGTTTCATCTCTTGGTGAGGGTCAATCAATAAACAGACCTCCTCTATTTTCTGTAGACATTTATAGCTATTAGAAAAATAGGATAAAAAAAATTATCTAATCAAATGATTATGCTATTTGGAGAGTTATTATAAATGGTCCAAATATTCACATGAAAGTTGTTAATAATGAAAATGTTCCTAAAGATGAAAATGAATGGAATGATGCTGATATTTAGAAAGTTCAAGTAAATGCCAAAGACATGAATAATTTACATTGTGCGCTTAATGTTAATGAATATAACAGAATATATTGTTATGAAAGTACAAAAGAAATTTGGGATATATTAGAAATTACTTATGAAGGAACTAGTCAAATAAAAGAGGATAATATTAGAATGCTTTTTCATAACTATGAGATTTTTAATATGAAATCAGATGAAACCATCTCTGAAATGTTTACTAGATTCACAAATATTATGAATGGTTTGAAATCTCTTGGTAAAATCCATACCGACTCTGAATTACTGAGTAAGATTCTTATGTCATTACCATCTGCCTATATGACAAAGAAGTTATACGAGAAAGACCCATTTCTCTTGATGAATTGTTGGGCTCCTTAATTTGCTCATGAAATGTAACTCAAAGAACTTGCTGAAGATGAGAAGCCCAAAGTAAGCAAACCTATTTCTTTCAAATCCATTAAGGAAGAAGAAGAAAGTGAAGAAGCTGATGATGATGAAGATGGTGACATAGCACTTCTCAACAGAAAATTCAAAAAAATTCTTGCTAAAAAGAAGGGACATTCTGGAAAATTGAAGAAATTCTTTTCAAAGAAGGCATATGAAGGAAATTCATCCTCCAAGTTTGAGCCAAGATGTTATAATTGCAAGGAGTTAGGCCATATCATACCTAACTATCCAAAAGCCAAAGATGGGAAGAATGATAGAATAGAGAAAAGAAATGAAAATTACAAAAAGGCCATAAAAGCTACTACTTGGAGTGATTCAGATGAAAGTAACAATGATAAAGATTCAAGTGATGAATAAGTTGCAAATCTTTGCCTTATGGCAAAGGATGGTGAGGTGTCTTCTCATTTTAATTCTGATAGTGAATATGAAACTTCAAATGATCATGATGAACTTCAAAATGCTTTTGATGAACTTTATTATAACTTTGATGAACTTAGGACTAAATACATTAATCTTAAAAAGATCCATTCTTCTTTATCACATAATATGATTCTCTCTATAAAAATATAGATGTAATAAAATCTAAAAATCAGTCTATAAAATCAAAAGGTGAAAAACTTAGAGTTAAAGATTCACCAAGCCATTATCTTATTTCTAAAAATGAAAAATTAAAACTTGAAGCGGAGGATGTAACTTGGTGCCTTGAAAATTTTGTGAAAGGAAAGAAAAACTTAGATAAGCTACTTGGAAGCCAAGGGTGGATATTTGATAGGTCTGGAATTGGTTACAATGAATATGAAAATGAGAAAAGTTTTTAAAATTATTTTTAAAATATGAAAAACTCTTTATGTGCGTATTGTGGAAGACACAACCCATTTTTCAAACTTTTATAAATACGGATTTTCAACTAAAGTTGCATAGATCCCTAAGGGAACTTCTATCTTTGATAACCCCTATAGACCCAACACATTCTGGGTACCAAAAGAAAAGTTATTTAAATGTCCATTGTAGGTTTGGTTTACAAATCGTTCGCGCAAATCGAAGTGGTTCTTAGACGGCGGGTGTTCAAGACATATGACGGGTGACAAAAGAAAATTCTCCAACTTAGTTCCTAAGGATGGAGGGCTAGTGACATTCGGAGAAAACTTCAAAGGAAAAGTCATCGGCATAGGTAAAGTCGATAAGGATCTTTCCCCTTACATTGAAAACGTTCTTTTAGTTGATGGTCTTAAGCATAATTTAATTAGTATTAGAGAATTGTGTGACAAAGGATATGATGTTACATTTAAAGAGGATTTTTGTTTAATAAAAAATGCTAAAGATAATAGTGTTCTATTTGTTGCTTTTAGACATGAAAATGTTTATACTCTTGATTTCAATAATTTGTCAGAACAAAATGTTAAGTGCTTAGCTTCCCTAAATGATACTTGTTGGTTATGGCAGAGAAGGTTAGGTCATTCCAATATGGAATAACTTAATATTTTGTCTAAAAAGGAGTTAGTTAGAGGGCTACCCAAAACTAAGTTTATTAAAGATAAAATTTGTAATGCATGTCAATTTGGAAAACAAACCAAAACTTCCTTAAAAAAGAAAAGAGATATTTCAACTAGTAGATCTTTAAAATTTTTACACGTAGACTTATTCGGACCTAATAAAGTTGCTAGTTTAGGTGGAAAAAATTATGCTCTTGTTATTGTTGATGATTATTCTCGATTTACATGGGTTTTCTTTCTCACTCATAAAAATGATGCACACCCTATTTTTGCTAAGTTTTGTAGAAGATTTCAAAATAAAAAAAGGTTGTAATATTGTCTTTATAAGAAGTGATAGAGGAAGAGAATTTGATAACACAGATGTTGAATTATATTGTGATGAAAATGGTCTTGAACATAACTTCTCTGCACCTAGGACACCTCAACAAAATGGAGTAGTAGAAAAAAAGAATAGATCTTTACAAGAAATGGCTAGAATTATGCTAAATGAACATAATTTATCGGAATATTTTTGGGCAGAAGCCGTTAACACATCTTGCTATGTAATAAATAGAACTATTATTAGAAAATGACTAAATAAAACCCCATATGAGATTCTAAAAATTAAAAGACCAAATGTTAGCTATTTAAAGGTTTTTGGATGTAAATGTTTTATTTTAAATGATAAAGATAATTTGGGTAAATTTGATGCAAAATCGGATGAAGGTATTTTTCTTAGGTATGCACTTCATAGTAAAACATATAGAATTTTTAATAAAAGGACTTTAATTGTTCAAGAATCAATTCATGTATCTTTTGATGAATCTAATCCTTTTGCTAATAACACCAATAATGATGATGATGATGTTTTAGTTTTAAATAAATTTGTTAATAAATTAAACTTAAATGACAACGTTACTTCTAGTGTTGATGATTCCCTTAATGTTGAAAAGACTCCAAATAAAGATAAAGTGATAATGATTCTAGTTTACCTAAAAGTTGAATACTCGTTAATAATTATCCTTTTGAAAATATCTTGGGTGAACCTTCTAGTGGTACTCTTACTAGACCCTCTTTAAAGAATGTTTGTAATAATTTATCTTTTGTGTCACAAATTGAACCTAAATATATTGATGAAGCTGAAAAAGATGAGTTTTGGTTGTTAGCTATGCAAGAAGAATTGTTACAATTTGAACGCATTAATGTTTGGTCACTTGTTCCCACACCCGAAGATAAAACTATTATTGGAACTAAATGGATTTTTAGAAATAAAAAGGATGACGCCAGATTAATTATATGAAATAAAGCTAGACTAGTTGCACAAGGTTATAAAGAAACAAGAAGGAATTGACTATGATGAAACTTATGCCTCTGTAGCTAAAATAGAAGCCATTCATATTTTATTAGCATATGCATGTTATAAAAAATTTAAATTATTTCAAATGGATGTTAAAAGTGCTTTCTTAAATGGTTTTATAAATGAAGATATTTATGTTAAACAACCACCCGATTTTAAAAATTACAAATTTCCAAATCATGTTTACAAACTAAACAAAGCTTTATATGGATTAAAGCAGGCCGCTAGGGCTTATTATGATAGATTAAGTGGATTTTTGCTTGAAAATGATTTTGTAAGAGGAAAAATAGATTCTACTTTATTTATAAAAATTCATAACAATGATATGCTTCTTGTACAAATTTATGTTGATGGTATTATATTTGGATCCACAAATGAAAATTTATGTAAAGATTTTTCAGAATTTATACAAAATGAATTTTAAATGAGTATGATGGGTGAGTTAAATTTCTTTTTGGGTTTGCAAATAAAACAAACTAAAAATTTTGTTTTTATTAATCAATCGAAATATATTAAGGATCTTTTAGTAAAATATGGCTTAGAAAATGCTAAAACATTTGGTACACCTATGAGCACTTCTATAAAGTTAGATATTGATGATAGTGAAAAATCTGTTAATACAACTTTATATCGTGGCATGATTGGTAATCTATTATATTTAATCGCTAGTAGACCCGACATTATGTTTATGTGCTCGGTTTCAAGCTAATCCTAAAGAATCACATTTGTGTGCCGTAAAACGCATCTTTAGATATTTAAATGAGACAAAAGACTTAGGCTTATGGTATCCTAAATCTACATCTTTTGAACTTGTAAGTTATTCCGATGCGAATTTTGCCGGTTGTAAAGTTGATAGAAAAAAGAACTAGTGGTACATGTCACTTTCTAGGACACTTACTTGTTTCTTGGTTTAGTAAAAGTAAAATTCCTTAGCTCTTTCCACGGCCAAGGCTAAATATATTGTCGCCAGTAGTAGTTGGGCTCAAACATTATATATGAAACAACAATTAGAAGATTTTAAATTGTCTTTTCAAAATACTCCAATTTTTTGTGACAACACAAGTGCAATATGTTTAAGTAAAAATCCAATTCTTTATTCTAGACCAAAACCTATTGAAATTAGACATCAATTTTTATGAGATCATGTTAAAACAGGTAACGTTAGACTTGAATTTATTAGTATGGATCTTAATTTGGCGGATATTTTCACAAAACCTTTACCCGAAGATCGTTTTATTTTTATTTATCGAGAACTCGGTATGGCATGTTTAAATGATCTAGAACTATAATTTAAAGATTTTTTTTAATTCTAAAATAATGAATTATTTATATGAATAGTGTATTCACACTTTTCTAGGATGCTTTATTACTACCAGACAAACATCCTCCCCTATATATCTAACTCCCTTATATTCTATCTTTCCTCACACGATGAAGTCTTTCTATGTAGTTTTGGTAGGAAAACAACCCGGGTTTTGTACCTCTTGGAGAGTATGCGAGTTTCAAACAAAAGGAGTAAGTGATGCTAAATTTAAAAAATATCCATCTTACCCTAAAGCACTTAAAGCTATAGCTCTTTCTCCTCCTTTCACTCCTTGGGTGTCACCACCACCTTGGCCATTTGTCTTGCCGCCTCATATGCCTACTCTCACTAAAACTGAATCTTCCTCATCCGAGTCCTACACCAGAAATTCTATCAAATTTATGGTGAAAGAAAATGTGAAAGAAATCCTTCTTAAAGGGCATCCAAATAATTTTTGTTATGTGATTAATAATCTGAAAATGTAACTTCTTGTTAGTATAAATAAACTTGTTGTTATACTTGACTTTTATTTTATTGCATCTTCTGCCTTTGATAGGGGGGAGCTTATGTCATTTTTTTTCCTTTTTGTACATGACAAACAAGGGGAGAAGTGTGTGATTCTTCATTATTGTGCTAATATTCATTTCATTTTTTATGAATCACTTTGTTTATCATCATTAAAAAGGAGGAGATTGTTAAATGTAAATGTAATTAGTCATTTATAAATTTAACTTACTTATAATTATTGATAATTTTTTATTACTACTTTTGATGATAACAAACAAATTACTACGTATTATCAATATAAATATTACTTAAATTCTAGTAGATGATGTGTTTGTTTACTTACTTAATTAACTAGCTTGTGCTTTTTTTTTTTTATCTGTGTAATGTTTTTTTCTTGTATACATCATTTTTTTTGTTCGCTAGTTTTTTTAATTGTAATTTTTGTCTTTGTAAATTTTTGTCTGTTAATTTTTTTACATTTATTTTTAAACCTTTCAACTGTTCATTATTTTATTATAACATTTGAGTAAATTTTTTTTTTCTATCATAAAGTTACAGAAAACATCTTTTTAACAAAAGATGTCATCACATTATTTATTTTTCTTGTCATAATATGACGCCTTGTGGTCCAAACTCAATTTTTTCATCTCAAAAGTCATCCACCCACATGTCAAACATGTGATATCTATTGTTGGTCATTTCTAAGAAATGAAGAGACTCTTTTTTAGGAACGTAAATCTCTTGCCACTTGCCTCATAAAAATTCTAAAAACGTAATTTTTTTCTTCTTTTCCTTTTATTTTTTTCAGTGTCATCTCTTTTTAACTGCCAATATCATAAAAATAAAAATAAAAAAAAAATAAAAAATCACTAATTCTATTAACAATTTTTCTTTCAATCATAAAGAAAAATATTTTTTGGGACCAAAGGTAACTGTTATCTTTTTAGCACCAAATCTATTGAGTTATATATATAAGTACTATCAATTTTTTATGCGCGTTCCTTTGTATCTGAACATTATCTTTACACAATCTTTGAGATTGCCTTCTGGCTTTGAAAGGAATGCCAGCTATGCGTCAGTTTGACTGTGACAGCCCACAATTTCTCTTTGACAAAAACGTTTATCTATATGTACCATTTATATTACAAATCATTTTTTTTTGGACTTGATAGCACATGATGAAGTGCTTTGAACTTGGTAAAGATACAGATTTCTTGACTTGGCTTTGTTAATGGGTCTCCACGATTATTCCTGTAAGTTACATCTTATATATATATATATATATATATATATATATATCTGTGTGTGTGTGTGTGTGTGTGTGTGTACCCATTCATACTAGACAAATTTTTGTTACACAAGCAAATATCATGAGCATCTTAGGCCACTGTTGTTGGTCAAATTTGTATCCATCCTTGGGCCCATATATGACAAAACAAATGATGATGCTGGACAAGTTGTATCTTCATTCAATTGTTAGTTTTGTCATCATACATGTGCAATCTTTATTTGCACAGAAGTTGAATTTTTTTCGAATTAATGATAAAAATATTTGATATTATTTTTTATTTTTTTTTGCGTTTTGTTATCCTTAATAGCTAAACGTTTTTTAATTCCTTTTATATAAAAACATTTTAAAATATATATATATATATATATATATATATATATATATTTTGAACTCTGATCAATTAACACATTCTTTTACATCAAAAAGAAAAGGTGGTATTTTTCTTAACTAGTGAGTTCTGCTTTTAATAATCACAGTAGATTATAATCTGAGCCCACTCGATATCAGTTGTATTTTTGAATTTTTTTTAATAATTGCAAGTAGTCTGCATTGATTATTATTGGGCCCCAGAAATACTTATCTCAGATATGTTTTGATAGATATTACATCTCTACACGATTTTTGAGACCAATGATATTTTTTTTCTACTAAACATCATTCTCTCTATCTATTAGTCTACCATTTATCTCTCTTAGACAGAAATTGAAGATGAAGATTTGATATCACTCTATCCATCAGTTCTCATTTAATGCCTTTCCAAATTGATGAGTACACTTCGACATTCATATCTCCAACAATCATTTTAAGAAGATATATTTATCAACTCCAAGAAATCAGATGCAAGACACAACACAGAAAATACATCTAATAAGCTAGAGTGAAAAATTCTGAAAGGAGAAAGTTCTAAGAACTCAAGTGTCATATTTATCTTTTCAAACTCAACAACACTATATACTTCAAGAACAAGATTTATTGATGACTTGTTTGTGGTTATTTCAAGAAACTCAAGCTCAAATTTGTATCATTTCAATAGTATAAAACTTCATCTACTCTTTCTACTCCATTTGTAAAGATTTGAAGCTAGTTATTTTCTTTGGAAATATTTTGTAGCTGTTGTCGTTGCTATTGTACAAGTGGTGGTTTGATCCAACCATTAAGTGGATCAGATTAGTGAAGCGCGGGAGACAAAGGTAGCTCTTGGCGCGTGGACGGAGGCCGTATTTGGACGAACCACGTTAAAAATTGGTGTTATTTATTTTTCAGCTATTTATTTGCTTGTGTGTGTGATTTTTTTTAATTATCTCTTAAAAATCAGCAACTTAATATTTAAGCATATCTTTTTTTATTAAACACAAGTTTTTCTTTGTTAATAGAACTGCTGAAAAATAAGCCTTTAAAAATAAAAATGAATTTTGATTTAATAAATTCAGAGTTAATTTGTCTTGAAAATATTTGTTGTTCTTGTCAAAAAGTAATTTCAGGAACTTAGTTTGTTTCGTAACTATTCAGTTTTTTTTAAAGCTGAAAAGTGTTGTTAACTTATTTCCTTTATTTATTAAACTATTTCAGATTCCAATTTAATAAACTTTTAAATCAGAAAATTTATTCAATTTGTATTTCTATTGCTATCTTTTATGATCTCATTTAATCAAGCAATCTAAAGATTTGTTTTATAATTTCTGGTTTATTTAATTAAATTAATTTAGTCCGAAAATCAGTTTTTTTTATAAGGCTAAAATTTTAATCAAAATGAAAAGTTTGCAATACTCAATTCCCCCCCCCCCCCCCCCCCCCCCCCCTCCTTGAGTTATTTCTGGGCAACAAGGAAGATATGTTTATGGCCTAAAAGACAATGTTAAAGCCCTTAGATACTACTATTTCTCTCCCATAAGGTCACATTTGAGTATGTTTAATGTCATCTAGACTAGTAATCATAGATGGAAAGGTCAGTATGTGTTCGGGAGGGGTGATTGGGAGTTCAGAAGCAACGAGAAGGATAAGTCATTTAAGGTTTCGCATCAGTGGAATGGACCGAATAGAATAGGTACACTTTTACACTTTCTTACATATTGCTTCTCTTTAAGCCTCAGTGTCTTAACTTCTATATGATCTATTTCAGTAAAGAAGGCCCCCTAACTTCCAGCTCCGGTGCAATACTTGGTGGAGTCTTACTGCGTGCCTAAGCCTACCAAATTTAAAGATTTATTTTATGTGACAAAATTTATAAGCGTCAGATATCACACCCCTCCAGGTGGGGTGTCTCCAATTGAGGTAGCCATCCATTTGTAAGACATAGTGTTTTTTGGGTCCAACCCATAGTAAGAAGTTGATCAATGTCCTGAGGCCAAAGATGAGATAGGTAATTATTCTTCTAATCATCCTTACTATTTATTGAAAAACTTTTCTTCTCGTCCTTACTATATGTTCATTACTTTGCTAATTGTTCATCTACGCAATTCATTCTCCTACCTCTTCAGATCATCCTTTTGAGTCCACATTTAGTCTTAGACAACTTGATCAGACTCAAATTGTTCTAACTCGTCGCAGGAAAATTGAAGCTGAGTAAAACAGAAGATTGATGTTGAGGCTAGGGCCAAGAATAAGGTAGATGCCTAAAAAAGGGATGACGCTGTGGAGAGGAAGTAAGTAGAGGTTGTTGCTCAGAGGATGGCCAGGGCCGAAGCTCCATCTAGGGACAAAGATAAAGGGAAAGACCCCATGCCCCCGTCCCTACTGAAGTGGGGGACAAGAGGCCACTTAAAGATCCAAGGACTCATGGTGATCCAAGGTTCCTAGAGTTAGAGTCGTTGCTGAGATGGTATAGGTGAGGGAATGCCTGCTTGTCACCTATTCCGAGCATAGGGATCAGCCTCCCGTTACAGGCAAGTGGAAGACTTTAAATTTAATCCTTCTCACTTGGTGACATTAGAGGATCTCAAACGGGACCCTGATTCCATTTATCATCACGTGAACAATGAAACTGACCTCTATGCTTACTATGGCCATAGTAAGTGTTTTGAGTTTCTGAGGGTATATGATCCAGACGCCCTGTAAAGGTTGGCCTAACATTATCTAGAAGTGGTAATATTATCAAACTTATTTTTGTCTTATACTTTATTCATTTTTACTACTTTTCTCAACTCCCAGCTTTATGGACAAAGCTCTATGGCCACGACCATTCCAAGAGAGAAAGTTGTCACCAATCACATGGCTTATAAGGATTAGAGAAGAGCAATAGAGTCACTGATGAAGGAGAATACAGAGTCAAATGATAGTCTGTAAGAGATGACAAATAATTTGAAGAATACCTAAACTGAGTTAGAGCAGAAGGATGAGGAAGTCACTGCCAAGATAATCTCTCTTAGTCAGGCTGAAAAGGAGGTCAACGAGTTAAAAGACCAGGCCAGTATGGATGCTGCTAAGTTAAGGAGCTGGGAAGAGTCTTTAAAGAAAGAAAATCACTACTAGGAAGAGTCTACCAAGCCTTGGAGATGTCTAATCAGAAACTTGTACAGGTTGAAGAAGCTTTGGCAAAGGCCGAGAAGGCAATGATGGAGAAGTACAAATCATCTGCTGATTATAGTAAATATAGTTTGGACTTATTTCTTGATGACTACGAGGAACTAAAGAAGAGGGTCATAAAACACTACCTTGATATAGTCATCGGAGTCAAGAAGTGGGAAGGTGATGATGCAGAGGCTACAACACTTACTGCCGAACAGATGGAGCAAGAGTCCGCTTCTAAGGACCAATAAATTATTAACAGTGATCAAGTTCCTACCAATGAGGCTGCTCCTCTCCCCGTTGAAAATAATTCCATTATTGACGCGCCTATTCCTACCGCTACCGAAGATGTTCCATTGGCCTGATCTTCAAGTGTTTGTCGTTGAACAATTTTTACTATATCTTTAATGATTATGTTTATGTCTTTTGTTTGTAATGATTAATCCTTTGTCACATATGTTATCTTTATGTTTATGCTCATTATGTTGATTTTGAAAATATTTACATGAGTTTGGATGGATCAAACTATATTTGAAATGTTTGGCACAAGGAAATATAATCGTATGTCTTTAACCCAGTTACTTATAGACTTATGGAATTATTGTGGCATTTTTCCTTTTGGCCATATCAACTTACTACCTGCCTTGGTATTTAGGATGGGCATGCTAACAGTTTAGTCTTACGATCATGTGGTCATCTTATTTCCAACTTGATCCGCCTTACTTGCTACTAGTTTTGGATGAACCTGAGTTGCCCTAACTTAGGATATACTAATGCTTGTGCCAGCTTACAGGTCAAATAAATGGATCTCATTATCCTGACAAAGTGTCAACATTGGTTACTAGAGTCAACCAAATTTATTAGGATATATACTTGTATTAGTCAGTTATAGTCAGATCTTGTCATTTATAAGACTACACTAGATTTTCCATACTTGGTAAGACTTCTTACTTGCGATATGTCCTAAGACAAGACTATACATGAAGTTGAACTTCTTATTCATGACCTGTTTAGAGACGAAGTCATACATGAAGTATTTGGTAAATCATATTAATGATATGGGCATATCTTATACCCACAAAACAAAGAAAAATGGAAGTAACAACATTCTTGGAGGAAATTGGAACTTTTTATTCACCACTGAATGGAATTACAAATAAGGAAAAGACTTTACATTTCACTATTGATAGTACTTCCTTAAGTGATTAGCGTTCCATGGATTTTTGAACTGCTCCCCTTTCAAGGTCTCGATCCTATACGTTCCTGGTTCTATGACAACATATATTCTATATGGACTGTGCCAATTGGGTTCCATCTTATTTCCCTTCTGGATGACCTTCTTTAACACAAAATCCCCTTATTTTAAGGTGCCCCATTTTAAATTTTAGAGGGTTTAGATTGGTATAGCCCTCGCCCTTCTGACCAAGGAAAGTACACCTTGTCGATAGGCAAGGAGTTTAGGGTGCCTACTGGCCATCAGAAGGTGACTTTTTAAAAAAAAATGAGCGTAAAATGAAAACTGTAAATTTGAATCATGCAAGGTTGAGACCGTTGAAAAAGGTATTCAGAGTCCTATAAGAATCCATTAGGACACTCTCGGTTTCTTGAGTTGAACAAAGTCAAACTGGGTTTGGAAGCACCCGATGGCTTCTAGACGGGGGGGGGGGGGGGGGGGTGGAGTAAAAAGGTTCATTTATGCAAACTGTGAAGCTGATTTGGAAAGGGGATTCAGAGCCCTAGGAGATTTCATTGAGATTTGCTCAGCTTGGAGAGTTGACTAGGGTTAAACGAGGCTTGAAAGCTCCCGATGGCCTCTGGATAAGCTCTCGGAGTAAAAAGGCATGTTCATGCAAATCGTGAGGCTCGTTTGGTCACGGCATGGAGCATTGGAAAGAGAATTCAGTTTCTTAACATGTTTCATTTAGCTTCACTCAGCTTGAAGAGTTAGCCAAGTTCAAATGGGGTCCATAAGTGCTCGATGGCCTGTATATTAAGAGTCATAGTGAAAAGGCACGTTCGTGTGAACCCTAGGGTCGATTTACACACGGTACAGACTGTTAGAAATGGGATTTCATTGAGTTTTGCTAATTTTAGAGAGTTGACTAAGGTCAAACGGGGCCCGAAAGCACCCAGTGGCCTCTAGATCTGGTCTCAGAGTAAAAAAGGAACTTTCGTATGAATTGTGAGGACGATTTACGCACGGTATGGATCGTTGGAAAGGGGATTTAGAGCCCTATAAGATTTTGTTAAGCTTTTCTCGATTTAGATAATTGACCAAGGTGAAACGAGGCCCGAGGGCACCCGAGGGCCTCTTGATCAGGGTTCGAAGTGGAACCTAGGGTCTTTAGAGTGAGAGGGGGGAGTGTTAGGGACCTATGGAGGTGCTTAGGGAGGTACTAGGATGGGGTGTCTATAGAGCCTCTCGATGGGAGAGCTTGGAACAAGCAGAGGTCATCTAAAGATAGACACCTCATCGATGTTTTAAGGGTTGGGACCCTATTGGGGGTTAAAAGGTTGTTGGTTAAAGGGCTGAGGTCAATTATACGAACCCAAGGGATGGAGACAACCAATTCAGAGGATCTAAAGAGTGGAAAGGACTGATTCAGAGGGTCGGGATTAGTTATACGGACCTAAAAAGTTAAAATGATCAGTTCAACAATTTGATGTCTATTATACGAACCTAAAGAGTTGAAATGATCGATTCAAAGGGTTGAGGTCGATTCTTCAGACATAAGGGACGACGATGACCGATTTCGAGGGTCAATGTGGGGACCTAGGGATTGAAATGACCGATTCAGAGGGTTGACATCAATTATGTGGACCTAAAGAGTTGAGATGATCGATTCAGGCTGTTGCGAGGAAATTTTACAGATCTAGGGATTGAAATGACCAAATCAGAGGGTCGAGACCAGTTCTACGGACCTAAGGTTTGAAATGAAAAATTTAGCGGGTCAAGGTCAATTTTGTTGACCTAAAGAGTTAAGACGATCAATTTAGGGGGTCGAGGTAAATTCTGTGGACCTAAGTATTAAAATGACCAATTCAGAAGATTGAGGTAAGTTCAACGGACCTATGGCTTGAAAAGATTGATTTAGCGGGCCGAGGTCGATTCTGTGGACCTAAACAGTTGAGATGATCGATTCAGGGAGTCGAGGACGATTCAACGAACCTAAGCATTGAAATGACCAATTCATAAGGTCAAGGTCAGTGCTATGGACTTAAGTTTTGAAATGACCAATTAAGAAGGTTGAGGTTGATTTTGCGGACCTAAGGATTGAAATAACTAATTTAAAGAGTCGAGGTCAGTTTTGCGGACCTAAGGTTTGAAACGACCAATTCAGTGCGATGAGGTTGATTCTGTGGATCTAAAAAGTTGATACGACCAATTCAAAGGGTCGAGGTCAGTTATGTGGACCTAAGGTTTAAAACGACCGATTCAGTGGGTGGAGGTCAATTTTATGAAGCTAAAACTATCGATTCAAATGAACGATGGCAGTTTTACAGACCTAAGGTTTGAAACAATCGATTCAGCGGGTCGAGGTCGATTCGGAGGACATAAAGATTTAAGATGACTAATTCAGGAGGTTAAGGTTTGAAATGACTGATTTAGAGGGTCGAGGTCAGTTTTGTGGACGTAAAGAGCTGAGACGACTAATTTAGAGGGTCGAGGTCAGTTTTGCGGACCTGAGGATTGAAACAACAGATCAGGGGGTTGAGGTTGATTATATGGACCTAAAGAGTTAAAAATATCAATTCAGAAGGTCGAGGTCAATTCTTCGGACCTAAGGTTTGAAATGACCGATTCAATGGGTCGAGATCGATTCTACAAACCTAAGGTTTGAAATGACCGATTCAGGGGGTCGAAGTCAATTCTGAGAAACTAAGGTTTTGTGGATAGGAAGCATTTTCTAATTGTGGCTTTGTTGGGGAGAGTATTGGTTATCGCAGGTGTGGGCGTACTTTGGACTTTGGTTATACCGGGGAGTACGCTGGTGACGAGAGTGAGTGCTGATGCATCTGTTCGTGATGCTCACTACAAGAAATTGTATATTTTGAATAAAAAAAATCATAGCCAAATGTTTACATTTCGTTGCTAAAGATATTAGACAACGATTTTTTCCCGTAGTAGTGTCGTGGAAAAAAAAACCCGGGCTAAAGGTATATGAGAACGGAAATGAGTTTCGTGGCCAATAGTAAACTTAGTAGCCACGAAAAAAATCGTAGCATATTGTACACCTTTTCGAAACGATTTTTTCTCGTTGTTGTTTGTCAAAAAAAAATTGTGGCAGATGGTACAATTTTGTGGCAAATTCTCCTATATATTCTTAAAAAATCGCGACTAAATAAGTTTTCAGTTGTTGCCACCACTAAAAATCGTTGCAAATAGACTTTTCTAAAAAATTTGTCTACACATAAAAATCGTGGCTAATGTTATATATTATTATTTTTTTGTGGCTAATGTTTTACATTATTATTTTTTGTGATTAATGTTATTATCATTTTTAATATTATTTTAACTATTATAACTAGTTTATTTTCTTTCCAAATAGTTATCACAAATGTCATTTTCATAATGACAAATAACTAATAATTTTAATACTTTGCAACATTTAACATGTTCATCCACATACTCAAAAAATAATTAAAATGTAAAATCATGTTCACAAAGTAAATTTATTTAAAATGCAATGTGTTATCAACAAATTAAGGCCCCATCTTTGTGCCAAAAATTTCACGCATGTCATAATATCTAATCGCAAAAATACACCATTTGTGTGCCAAAGTTGCACATAAAAGGTAAGTCATAATATCTGATAATAAAAGTAAACAAAAATATCACGGTCGGCATAACAATCTCCTAAATTTTCACTTCGGTTCGTCCCATCCAAATATGTTTTGACAATAAGAGTCCTCATCCCTTAATATCTGCAAATCATCATAAAAAATTGTCAGTTAAGTTCTATAAATAAGAATAATAAAATCATTATTTATTACTTGAATAGAAAAAGATCTCTCGGATGACAATACCATTGAACTAAAGATGATGTGGATTGCATTTCTCTCGAAATAAGCAATGATTGAATGATCTTATCAGATTCAACTTACTTAGCTAAAATGGTGTCTATGAGTGCTAGTTGAGAAGGCGTCTCCTCTTGTTACTTCATTGTCTCCTCATGGTGAGCTGCAGACTCCATCTCTTGGGCTTTTAGGCTCTCCATCAACTCCTGTTGAGCTCTATCAGACTCCTTAAGATCTTACTCTAATTGTGCATTAGAAGTAGTTTCTTTGGGACCATGCCCAAGCCCATTAATATACCTTGATCTCGTACCGAGCACACGATCCGCTATCTCGTCTTGGCTCAATAATGGACCCTCCTCAAATACATACTCAAACTCAAGATTTTTCATCTCCTCCTGAGTAAAAGAAATATACAATTAACATCCAAACATATTCAAAAATTTTAAATATTTTATACCTAAAAACATTGGCATACTTTTCTTTATTTTAAATGAAAACCAATATGTTCAAACTTAATCTCGCCCTCTCCTACAAAAAATATAACTCAACATAGCTTCCAATAAAATATTTTATATTTTAAAAAAAATCAGTAGAGTATCCTTTATTTTTACATTAAAACTTACCTGTTCAATCCATTTAAAAATCAACTTCAATACAAAATAATCCACCATACTTAATCCCAGCCTCCAAATCAATAAATAAAACTCAACCTACTTAACCCAATAGAGTGAGACATAAAATAAATCGCAATTTTACTTGCATAGATTTATTCGGCTTCGGGAGACATCCAATTCCTATTTTTACAATGGGTTTCTTTATAAAATTCAATCTTGTTAGGCTCAACATCACTACCCGCCTTTACTTTTTGTTAAAATATAATGAGTATATAATTAGAAAACATATTTAAGGCAAAAACATTTTAATCTAAAAGTAAAAAAATATTTTCTGTTCATGATGAACAACCAGAAATGCCTTGGATCCTTTGTTGTGCCTTACAGTTTGCTTTTCTTGATTGTTTTTGTTTATCTCACATCGTTTCTCCAATATATATATATATATATATATATATATATATATATATATATATATATATGTGATAAATCATTAAATTAGATATAAAAGTTATCATATTAGATAATTAAAATAATTGCAATAATCTTGTACCTCATATCTTGGATCAGCAAAGAAATCACACAATTCGTGCCAATTTGCCTCGGTACAACCACTATGTGGAAATTTTGGCAGACTATTCATGCTCAAGAGGCCTTCCTTTCTCTTTGGAAATTTCTATCCGCTACTTCTTTCCAGTGTCTTTGACCATTTTTTCCAGCCCTCTACCTTTAGTAGGTTCACGAACTCTTTGTTTCACCCTAGTTGAGGCTATGTACATGCATTGATTAACACACAGATATAAAACTAAACATCACATTGATATAAAGAATGCAATAATAATCTCTTTTATACTCTAAAACATACTACATCGTTTGAGACTTTTAATTATGCCTTCTACCTTATTTGTTTCTATCTATATACAATGCTATTCAAGTTGTTAGCAACTTGAATAGCATACTACTATATAAACCAAAGTCTCTTGCAAAAATTATTAACAATATGATATTGTGAACTTCATTAAGTATTTGATAGTCTTGGTAAGTTAATCTTTGAAGTTCTCATATCTGTCTAAGACTGCATTCAACTTCTTCTTTTCACCGAGGGGTACCTACTACTACAATTAAGTATCTGATACTATCTAAGCATACTACAATTAATTGCTAGAGTTACCTGTTATATCATTTTGCAATGGCGAATTAAAGAAGAGTAAGATCAAAAAAGTAAGATTAGAAGAACAAAGAGCTAAAGGTATGTCTTCTCAGAATTTTTAGTAAACACTTCATTGAAAAGAGTCTTTCACACCACCTTTAAGCATAATTGCCTTTTCTCTCCTCTAAAAATCATACACGTTCGAAGGATTCCCTCTATTAACCCTAACATTCACATACCTTCAAATGATAATATTTAAGTAGAAATCAAAGCAGTAAGTAAACTACAACAATGACATCATACAACTAACATCGACCCAGTACTGATCACCCACAATGATAGTATTGTATGAAAGGTAAGAAAATATAAATAATGCCCTTCTCAAAAGCCTAAAATTGACAGTTTTTTTCCTTTTTCTTTTAGATGATACCTTTTCTTACCATTATCCTACCTAATATGACACACGTTAGGAAATCCGAATAGAACAGAGGTTTGATTTGAAGTAACAACCTAGTCCCTACTACTTAATAACATTTTGACCTAGCATGTTGGGCTTTATTACAACTTGCTCATTAGATAGCGATAAGTGTGCGGGGTTGCTCTGGTCTTCTTAAAAAGATCATCGTGAGTGACAATTGGAGGGTCAACTTTCTCAGCAAATGGAGGAGGGGGTGAAGAAGTCATTCCATTGTTGTGAGAATAGGATTGGGCAATAGCAGTGGTGGTGGTGGGAGAGGGAGTGAAGGTGAAGGTGGAAACTGATGTACTCGAGTGGAGGGTACGGTAGCTGGAGTAGGTGGTGTAGTCTCATTATTGTTCACAATCGTTTCTTAGCCATGAAACTTCCTCTTAGAAGCTGGCGCAGCGAGACCACGCTTAATTTCAGCATCACCAGAACTTCTATTTAAATTTAACTTTTTGGCAGAACCCATCTCCACGATCATTTTTATTTCCTGTAATGGTAATTTCAACATTATTGTTGCAATCTATCTCCTCATCATTAAACTTGTTTACAAGTGTCTTTTCAACTGGGCAACATCCACTGATTCCAACCGGCCAACATCTGAGACAACATTGTAGCTGTATAATGACTGAACTATCACATGTTTAACATCAAGTTTTTATTTGACATCATTAGCAATTACATTCATATCAAAGGATCTTAATGGATGAATTTGAATTCCATTCATACCAAGGAGCTTAATGTGACAGGAAAAGATGTCGAGGACTTGTTGGTTTCTCTTATCTTGGATAATCGTATTCATGGACATACTGATCAAGTTAACCGATTGTTGAAGCGTGGAGACATGTTGTCTTTGAACTTGAAAAAACATGAATAAAAATACAAATAAAATACAAATAAAACATGTCTGGACTAACCGCGTCCTCATCGGACTCTCGATTGACCAAATTGACTACTATACGCTTCTTTTTGGGGTTAGAAATGGCCGTTGAGAGGCATAAACTGAAAACCACAACTTGGCGGCCTAAAAATATATATAAAACATCAAGAGAAACCATAGTAACTTGTCTAAACTAACCGTGCCCTCATCGGGCTCTCGGTTCGCCAAATTGACTAGCATATACTTCCTCTTGGGTTAAAAATAGTCATTGGAGGGCAAAAAATGAAAACTACCTCGCTGCCTAAAAATAGATACAAACACATAAAGAGATATGAAATTAACTTCTCTAAACGAACCGCGTTCTCATTATACTCTCGGTAGGCCAAATTAACTAGTATACGCTTCTCTTCAGGCTTAAAATGGGTGTTGGGGGTGAAAAATAACCACCTAGCGGCCTAAAATTAGGTACAGACACATCAAGAGATACTAAATTAACTTGTCTAAACTAATCACATCCTCATCAGGCCCTCGGTTGCCCAAATAAACTAGTATAGGCTTCTTTTTGGGGTTAAAAATAGGTGTTGAGGGGTGAAAATTGAAAGCAACTTAACGGCCTAAAACAAGTACAATGGGCTCTTACAATGGATTTAATTCATTGCAAATATTTTTTGTAACAATTTTTACCCGTTAAAATAAACCTGTTTTGGTGTAATGCATTAAAGCAGTTACTAGTGTGTGCATAAGCATATGTCGTGTGTACCTTATAAAATTCCATTAAATTAGATTAGAGGGGCATTAGATTTATTACCTTGGCTGTCCATAGGATTGTCACATGATTGCTTGAGACGAATGCGCCGAATCTCCGGATTACATGGCTTGTACAATGGGAGGTTGCACATCGTGTACAATAACATATTTTAACTCGTCTATGGTGGTTGTTGTCATTGTAGATGATCTAGTTGATATCATCCAACTAGAACACCCCGGTGCAATGCTAAATGACACATATAGATGCATACTCCAACTAAGTTACATCTAATAAATAAGTAATAATAAGTTAAGCACAAAATAAATTAGTGTAAACATAAATAACTTCTTAATTGAATGTGAGTAAAACAAATACATTAGTTTAGTGAAATATATGTTAATGATTGGCCTATATACATATTTCTAACAAATATACATGATTTATTCAAAAAATAAATGCAAACACGCACCTAATAGGACTAATAAATAATGTTAAAAGAGTACAGTGGGGCAGATATACAGTGGTCCCTAATTTTAATCCTAGCATATTGTTTGTAAGTAGTGCTTGACATATACATACGAATCTACAATTTACTGTGTAATATTGGGATAAAATTATAAATAGAGTGACATTTGTAGAAGAGAAATTTTATGAATACATAGAAATCTATAATTTACTTTGTAATATTGGGAAAAAATTATAAACAGAGTGACATTTATAGAAGAGCAATTTTATGTTAAGAGTTATTTAGAGTATGTGGACACTTTCACACTATAGTCAAATACTTTGATCAATATAAGCAACAAAATAGCTATGTCAATCTTGTTATGCAGGGTATTGTTATAGGTAGCTCGAGCTGCAAACAAACCTTGCCTTTGTTTTGACTAGACTCATTTAATAATTGAGCTTAGGAATTGAGATTGACAATGATTCTTTTAGATAGTGAGCAGGTTTGCATCGATGAACCCGAGGTGTTCATCAGAAGTCTAATAATGGTGTTTTATAATCTGATTAGATGCTTTATATTGAAAACTTCTAGGGATTCCTCCTCCTTTAAGTCAGTTTTTAGGATGCTTTCCACTTGTTGAATGAATTCTATGAAATATTGTAAAATTTCGAAAAGCTTTTAGCTCAACCAACAAAATTTGATTAAAAAAAATAACAGCACTCTTGAAATTTATGGAATATTATTCAGTAAATTATTTTAAATCTGTAAGGAAATTTCAAGATCTAGAAGCTTTGTGGGCTGCATTTCCAGTATGTTTATCTAGTGGTTCAATGCACAAGGTTTTGATAAATAAATATAGTCTTCATAATTATATTCATAATGGTCCGCTTACAACAGGATGCCAAAACTCTTCATAAAACTTTCCAAGTTACTAATAAAAGAAACCAAGAAAGAAACAAATAAGATGTCTTAAGCTATCCAATTACTAATTATGCTAAATCTAATTAAACTAACAACCTGGAAATAAAAGTTTGTGCCAAGTGCTAAGGCATTTACAATTTCTAAGCTTACATTAGAATTTCATAAAGTTCTGAAACACGCCCAATGTAGTTACACTTAAAACTTTAGTGAAGAATTGCCAGCAATGGGTTAGTCATCTTGAGAAATAAGATTCTTCAATGTATAAACTGATGATGAAAAGCATATATATAAGTCAGCTAATGAACTATCGGTGATCATATACAACTCGAGCTACTATTAAAACTATCAAGGTATCAGCTTCTCAATCATATCAGCACAACCAACTTTTCAACTTTTTAGTTTTTTATGTATTTATTTCCTTTAGGCCTTAAGTTATATTTTGGGCCATCAATTCAACACTAGCACCCTTTGCTATAGTCCACTTCTATATTTCAAAGTTCACATATGATACCACCATTAAGAAATAGGTCAAGTTACTTGGATCCCATTTCATTCATAAACACAAAAAGTTTGACCACCAAAACTCTACTTTCAGCATACCGCTTGGCAAACCCAGATGTTTCATTCATATAATGACATTTTAATTCAGATATCTTTAACAGAATTCAGACGGCTTTGGCTGCAAAAAGACAACTGCACATTGATTTACTAAAATTAATTTTCAAATGCCAAGATTTATTTCATAAAATATGGATGTGTTAAGTTTCAGCATTATATCTCTGTTCATTTATTTAAGATTCATTAATTGTTATTTGTTACTATACCCAATAGAGGGTGTGAGTTTTGTCACAAAATTATCATTTTTAAAATTTTACGCTCTAGGTTAATAAAAAATCGCATTTTATAAAGAAGGAAAGTAGGCAAAATTGACATTACCTTCACTCGAAGAAGCAGAAATTGCTGCACTATCATCGAGCTCAGAGCCATTATTACCAATTATGTTATCAGATTCAACACTTTGTTCACCTGCAGTTGAGCCGTTGTGGTTTTTCCTTCCCAGTTTCAAAAGCCGTCTAAAACCTTTTGATGATTCTTTTACCTGAGGATTTTGCAAAGCGTCTGGAATCTTCTCCAACTTTTGATTTATAAAATCGGAAACATTTCCTTTATCACTTTCTGCACGTGTTGGCAAAGTCTCTAAGGTCTAAGCCTAATTGGGGAGCCTTGTCGTACTCTGAATTTCGTGGTACATGGGTCTTCTATTAACGAGACCTGCGCAAAATAGGATTGGTAAGGTTCCTCAGCCATACCAATTCCTGAAAACTTAGGTGATTCCTTCTCCACGTGACTTGTCATCACCTGATATCGAGCATATTCCATCAGAAAAATCAGACCAAGAAGATACTTCAATCAGTTGCTTACAATAATTATATATTGTATACCAAAAGAAATGGATTAAGGGCGTGTTTGGCAATTCAATTCCAAGGTTCGGAATTGGAATTGAAATGTCAATTTCAATTTCGTAAAATTTAAATTGGCCTTTCAATTCCAATTTCAAACCTTAGAATTGGTAGCCAAACGGACCCTAAGTAAATTCTGAAGTGCAATGAAAAATGAATTCAAGCCTCCAGCAAGTTCTTCACTTCTTTGCAGTGAGCCAATTAATTACTCCCTACACCCCAAGTAGAGAATTTCATTGCTCATTTGGGACGTCCCAAATTAAGAGTTCATTTTTCTTTTTTAGACGTAAACAATGAATTCGATTCCACAGTAGTGAATTTGATTTATGTGTATCCCTGAAAAATGCCTTTTTTAAGGACTCTTAATTTGGGATAGAGGGAGTATGTCATTTGTTGAGAAGAACCTTAAAATCCGTTTTGTTTCAATAATAAGCTATAAATGTATTATATCCAATGTTTAAAAAGGCGAAAGGCGAGGCGAGGCGTAAGCCTTGAGGCGCTTGAGCCTCACGGAAAAGAAAAGAAAAAAAGGAAAAAAATATATAAAAAGTCTAATAAATTCACAAAAAATTAATCCAACACATTAAATGATGCAAAAGGGTCCATAATCATTCAATCCATCAAAAAAAAAAAAAATAGCAACTACAACAAAAAAACAGTGAATAATATTAAACATCATGTAAATAAATAAATAAAAAGTTACTAAATTTATTACAAAAAACAAGTTATTATAGGTTTATTGGAAAAAAAATAATTCAACTACAATAAAAAAATGTTATTACAAAAAAAAAGTTGTTACAAAAAACAGTGAATAAAACATATTTTTTACCAAAAAAACAGTAACTTTATTGGAAAAAAACAATTTTTTTATTAAATTTATAATATAAAACAATTTTTTTATAATATAAAACAAACTGGTTTTGTATGTTTAAAACTAAAAACAAGTTTATAATATAAAACAAAAAAGTTTTTACAAAAATAACTAAAAAAAGGTTTCATATGTTAAAAAGAAGCAAATAGTGGGCCGGAGTCTTTACCGTAGACTAAACACTAACTAAAAATAGTCTTGTATGTTTCGCATAAGTTTTTTTTACCAAAATACTGAATATAAACTAAAAAATGAAGGCCAGAGTCTTTACCGTAGAGAACGAAGGCCGGAATTGAATAATCTTAGGCCGGAATTGAAGAAGGAAGGCCGGAACTGAAGTTTCAGAGGTTGGAAAGAAGTTTCGGAGATCGGAATGAAGTTTCAGAAGTTTGTTTTTAAAACTAGGGCTTACGAGTTGTGAAAAAAGGTTTATTTTTAACTTACGATCCTTTTTATTTTAAAGTAACTTGAGTTTTTTTTTTTAGACCAGCAAGAGGCGTACGCCTCATAGCCTTGAGGCGCAACGCCTCGGATACAAAAGGCGTAAGCCTCACTATACAGTCTTGAGGCTTAAGCCTCAAGGCTTTTTTTCCTCGCCTCGCCTCACCTCGAGGCGTACACTTCATTCGCCTTTTTAAACATTGACTATATCACTAATCTACAATACCAAAGCATAAAGCAAGAGTGAGAGTGAGAGTACAATTGGATACAGGAATGGGAGCAAGAGCACAAGAGGTGTAATTTTCAATAAAACCATGAGTTTGTAAGAGCCCCACACACACACAAGCACACGCACACACACACACACACACACACACACACACACACACATATATATATATATATATATATATATGAACTTTAATACGCCTATACAAAAAATTTAAGTCCATTTAATTTCAAGATGGAGCTGGCCTAGTGTTTGAAAGTTTAGTTAGCATACATAGGTTTGAGTCGCATATCTCGCATTTCAAGCATTTAGAGTGAACATCCAACGACGTAACCAGTCAAAATAGCATTTAACCACAAGAAATGCTTGGTAACGTGAATGGACCACCGGATTAATGCTAAATTATGCACAAGTTGAAGCTCACGTAATCAAATAATGGAAGAGTTACAGAACTCCACAAGTAGGAGTAGCTATTTGTAGCCCATAAACGTTGACATAGAATCAAAATTATAAAATAATGTATGCCAAATGAGATTATTGTAGATTGAAATTACAGAAAAATAATCTAATAATTGTTTTGAAACAAACATGTAAATCAATCAAATCTACACATGTACCATTATCTAACTTCAAAGTGGGATAAATAAGCACTTTTGATACCAGAAGTGCTTCTAAGGTGTTTGGAGTGCAAAAGTATAATTGGTTTATCTAAAGAAAAAAATGTACAAATGTAAAACTATATCTCATAACTATGGGTTATTTGACCTTTGACCCATTTGTTATTTGTATTGTGACTTTTAACACTCAAAGTTTTGCTAATATAGGTTTGACACACATGAGTATCATATAGACTAATAAAAAATATAAGAGATCATCAAATAGTAACATAAAAGAGTATGCAATGACACTTTTGGGTGTGTAACCTATATTATTCAGAACTTTGGGTGCCAAAATCATGATACACATAACAAATGGAATACCAAAAAAAACATACCATCATTAACAACATGGCTTTCTTTGGCAGTGGCCATTGCAGCTTTGCCAAAAAAAAAAAATCCTACAAATTTGTTCTCATCATTTTTAAATATATCATGTGCTAAGTTGAATCACATGATTATGACAAAGATTATCAAGGGAAATCCCCTATTCTAAAATGCATAAAAATCATGAATTCTTAGTTATGACTAGACAAAATCTATATTTAGTTTACTATTCATACTTTATAAGAACTGTGTTTTGGTGTGCGTGCGTGTGCGTGTACGTGTACGTGTGCGCGGTGCGTGTGTGTGTGTGTGTGTGAGTGAGTGAGTGAGAGAGAGAGAGAGAGAGATAGAGATAGATAGAGAGATAGAGAGATAGATAGATAGATAGATAGAGAGAGAGAGAGAGAGAGAGAGAGAGAGAGAGAATTACCTTAAGAATTTGGGCAAACGAGCGGCGACGAAGGTGGCATGACAGCGGTGGCGGAGTTGGTGCAGAGGAGCGCTGGCAGAGTTAGTGCAGAAGTTTAGGAAAGGCAAGGGGAATAGGAGATTTTTGGTGGGGTGGGGGGGGGGGGGGGGGGGGAGAGGAATAGGTGGGAACCAAGAGAGGGAAATTAGGGGGAATGGGTGGGAACATGGTGTTATTTTAGGTTTAGGATTTTTTTTTTCTTATTTTTCCCCCAAAATTTAATTTTTGGCTACAAAAATATTTTGTAACATAATAATAAATCAATTATCCACGAAATATTTTGTGGTTGACTCCAATTATTTTGTTGGCAAAAAAATTGTATTTTTTACCTTGTGCGAAAAAATGGCGCCTAATTTTTACTGACAATTTGGCAATGAAATTTGCTAATTCGTGACCAATGTTTACTTAATGACCACAATTTAAATTTCGTTGCTAAAAGGGATTATTTAGCCACAAAATTATCTTTATAGACAAATAAATTGTTGTTAAATATAATATTTATTGTAGTGGTTACTGGGGATTAACAAGAACTTTATAAATGGTTTGGTACTTCTTAATGGGTTATTCTAGGAGTAATGACGTTCTTGAGTTTGCGAGAATTTTTCGGGAATTTTTGAGTAATTTTTGGATTTTTCTGGAATTTTTGCAACAAAATTTTGAGGGGGCTACCGATATGCATGGCTGGGGAGGTGCCTATCGGCATATGTCACTGACTTTTGGGCTTCTTGGGTAAGAGAAAAGGTCATTGTCGATAGGCTGGTCCAGGGACTGCAAATCGGCATTCCCCTTAGCCACCTATCAAAATGGGGCGACCCTCTTCATTTTTTCACACCTTCAAGTGATTAAATTTCTTGCTTTGTCTCTTCAAATGTCAATTTCGAGCCTATTTTCTTCATAAGAACTCATGGAGGGAATATCTGACAACAACAATAATAATTGTACGTCGGTTGATGATTGGAAGGGTTTGGAATAAAGGGTTATCGTGCCCTTGGCATTCTGTAATGAGAATGTGTAGGACAATTTCGAGCCGGTGATGGAAAAGAGGGTTATACTTAGGGAGTCGACACATCACCATTCTGTGAGGGTGAAGAACCCTAATGGTTATGTAAGTATTTCACCTCTAGTTTCCATTCTTTTTCTTTTTCTTTTCTTTATTTCCTTTTTATCCTTGGTACGCTGAAGGATTTTTCTTAATTTCTTCACAGATTGACATAGCTTCTTCGAGCATTCGATCCAGGGGCCAACCTGAATGAAGGAGGTTTGGGACCGTTTTCCTACGGTGGTTAGGTTGATGATGAAGTCTACTGAGTTTAGCACATTAGCGAGGGCTTTGGATGAGACATCGCGCTCCACGGTGGTTCTGTGTGCACTGTGTCAGAGGTGGTGGGACACGATCCACACATTTTATTTGTGTGTTTAGGAGATGTCTGTCACTCCTCTGGAAATTTATCAGCTGACAGGTTTGAGTGTGTAGGCTAACAAATAGTGGTGAATCGCACTCTTCCAATTACGGAGGTGGCAATGCAGGTTATTTTGGGGGATATAGAGACAATCACATCAAGGGATTATGTCTAGATATCCATTATAAAGGTGATTTTGTTATCCAGGCAGATTGACGAGACTGGCAGGCAGCAGGTGAGGCAGGCCACTCATTTTTTCATTTTTCTTTTGCTGGGAGTGTTTATGGTGGAGATAGGCGGTGACGTCATCTATCTGTGGTTTATGCCATTTTTTAGGATCACTTCAGAGATCCAATTATATTATTGGGGGATCTTTACACTGGCATACCTCAATGCTTCTTTGTATGCTTTCAGTCGGTGTTGCCGACAGACCCATGTATCTCTTGAAGGTAATCCTTAAGTTCAGTTTCCCCCTATTTTCTTGTAGTCTTTTTGCTATCTCTTTTTTGAATTTTGTGTTTCCTTTTACAGGCGTGGTTTTATGAGGTGATAGGACACAATATGGGATTGGTTTCCCTGAAGTCAAGCGATATGGGGGATTTCTGCACGATGTATAGGTGGAGGAAGTCGAACAGGCATTCGAACCAATCCCTTTCTTTGAAGGATAAACGAGTGGTGTTGAATTCCCTAACAAGAAACTAATTTAGGCTTATTGTCCTTATTTTTTCTATGCCTTTCAAAAAAAATCTTGGTAGACTACCGACTCTTACTAGGAAAACAGGTGACCTTCTACCACTGGCACCTATCTTCGACGTTCGCGAGGGTTACAGGTATGCATGCGCAGATGAGGAGGCTATTGGCACACAAGTTTGGGTACATTTGTTACCTTATAGAGATAGTGTGGTGAGATAGATTATAGAGGGTGACGTGGAGGTTCCATCATCAGTGTACTAGATTATATGAGGCTGGTAAATAAAATGTCTGATGAGGCCAGGGTGACGACGATGGAGGGCGATCCCTACATGAATTGCACTAACATCATGGCAAGTTATGACTACCTGGATTTTGTGCCCAGTTGGTTGTTACTATACTTCATTTATAACGTGGAGAGCATGCCTCCACCCATAGCAGGATTGGGGAGAGCGTACCAATGACGTTGTCTCATAGAACAGGGGGACGTGCAACGGCGGTAGCGGATGAGGTTCTATTTCATTATTTTTTCACCCCTACTTATCACATTTGGGTGTGTGGTGGGGATGTGATATCGGTGCCCCATCGCCCTTATGTAGTGATAAGCGAGTTTGCGGGTCTTCCTTAGGAGGCTCTCCCGAGAGAAGTATGTCACTCTTGTTTTTTTTTCCTTTTTCCTATTTTTTTCTTCACAATACTACCCTGCTTTGAATTTGGTGATTTGGTTCTTTTTGTAGTCTATCCATGTGACACCCTGCCTAATTAAACATTGGGTGATCAAGCATCAATTTAATTTAAACAGGTTTCTTAAATGGTCCATTCTTAGCATCACCGCCGAAAGATTTTAAGTTACTAACCACCTACGTGAAATTAAGTTCGTGCCAAATTTTATCTTCCTTAAGCAGAATAAATAACCCATACAAAAACGATACAATTTCAGTAATAATAAAATAATTCGCATAAATAACTGAATGCAGATAAAGTCTTGCCAAAAACCATGGCCAATAAAAATCAACTCAAAATTCAGAATCAGAATAACTGTAAAAGTAAAGATTGGACAACATGTCCCAACTAAGAATACTAAAACTGAGATCCTGCACTAGAACTGAAAAAGAGGAAACTTCTAAACAATCCTTGCAACATCCACATGTGCTATAGATCCCAAATCCCTGGAATGAAATCATGCTGGGTGTCCCAGTGGCTAGGCACCTAAAAGGTTTTTAAAAATTTTACATAGCAAGAGTTAGTACTCAAAACATTTGAAAATATTTTGCAAGAAGTTATCACAATTGAGTTATTGATTACACATTTTAAGGTTTCGTACACTCCATTAAACTTCCTCACCTCTCTTCTATAGTGCATGTCTAACGATGACACTTAGTTCACCTAGTTATACTACCCCAGATAACTAGATTAGAATACCCATTGTATGTACCCCCTCACTAAGTTCCCATGACCTACTCACCGTAGTTTAATAATCCATATTTCATGTATAATAAGCGTCGATAACTTATTTACTGCTTGTTATCCTTATTCTTGCAATAAATACATCACGCTATTTAATTATTACAAAGATATATACAATTCATCTCATTATCTACTATTCTAAGTCTGTTGATTATGCACATAGAATACATTTTAACACACAATCATGTATTGAATATCATTTGTTACTAACACATCCTTTTACCACACATAAAGGACTCTTTGTTCGGAATGATTCATCGACCCCAAGTGAGAGTTGGTTCGGAATGATCCATTGACCCTAACTATTTATATTATATATATATATATATATATATATATATATATATATATATATATATATATATAGGGAGAGGTTCACAAGTGGACCAAAAGAATGGACTTTTTAATGGACTTAACAAAAAAGACTAATAAGTCTCGGTTATTGGGTGCCACTGGCGCGGACCCATTACACCAAGGAATTAAAATTAGTGGGTTATTAGTCTTTTTTGTTAAGTCCATTAAAAAGTCCATTCTTTTGGTCCACTTGTGATCCTCTCACTATATATATATATATATATATATATATATATATATATATACACATATTCTGGTTCGGGACTCTTTCATCGCGACACCAGTTTAAGGTTTGGTTCGACATTTTACATCGACCCCAAACGTATAATAACTTTATGTTAGTTCGGAATGTCTCATCGACCCTAACATAATTAATTTAGGTAAAATTCTCTTATCCCAAAATTTTATATAACTTAGTAGGTACACACCCGACCTATCAAATCATGCTTGTACGTAATATATTTTACTTATATTCACCGTACTCATGAATTTACAATTTATTTCACTATTGCATCTATTAGAGTATTCACGCAACTTAAAGGGTCATAGTCACCCCTCCTTTAATTCAGTAGTTAAGTTATCTTTAACCAACTGGTATTTTTTTGGAATTTACTCTCATTCTTTTCGTAACTAAATTCTCACAATCCCGACATACGGCTCAATCGATCGTCGTCCCGTCGGTCATTTTCTTCAAAAATTCCCACTCAATTATTTATGAAGAAGTCTAACGGTACACGTACTGGTATTTATGGAGTCTCCTCATGGGTAAAATATCATCACTAAGGTTCCCATTAAGCGTCTGTAATTAAAAGGAAATTTATCCACAAAATTTCCTAAAGTACAACCAGGGTCGATCGATCGATGGGATATGGTCGATCGATCGACTGCTCGATCGATCGACATTCAAGGGTCGATCGATCGATCAAGCAGTGATAGACCCAGATCGTCTTCTTCATGCGGCTTTCACCATTTTTGTTTATCTATCTTCCATGATATTCCACCATATTTACAACCAACAATTTCTAATCATTCCTACATGTTCTGGGATGATTACTAACGATTTAAAATAACAAAATCATTATAAATCTTGATCAAATTAACTAAAAACCTTCTTATTTTTCAAGAACCCTAAAAATACAATCTTTCCATCTTTCATCGTAATTCCAGATTTTTAGTTCAATTTAATCATCTAGTCTTCTATGATATCAGAATATTTGGGGATCCAAAAATGTTCTACATGAAATACCTATCAATCATGGATCATAATCAAGTGTTTTACTCCCAAAAATATTATAAAAACCATGTTCTTCATAAAGCTTAAATATGGGTATTATAACTGAATTTATTTTACAAATAACAACTTGCCTTACGATTTGTATGGTCTGATTTCATGGTTGTTGTTGATGATTGATGATTTTTATCCTTCAATCCTTCTTCCCAACAAGTTGGCGGTGAAATCTCCTTAGAATTCTTCCTCCTTCCTTCTCTTGCCTTAGGAATTTGTTTCTCTCTTCTCTCTAGTGTCTATGGTGTATTTTCTTTCCTTCTAACCCTAGTTTCTAACTCTTATAATCTGATTTAGGGTTTCAAAATTCGTAGGTCTCCTTACCCATAAATGTAAAGAGACCAAAATTCCCTCGAATGGTCCCGATTTAGCCCGAAAATGACCCGACACTCAACTAGTACCCCCGGGTACACTATTTTGACTAATTCGACCCTTTCGAAATCATTTGTGGACTCTAAATTATCTTTTGAGTCTCTTAAAAATATTTTTCTCATCTCATCTTCAATTTTGTCTACGCGCGACACTCGGTTGAGATAACTCGGGTACGCCCATATAAATCGCTAGGCCGTACATATCAACATTCAAAATTTACTACTCACATTTAGTAAATTTTTAATCGTCATATTACTTTATTAACATTACATCACATTAAATTACTCTACTCACGTAATTTAATTAAAACTTATTTTTGTCACATTAAATTACACTACTCACGTAATTTAAATAATAAAAATGTATTTTTCATAACTATGCAGAATTATGGGGTATTACAATCCGCACCTCGATGACCTGGCTGTGGGATATCCGAGATTGGATGGCATTTGTATAGGATTATGTGAATAAGTTGGTGAGTGCTTTATCGGTGTCACCGATTATGTCTAAGGAGAGCTCCAGTTTCGAAAGTAGGGGGTCCACCGCATGATGCTGGGCGGAACGCATTAGCTGAGGTGGTCGATAGTGAGAGGATTTGAAAGAGTTTTTGACAGGCTGCATCCCGATACATATTTTTTCTTCTTTTTTCTTTTCATATTTGTACCTATAGAAAGATGTAATTATTTTGGACAAGTTAAGTATAAGAGATTCATTTTATGTGTTATCTTGATTTAATGGTTGACTCTACATGGACTTTAATTTTCTGCTGAGGTTTTTTATTATTTGCAAAGATAATGTAAAATGAAAAAAAGAGGGACCTGAAGATTTATTTTTCATAAGTAAAAGAAATTTATTTTGCCTGAGTTATGTATAAAAGAGAAAAGTAAGGAATTTCCTAAAAGGAAAACTCAAAGGTTATTTTTTCAAAAGAAATCTTTATATTGGAAATGATATGTATAAAAGAGGAAAGTGAAGAATTTTCCAAAAAAAGGGGGGTTGTCAATCGAGATACCCCTTGGCCTACCTATCAGCATAGGGGTCAAGTCCAAATAACTTTCTTAGCTTCGATTGCACTTCATATGTACTTATGGCTACTTTGGGAGAAGATATCTTGGTGGCATCTTGAATGGTTTTCCCTTTGTGGATTTTTGTAGTATAAAAAGAGGCCTTAAGAGATGGTTTTCATCATCACATCCCAATTTCTTTCCTCCGTAAATTTCCTCTCCTTCTTCAATAGCAGATCAAATATTCGAAACCTTTTCAGTTTACCTCGAGGGTTTAGAGTCCATGTGCCTCTACAATGTTAACTGCGAAGTTTTCGATCCGTGTCATGTCTCCTTATGGCATAATCATCCCATAGAATAGAATCTTTTGGAATCAATGGTACAGTTTTGTTACCCTGAAGACCACGTATTTTGGTTTGGCCTAGAATAGGTGTGTCCCACCTACGAAGAATTTTCTACGATGCTAGGTGTCAGCACTAGTGTGGCGGCAGCTATGTCGTATTTGTCCCCTTCTCTACGGGTGTTATTAGCTGAATTACTTTATATCTCCACTTTATCCACCTGGACGTGGTGCATGGAGGGAACATCGTCTTTTCGACGATATTGAATTATGTATTCCAGAGGGATTTTACTAAAAATGGCTTCGCCGGTGCTATAGCCTTGGGATTGACTTCTAGGCTGCTGGTAGTGAGAGGCTATTTAAAGGCTGACCCTTAAGTAGCCATAATAGAGTTGTGGATGTCCTACCACTATAGTCTGGCTGTGGTGATATTGACGGAGACTCTGAATGGTTTAGATGCCTAGAAGAATGATCGGGCTGACTTCTTGTGAGGGAACCCTATCATGCTGTTAAACGGTTATCCGAGTGGCTGTGCCTCGAGGCCCCTCTGTCAGATGTTCCCAACTTATTATCTAGGCCTCTCTTCATCTTTGGTCCGATAAAAGAGAAATGGGTAAACTTTCTTATAGAGGAAGGGGATTGATTCGTCATGGTTATTTTATAATTATCCCTCTAATTTCATCATTTTCACGATTCCAAACATCGCATATATCCGAAACATAGCTAAAATTAATTGCAGCTAACCTTTTTGGAAAGTGTTTCTTATTTGTTGTATCTCCCTTGTGTTTTCTAGGTAATTTGTGAAGGTGAATGGAAGAGAATAATGCATAATGAGGAATACAAAGTAAGAAAATATAGTCAAGGATAAATTGGTAATTTTCCAGCCAAAACTCGGAGAAGGTGCCAATATGAAAATCGTAGACCTTAAGTTCACGAGAACATAGGAAGAAACGATACCTCATTTCGAGTCACGATGAAGAAGATACATCACATTGAAGATTGAACAAAGTTTCAGGGTAAAAAATGCAAAAAGGAATTTATTTTTAGCATGATTCAAGCGCCATACCAGCAGCCAAAACCGAATCGATTTTGGAGCGAACCGATTCACTTTTACCAAGAGGTTCGCTCCATTGGTTCGATTTGGTCTATAGGTTCAGTTTGCTATGAATTTTTTTTAATCTTTTCCTATTTTGAAGCTAAGTTGGTTAGGGGATTGACCAAGTATTTTGGCCATTTTGGGGTCTTTAAATAGGGTCTATAGGAGCTTATTTTGATACATTTGATATTATAAGAAGCTTGGGATTAATCTCTAATTGTTGGAATTATGCACACTTAGTAATTTCAAAGTTTGCAATTCAATAAGAAGGAGTTCATTCAATTTATACAATTCTTGCTTGATTGGATTTTATTTATTTATACATCTTGGATTCTTCTCAATTGGTATCTAAATTCAAATTTTTTTTCTTCATATTTTAATTTTGAATTCCTGCATGCTTAATGTAAGTTGCTTACAAATATTCTTCATGTCTAGCTAAATTCTTTCACAGGTTGGGGAACATGAACCTAACCTAGGGTTTCGAACTTTAAATGTAAAATTCGTAGTAATTAACTATTTAATTTGTCGAGGTTGTTATATTAATCAGTATTAATCATGTAGATCTCAAAACTCGATTTGTCAAAACAAAACCAAGTATTCGAGAGTGCATTATACGTGTCGATTAAGATATCAATCGCGCATATCAATTTGTTGACCAACTATTGTGTGGGTTAGTCCCCAAGCATATTTGGTACTTTGAATCGATATGATACTTTTCCTTTCATAAAATAATTTAGAGAGTTTTACATTTATCGTAGAAACCCTAGGGTACGAGGGATTTAATCCTAACCTCCTTTCCAAACTTGTTTCAAAATCGAAATTAGTCTTCGCATAAATTAGTTTAATTCTCAATTTCATTAGCTTAAATTGTGTCGGAAGTTATAAATTACTTCACACAACATCACCTTTTGTTTCTTTTTGCGAGTCAAATATTATAATTAAGATATCGTCCCTAGTCTCATCATGAGTATTCAATTCCCTAAGGATTCGACCCTAATTTACCGAGTTTTATTACTTTAGAGGATGACTTTCACTTGAGTCGTACGTTCACACGTAGCACACACATTTTGGTGCTCATCAAGTTTTTTGTGTCGTTGTCGGGTAGTAGATAGTACGTTACTTTGAATTAATTCTAATTTGACTATTGAAACGACTAAAAATGTGTGTCTAGTGTGTTTTTGCCTCGATTCAAGTGCAAACCGGTCGCATAATTAATAACCCAGTAAGACGGGGTCTAATCCTCAGGGAAATAGGACGAATGTTCGTGACGACGTAGGAAAGATGATTAACCCTAAACTTACCCTAGGAAAGAAATGAAAAGGTGATTAATTTGGAGACTACTTTCTATTAACTAAATGCAAATTAAATTAAACTTACTAACTAAATTACGTGGGTAAAATTAAAACTACTGCAGGTGATTGAATACGAATGAGGAACGTAGATTTGAATACCATCTCCCAAATCCTAGTACGTTTACCTAATATAAAACTAGCTTTTGAATTAGATAACTAATTAAACCCGGTCATTATTAATCCCAACCGTTACATATATGAGGGTACAATCCCGCATCATACGTAATCAAGAGCAATAATAAAGTGGTGCTACAATAGTAAACACACACATCGCATTCTTAAACACCCTGGTTACCTAGGGCAAATGAGGTTAAAAGATCAATGACAATTGTGTTCACTACACAATATGATTCAATCAATATTTAATTCAAAACTATTTTTTTATACGTGAAAACTACATTGGATTGGGTTCATGCACCCCAAACCTTAGTAATCTAGCCTAGAATACTGCAATTAACTAAACCAATATTATCTAGAGTGCAAGAAATCAAAACCATCATGATGTAAAGAAAACTAGATGAGAAAGAGAAACTAAGAACACTTTAAATTAAATAAACTTTGCATGAATTTAATTGAATTCAAATAAAGAAGAAGAAAGAACAACTTCACTTGCACAAGTTTGAATTGAAAATCAAAACTTGTAAAACTTCTAGGGTTCTCCTCTAATTTATCTCTCTAAGTTAAAAGGATTCTAAACTATCTCTAAAAGAACCTTCTTTAACTCCGAAAATATGTTGGAATATATACACTTTGCTTTTGCAAGAGTTTCAACCATGTACAACTCTTATTTTGGAATTGAATAATTCGAAAATTCAATATCCGAACCGATTCGGTTAGATCCATCGGTTTAGTTTGATCTTTACACATACTTTTTCCCACAACTAAAATGGTTCGTTTTTGCTCCTATCTGTTCGGTTCAGTTCGGTTCGTTCCTTACAGCAACATTCTTCACTATCTGACCGGTTCATTTTTCACTTTATCTGTTCGGTTCAGTCTTTACAGAACTTGGTCAGCATCCGGATCGATTCCTTTTAACCTCTATGGGTTCGGTTTGGCTTGATCAGAACTTCTTCCTTCCTTGTGATTTTTCTCACAACTTTGAAACTTTGTAACTTGTGCTTCGGGACTCGAATTTGGATTTCGTTTCTTCCTATGAGCTTATAGACTCGAGGTCTTTAACTCTTCTGTGGTCTTCTCTTCCTAGTTACAACTGCAAATTACTCTTTTACCCCTTTGACTTTGCTTCCTTTCTCTTATTTCTTTCCTCCGATTTCTTTCTTTCTTCTTGTGCACTAAGGACGTGCAAAATCTATGAGAAATACACGAAACTCAGCGTACTCATTAGACAATGTCAATTGAAATAATACGAGATAAATCAACTTGAATTACATCGCATGGAATGTTAAAAGATTCTAAATTCGGGGATAAATGTGAAGAATTTTGGCCTAATAAAACCTCCCTAACTTAGAACTTTGAGCGTCTTGAGCAATGTAAAAGAATTGAAATAAGGTCAAACTCTTATCAAAAGTCTTACTGGGATAGAATACCTCTTTCGCAAGGAAACGATTGCGTTTAGCATATGCAACAAGCCGTTAAACCCCTAGGTTACCCTAGTAGGACGAGTTGTGTCTCATGAGGGTTTGTACTGAATATACCCACAAAATTCGTTTTTGACCAAAAGAAAAATCCAAAATACCTAAAGATCGTACAATTTAAACTTTTGTAAAAACAATCACCACAAATTTATATTCATAATTCTCAACTCATAGTGTGTGTATGTGAAGCCAGAAATTTAACTACTAATTTCCACCGATTGATCATTACGTTACTTTTTTTAAAAATTCGTTTTGATTTCAAAATCTCACGGGGTTTTCTCACAAACCAATCACTCGGCATGTGGCTATTTCACTCGGATTGTGGCTATTTCACTCGGCATGCGTGATTTATAAGTGTTAATGTAGTGGAATGCAAATTCACGCACACAAACTTGAAAGACATAATTTTTGTGGTGAAAAGATCTCTTCATCGGAATACGATTATTGGAAAATGGGAAACATCATCTTTTATTCACACCAATTAATCTATCTTCTTATCTTTTAATGTCTTAGCTCTCCACGCGATAATTAATTTCGAAATCCGGACTCGGTTAGGACTTTTTCGGGTTTATAAGGTGTATTGGGTAACATTGGGAAAGGTTGGAAAATTCGGAATCGAAATTTTTTGCTTATGATGTATGTTAGTGCTTTTCAAGGCTTTTGCTCATCTTTCTCTTCGTTTTCTATTTTTTCGGATTTTTTTTCTTGCTATTTTTGTTGAGCATTATTCATTTTTTCTTGCCCCTTTTTATTGCACTGTGTCGACTTAATTTTTGATTTTTTTTTCACAATTCTGAGCTATTTGGTTTATTTAGGTGATCAAACAAAAGTGGGAAAAACTTATTTGGCTCAAATTGGGTTGCAAAAGGAAAACATTTCATATCTTTTTATTCCTAATATTTTTGGGTGACAAATGAGGGCCTAACTTCATTATCCGAATTACTTATTAATTTACCATATGCATCTCGAGATTAATTTAGTTTAAAGATATCTTAGCACGTTTTTCAAGACGACATCTCACACGTTTCCCATAATCGATCAAAACAAGGGTATTGAGATCTTCAATGACTTATTAAAACGCTGAAAAGAACTTTAAATTAATCAATAACTCGGATTGATTTAATTACTCAGAAAAATCGATAGGCTCGAAATCTCACTAGGTTAGTTAATCTCCACATTTATTCGTAAAATCATCAATTTTCGCTCAATTTTCATCTTTGGTCAATTTTGGCTTTGTGCATTTGCAAATTTTCAATTTGAGACTAAAAGAATTGTGACATTTTTGAAAAATTTAAATTCCAATTTTTATTTATTTTGAAGAAAATATTTTTGGCTTTTTGGCTTTTTTCAATTTTTTTTTATATTTTTTCAATTTTCTAATTTTTTTGGTTTGGGGGCATTTTGAATTTCGTGAAATTTTTGAAGCACATGCATACCCCCCCTAACTTAGACTTTTGCAAAGTCCCAATGCAAGAGGACTAAAATCAAAATTAAAGATAGAATGCTTAAAAATGAACAAAGGACAAAATGCAATAATAACGCAAGCATGTATATGAAATGAAAGGATAGGCATATCAATGTTTTCCATTACATAATAGAATTACAAGCGGGTATGGACATAAAAATGGAAGAACTATACATAAGAAATAATCAACTCAAAAACAGGCTACTGAGGGGTGGGTGGGATAGTTCAGGAGCATTTGGGTCATATGGGTGGTAAAAGTAGTTCAATGGTGGTTCACCCATCTACCGGCTATATATCTTAACTTGTAGGCAATGTATCATACTCGTATCATGCTTGTATGCCCGACGGTCGATATGGTATTCATTCATGAACCCGCCAAAGCGTGATTCCAGGTCGATAATGTGACGATCAAGCTCTGATCCCTTTGGCTCAAAATCAGAATCAACCTCCTCATCGCACTCTTCCACCTCGCCTTCCTCCATCTCCACATCCTCGGCCTTTTCCTCTTCTTCGTCGTAATCCTCCTCTTCCTCCTCATTGGAATCATACCACTACACCAAATCTGTCGAATTGTCAGGGTCATTGACCTTGACAAATTCAACTTGTCAAGGTCAATGACCGTGACATTTCGAGGCGAGACAACTTTTTTTGTCAAGGTCGTGTCACGGTTATTAACCGTGACACAAAACTCGCATTTTGTGTCACGGTCGTGTCGCGGTCCATGACCGTGGCATGTTTTGTCACGATTATAAATCGTGACAAAGTCGTGACCCTTTTTAAAAAAATTGTCACGGTCATTGACCGTGACACGTCCGTGATAAAAAGTTGTCGCAGACGTGTCACGGTCAATGATCGTGACAATTCTGGGCAGAATTTAAAAAAAATCTGTTGGGCAGTATGGCCACTGCCACTGCCCAGCAGTATATTTGTACCTGTTATAGCAACGTTGTACCTGTTCAAACATCATATATCCAAACAAACTAAAGATAATGAAAATATATATTCAAAATAGAAACTATTTAAGAAGAAACAACATCACCATCAATTATCTCAAATCTACAAACTATTTGCATGGAAAACAGATTTTGTACCGCGACGCTCGGGGACACCTCCTTATCCTTCCGTTCTCGTCCGAATAGCCACATAAGTATAGAGCATATGTGGCCTACCCTTAGGGCCACTCCCTGTCACCTGAATTGAAATAAATTAAAATTAGTATCCACCCCTCAAATATAGATAAATATAAATCGTAATTGAAATCGAAATCGAAATTGACATATAAATATAAATACATTACCTTTAGTGTCACCCAAACAGCTAACTTGAGCTCATATGGCACCTCCTTCCAACTAATGTACCCCGGGTAATCGTGTCAAATATAATTCCCTTCTTATCTGAACACTAAAACATGCAATAATCCTATGGAGTTATGCGTTGCAAATTCCTTCCAACCGTTGTGTAGCCAAAAATCAGCAGTTGAAGTTGTCAATTCTTCCTTTCAATGGTCTCCCATGTTTTGCCAGAGGTTCCAAGTGGTGGACCATTGAAAGGTGGAATTGACAACTTCAACTGGTGATGTTTGGCTACACAACGGTTGGGAGGAATTTGCAGAGCATCACTCCATAGGATTATGGCATTTCTTAGTGTTCGGATAGACGAAGAGATTCAGTCTCCTCTCCACAAATAGGACACCCCAAATAACTACGTACTAATCACCTATTAAAGGTAAGAAGCATATATTCATGGATTAGTATAAACAAAACTTAGATGTAGTTGGAATATTTATGTATTAATCTCCTCTCCACACACGCACACTACACAAGAGTGAAAATGATAAAGAAGTGCCTCGTCGCATAGGTGTACCAATAAGTGAACACTTATGTCAAAGAATGCTGGGGGAAAGTACTTCTCCAATACACAAATCGCTTCGTTCACAGCCAATTTTGCGGCCACTATGTGTTCTCGATTCACTACCTTCTCACACAAGAGGGAGAAGGTAATACTAATTTGCATAATAGCCCTACGCAAATCCTTGTGCTTGGAGAAACAATGCTTAAACAATAGAGGAACCAATTGCATGATCACATGCCAATCGTGGGACTTACACTTATGTAAATCATGAGTAGCATAATTCGCAATCCTTTACAAGTTGGACGAAAAAGTAGATGGGCCCTTCAAATTATATATTGTGTCTAGAAGCACCTTCCTTTACCCACTCATCAAACTAAACGTACCAGGGGGAATTATTGTCCTTCCCCTACTATCTTCTTTCAACCATAGTTGTGGCTTAAGTTTTAACGTTTTAAGGTCTTTTCGTGCATTTTCTCCATCCTTCGAATGACTCCCCCAAGGCAAGTACCCATAATATGTTCAGCGAAGTTCTTATCTGCATGCATCACATCCAATACATGGCGTACCGGGTTATTCTTCCAATAAGGCAAGTCAAATAAAATTGACCTCCGAGACCATGCCTTTCTTATCTCATTTTCATTCCCAGTTGGGGTCTTCTTATGCTTGACATTCTTAAATTTGGGATTCTTACTTGGCATATTCGGGCCACATTCAGAAGATTTACTTTCAATTTCTGAACCCGAAAGTTGTCTCGGTGGTAGCCTCTGTTCAACTCCGCCCAATAAAAAATTGGAACCTTTCTCAAATCTGAAACTATGAGCTGGGGATAAAAACTACCTGTGGCAATGGTATACATTTTTTAAGCTAGAGGATAGACGAAGAGATTCAGTCTCCTCTCCGCAAATAGGACACCCCAAATAACCATGTACTACACATCCGGATAATGTCCCATAAGCTGGAAAATCATGAATTGCCCACATCAACATAGCTTTCAGAGTAAACTCTTCTTTTCTAAAAGAGTCAAATGATTGCACACCCTCTTCCTACAACTCATTTAATTCTTCTACCAAAGGAGCCAGGTAGATATCAATGTCATCACTTGGTGCCTTTGGCCCAGGTATCAACAAATCCATCATCGAAAATTCAGGTCTCATACATTGTGAAGGAGGGAGGTTAAGTGGGGCTAGGATCACTGGCCATACACTCTGATTGGTGCTTAGATTTCCAAATGGATTGAAACCATCTGTTGATATAGCCAAACGAATGTTGCGTTCTTCTCGAGCAAAATCAGGATACTAAAAAATCATCCTCCGTCAGGCAGTAGAATCAATAGGATGACGCCTGATATTACCCCCTACTTCTGCCCTAGCATGCCAAGTCATTGCCTCTGCAATCCATGGTACTGTGAAAGATTGCTTTAATCTAGGCCCAACGGGAAAATATTTCAATACTTTTTAGGCACTTTTGAGCTTGTGCCTTCCTTACTAGTTGATTGGACATATCTAGGTTCATCGCATACCGGACAACGATCGAGATTTTTATACTCCTTTCGGTATAGTATGCAGTCATACACACAAGCATGAATCGATTTATACTTCATTCCCAAACCTTTCAAACTGTTCTTTATAACAGGATAGCTATTTGGAAGTGTATTCACCTTGGGTAATAAGCCCTTCACCCATTTCAGAATTCCCGTCTCGCTATTGCCAGACAAACACTATTTCCAGACAAACTGTTATCTTCACGAGAACTTGAATCTTCTACATCATCAGTAACCTCATTCTCCTCTGCTTCATAAACTATGTACGCATCATCAACTAAATCCTCTAACATATTATGATCTACGTCGTCCCCTTCTACATCTATTCTACTTGTTGAAGGTTGTTGTGAAGGTTGGTCGGGGACAAAAGGAACTTTCAATTCACCATGAAAACTCCAAAATCGATAACTATCTTGCATACCCGATCTTAACAAATGTAGTTCAACTGTTTTCCACTGAAACACCTTACCATTCTTACACCTAGCACACGGACACTGAAACTCTTCATCATTACGACATGTCTTTTCATATTTCACAAATTCGTTAGCACCTCTGCGAAACACATCCCCCATTCTATTAGTCTCACCCATCCACTCTTTGTATTTCGGATATCCCATCACAGCTACCACAACTAAACACCTATTAAAGGTAAACAAAACTTAGATTTATAGTATGTTTTATTTAATTATCCCATCATTTAATTGTCCTATCAAAGGGTAAGTGGTCCTGTCCCATTCAAGACTGCATTTTTCTGTAATATACTTAACAACTCATGCACATTGTTACGATTTGAAAAAAAATCGACAGCATATCCCCGTAGTTCTCCAAGTACACGACGTAGATTGGCAGGTGTGAGTTTTATTTCAATTGGTCAATTGAAATAATAGTCACACTTGTCAATCTAGTATGTACTCAGAGAACATTAAGATACGACTGCAGAACTTCCTCCAAAAGTAACAACTTTAAGCCAATAAGAATATTATACAGAAATTATACAGTCTCAAACTGTCCAAACGGGACAATTCGAGAGATCTCATTACAGGGGTAATGACTCTCGAACGGGTCTAAGGGCTATTGAATGCGTAGGAATAAGAACTAGAAGGCTAGTATCTATGCGCACTATATTTAATTTCAAGTATGTTTCATATAATGGGTTAATTCAAATACAAAAATAAATTCATGGGTTAATTCATGGGTTAATTCAAATACAAAAATAAATTCATGGGTTAATTCAAATACAAAAATAAATTCATAGGTTAATTCAAATACAAAAATACAAATTCATGGGTTAATTCAAATACACACACACACACACACACACCTCCCTCCACACTCCCCACTCACCACATACACACACCACCTCCCTCCACACCCCCCACTCACCACATACACACACACCACCACCCCCACTCACCACATACACCCCCACCCCCACCCACCACATACAAACACACACATAATAGCCCCCCACCCTTCCCCACCTCCCTCCACACCCCCACCCACCACACATATACACACACACAACAGCCCCACCCCCTACCCCCACCCTGCCCCACCCCCACACACGCACACACACACACGCACATATATACACACATACACACATATATATATACACAAACATATATATAAATGGGAGAGAAAGAGAGAGAGAGAGAGAGAGAGAGAGAGAGAGAGAGAGAGAGAATTAAACCTGAAAGTAGAGAGAGAGAGAGGGAGGGAATGGCGGGAGGGAAAAAAGAAGGGGGGAAGGATTTTTGCTGCAAACGTTGTCACGGTCGTGTCAAGGTCATTGACCGTGACAATTATTTGTCACGGTCGTGTCACGGTCAATGACCTTGACAAGGGTAGCCGGCTGAAAGGTGACAATTTTCTCATTTTGGTGTAGTGTACTCTACGTGTGCTGCTCTTGCAATCGTCTATTGTCTTGCGCTCCTATTGCCTGATGCTTGCCCAATGGGCTTTGGGAGGTGGGGAAATTCCCCGAGGGGCTGTATATCAGCATCGGCAATGATAGAGGTAATTAGGTGGACATATGGGAGAGGGATCGAACACTTGTAATAATAGGCTACAAACAGGATGTCGGCGTAGAATATGCAGCCTAGGTGAATGGGAAAGGTGGGAACAAAGAGCTGGTAGATGAGTGTTGCTTGTCGAGGGCGTATCACCGAGTCGTTGGACGTTTGGAGGAGGTTGGCGTAACGATGTGGAATATGATTCGGGGCTTGTCATTTAGGCGCCCGACCGAAAACGTTTCTCGAACCCAAAGTTTATCGGGTGCAATTAGGGCGATGCATTGACTTTTGGGCATGCGGCGGCGTTATTTGGGTAGTTAAAGTGTTTCAGAATCTGTACCACTTTTTGTGCAAGTTTGTTGGACAAAATGTCTAATGAGAAGGGAATGGGGCGCCCATCGACAAAAGCTTCGAACTCAAAGTTGTTCATTCGGACGAGTGATCCATAGAAGTACCTTACCTCCTCCTCTATGACCTCGTGGGGCTTGTAGAGGTATTGGCACCAACCCCTAGGCCGGAAAAGATTGTTTATAGATGGGGGTAGTTTGGTCCAATTCACTATGTGCTCTATGTGGAGCTTTTGGGAGAGGTTAAAGAATCGCTCGCACCATAGGTGTTCGATGCGAGAGTGGTGGTCCTCATTTTCATCAGGGCTGACCATTGTGGATGTGTATTTGACGGGAAGTGGTTGGTTGGACATGGTAGAGGTGGATGCTGCTAGAAGATAAGAGGGAGAGAAAGAGGGAGAGTCAGTATGGGAGAAAAGTGATATGGGTGTGAAGAAAATGGGGGGGAGGAGGGAATTTATAAGTGGGTGGGAGGGAATGGGGGAAGGATTTGGAGGGAAAAGGGGGTTTGAATGGAGGGAAAATCGGAACGGGCGGGAAATGAAGGGATTGGGTTAGGGGGAAGTACCTAGGGAAGGGAAGAGTTCTGTAGTAATCGAACTGATCTGGTTTTGAATCTTTTTTCGTTTCGAATTTCCCTTAATCGAACTGATATGGTCCCCAAGTATCAGTTCGGTTCATTTTTCCTTATACATAAAGTTCCTCTCCTATGCTAACCAGGACTCCTTTAACTCTCATTATTTCAAACACTCCCATAATTTTTCAACGAACGAACTCCCTTGAGACTTTCCAAAACCTCGCAAAATGCGTGTTTAACCTCCTATCCTCTCATAAATTACACCTACGGGATCCTAGCAACCCTAAACTAATTCTAACTATTGTACACCAAATTCACCCTATATATGTCGGTGGTGCGATGATCTCTCCGTCACAGCTCACTCAACCCCATAAACGAGGTCCGACAACCAAATTGTGTCGGCTTCTTACACATATGCCTCTCGATATGGCTTTAGGAATTGTCCGTTAACTTTGAATGTATTGCCCCCTTTTGGATCTTCCAATTCTACCGCTCCATGGGAGAATACATTTCTCATGATGAATGGGACCGTCTATCTAGACCACAATTTTTTGGGAAATAAATGTAGCCTCAAGTTATAGAGATGCACCTTTTCTCCTGAATGAAGCTCCTTACATCGTATCATCTTATCATGTGCGAGTTTCATCTGTTCTTTGGAAATCTTAGCATTTTCATACGAATCATTGTACATCTCTTCCAACTCATTTAATTTAAGCTTACGAGCTTCACCGACTTTATCCAAATTTTAGTTCAGCCTCTTAATTGCTCAATACGCCTTCTGCTCTAGCTCCACAGGGAGATGGAATGGCTTGCCAAAGACAAAGCGAAATAGGGACATCCCGAGGGGATTCTTGTATGCAGTCCTATAAGCCCATAGCGCATTATTCGATCTAAGGGACCAATCTTTCCTACTAGGGTCGACGATCTTTTTAAGGATGTTTTTGATTTCACGATTCGTTAGCTTGGCTTGCCCACTCGTTTGAGGGTGATAAGTTATTCCAACCTTGTGAACAACTCCATACTTTCTCATAAGCTTTGCAAATGGCTTGTCGCAAAAGGGCTTGTCGTTATCACTAATTATTGCCTTAGGAGCACCAAAGCGAGAGAGTATGTGTTCTTGCAAGAACTTAATCACCACTTTTTTATCATTCGTTTTGGTAGCTACACCCTTTACCCATTTAGATGCGTAATCTACTGCAACGAGGATGTATATGAAGCCAAAAGACGGAGGCAAAGGTCCCATGAAGTCAATACCCCAATAGTCAAATATCTCGATGTTGAGTATAGGGGTTAATGGCATTATGTCTTGTCGGGTAATAGCTTCCATCCTTTAACACCTATCTCAAGATTTAAAGTAAGCATTCACATTTCGAAAGATTATGGTCTAACAGAGGTCACTTTAAAGGATCTTAGCGGATGCCTTCTTCGTGGAAAAGTGGCCTCCACATGCTTCGGTATGATAGAAATGTATGGTGCTATGAGTCTCGTCATCTGGTACACAACGTTGGATGATTTGGTCCGCATAATATTTGAGTAGGAATGAATCATCATAGAAAAATATGAGCGACCAAGTAATGAACCTCTTCTTTTCTTACGGTGTCCAATCGGGAGGAACGGATCCCGTGACAAGATAGTTACCTATGTCTGCAAACCAGGGAAGAGGCGAGGTGGAAAAATGTTGCTCATCCAAGAAATACGAGTCTATGGGTATGGGATCACTAGGCACATCGGACGAGAACCGGGATAAATGATCGGTAATGACGTTTTCTACCCTTTTTATCTTTAATGAAGAGATTAAACTCTTGTAGGAGTAGGATCCACCTTACGAGGTGTGGATTTGCATCTTTCTTAGTAAGGAGATATTTCAGTTCCGCATGGTCGGCAAAGCAGGTGATGGGTGAACCGGCGAGGTACGATAAAAATTTGTCAAGGGAAAATACTATTACTATGAAATCATTCTTCGTGGTGGAGTATTTAAGCTGTCTTTCGGTTGAAGTTCGGCTAGCATAATAGATGACATGAGCTTTGTTATCTTTTCTTTGACCCAAAACATCCCCAATCGCGTAATCACTCGCGTTACACATGAGCTCGAATGGTGGGGACCAAGCTGGAGCTTGCGTAGTGGGAGCAAAAATGAGCATGCTTTTAAATTTATCAAAAGAATCTTGGCATTCTTCATTCCACTAAAAAGGGGAATCCTTTATAAGGATGTTACTCAAGGGCCTAACGATGGCACTGAAGTCCTTGATAAACCTTCTATAAAACCCCGTATGATCTAAGAAGGAGCGCACATCCTTAAGTGATTTAGGTGGGGGTATCTCAGTTATGACATCTATTTTAGCCCTATCTACTTCGATTCCCTGGGATGACACTATGTGGCCAAGAACTATTCCTTTTGTTACCATATAATGACATTTTCCCCAATTAAGCACTAAGTTCTCTTCCACACCCCGGGTTGGAACTTTCTCAAGATTCGCAAGACAAATATCGAAAGAAGGACCAAAAATGCTAAAAATCATCCATGAAAACTTCAAGGCCTCTTTCAAGCATGTCGCTAAAGAGACTAAGCATACACCTTTGAAAAGTTGCAGGTGCATTACACAAAGAAAATGACATCCATTTGTAGGTAAACATTCCAAATGGACATGTGAAAGTCGTTTTCTATTGCTCTAACACATCTACCTCTATTTGGTTATATCTAGAATAACCATCTAGAAAGAAATAATACGGGTGTCCCACTACACTCTCTAGAATTTGATCGATGAATGGTAAGGGGGAATAATATTTCCTTATGCCCACATTGAGTTTCTGGTAATCAATGCAAACGCGCTACCCGATGGTGGTACATTGGGGAATTAACTCACCCTTGGCATTCTCGATCACAGTCATTCTCGACTTCTTCGAGATGACTTGGATGGGACTCACCCATTTTCTATTAGAGATTGGTAGATGATCCCGGCATCCAATAACTTAATAATTTTAGCTCACGTAACCTCTTTCATTGTGGGGTTCAATCTTCTTTGCATTTCCCTCGAGGGCTTCACATCCTCCTCGAGGTGGATTTTATGTGTACAAATCAAGGGACTTGTACCTTTTAAATCTTATATGCTCCAACCAAAATCACCTCGGTGCTTCCTCAAAATTTCTAACAACTTACCCTCTTGCTCTTTATCTAGGCTATAGGAGACAACAACATGAAATGTATCATCCTCTAATAAATAAGCATAATTTACATTAGAGGGTAGGTTCTTTAATTCGAGGCTGGGAATTTTTTCTTTAGAGGGGATCATGGGTGACTCCCTTGAGGGTAGATCCTCGAATCTAGAAACCCAATTAATATCTCTTAAATCCTCAATTAATTATCCCATGTATAATAGCGCTTTTAACCCCTCTACCTCCCTCTCAAACTTTGTATACATGCCCTCACTCTCATCACTTCTCACAAGGCAAGTTTCTAAGGCATCCCTACCAATAGTTTTCTTAATGTGATCCTCCACTATCTCCTCTATGAGATCGACTGCACGAATTTCCTCTTATTCACCTACTTGGTTAGCAATGTTGAAGATGTTCATCTCGAGGGGTCATGATTTCGAAAGTGAGTTGCATTTTCCCATTGCGTGTATTGATTAAAACATTAGTCGTGGATAAGAATGGGTGTCCTAGAATAATGGGAACATGATTGCTAGAATGGATGGAGAGCTCTGTGTCCCAAATGACATAGTCTACCGGGAAGTAGAATGTGTCCACTTGGACTATCACGTCCTCGATAATCCCTCGAGGTTCTCTTCACTGTGCAATCCCTTGGTTGGAGAGTGATTCGTGTGGTCTTAAGGTCACCCAAATCGAGATGCATATATATGGAGTAGGGAATAATGTTAGCACTTTCCCTTAAATCAAGCAAGGATTTTTCTTCTCAATTTTCTACAATAATGCACGAAATCGTGGGTGCTCCCGGATCCTTAAACTTTGGTGGGAGGTCATTAAGTAGAATGGAGCTCACGTTTTGTTCTAAAAAGACGTTCTTTTTCACCTTTAGCATCCTTTTCACCGTCAATAAATATGTGATGACTTGGCATAGGCAGGAATTTTCTGGATGGTATCGAGAAAGTAAAATTCATCTATACTTTCTTAAGAACATCTAGCACATCTTCATGGGAGACTCCCTTTTGGAGTGGATCCAACCGTTGAGGGAATGGTACGGCGGTGGGTGGTTTCACTATGACTTCTAACTCGCTAGTGTCATCATAATCACTCTTATTCAAGGGGGAATCTTCGTCCTCTTTCATGCCGGGCAAAACCTCCTTGTCTTTAGGTATATCGTGTGGGGGAGGTGATAAATCAATGACTCGCCCATTACGTAGAGTGATGACAGTTTGACATTACTCTTGATGATCATGGAAGGTAGAGCAAACAATATATTGACCTTGAGGAGGCCTTTGGCCTTGGGCCGAAAACTTTCCCTTCTCTTGGATATTTAAAGCGTTTTGCAACCTAGAGATACTAGTGCGGATCTTACTGAACATTCTCTCATGCTTAGCGCTGGTTGAATTTTGAGATTTGATGAACTGATTTAAACTATCCTTGAGAGTCCACCGTGGTGGGGCGATGTATGGTGCGGGAGATAGTGCTTGCATATGTATTTTCATTTGGGGAGCATGTTGGAAATGTGTAGGTGGATGAGGGGCAACATGTGAATTAGGATTCAATGGATCCTACTGTTGCCCATAGCTAAAACCAGGATGGTTTCTCCACAAAGGGTTGTAAGATTTCCCATGCGGGGCATTAAAATTCCCCTTAAATCCCTTACTTACTTCCACTTGCTTGTTAAGCATGCCTTTGTAGGTGGGTATCATCTAACATTCCTTTGTTGAATGGTCCACCTCACAAATAGCACACATCTTCTCTTTTACGGCTCGTGTGGATCCGATAATTTGTCTTGAGCAGGATCTACAGACATCCTCATTTATTTAGCAAGTTGATTAAACTTATAATTCCACATAGCTCCCCTTGTCCAAATTGTAAATTTCAGATGCAGAAGGAGTAGTGGATGTCTATCGGACCCTATTTTGAGCAGTGGGGTTAGATGTGTCCCATGCTTGAGTAGTCTTGGCGACATACTTAAGATGAGCATCAGCATCGTTGGCATCTAGCTCCCAAAACGGTCTTTCACACATAGTTTAAACAAGTTTCTTCAACGCTATAGTTAGCCCATTATGGAAGAAAGAGATAAGATGATGCTTTTCAAATCCACGATGTGGCCAAGCATTTGCAAGCTCCTGGAAGCGTTCCCAGCACCGGTCAAATGGCTCATTATCTCGTTGTTGAAAGGCTAGAATTTGAGCCTTAACGGAGTTGGTTTTATGTGGTGGAAAGAATTTTGCGAGAAACTTTGATTGCATATCCTTCCATGATGTAACTGATCCCGGTGATAAAGACCACATCCAGGTCTTAGCTTTATCCTTTAAGGAAAGAGGAAAAAGTTCCAGGCAAACGATGTCTTGCGTGCAAGCTTGATCACTAAATGTGTCGAATGCCTTTTCGAACTCGCGGATGTGTAGGTATGGTTTCTTCGAATCTATGCCGTGAAATGTGGGGAGAATTCGTATCATCCCATTGCGAAAGTGGAACTGTCCTGTATTGTATAGGAGTAGGATGCATCCAGGGGTGACAGTTCGCTCAGGATATAAAAGATCTTTCATGGGACGATACGGTAGGTTTCCATTACCCGTACTGAAACTGGCGATATTCGACATTTCTCTCTCTCTCTCTCAAGAACTCATAATCCTCACTCGGTGTCCTAGAAGTGTGACTCAGGGTGTGACTTATGATGGAGTTTGGATGTGTAGGAGGTGGAACCCAAAATTATGGAACACGAGGAGTATGTGGATTATCAGGATTGTAGTCAACTATCGGATTCTCGTGAATGCGTGTAGGAGTAGATTGAGGGGTTCGTTGCGGATTTTGAATGAAAGGGTTTCTGAGAGATGTTATATTTTTTTTCTTTCCAATTTTTGGATTTTTGATTTTTTTTTTGGATTTTTAAGTCTTGGAGTCAAATTTTAATTCAAATCAACCTACCTAACTGTCTACCAAAATCCCCGGCAACGGCGCCAAAAACTTAACGCGACTGAAAATGTGTCTCTAGTGCCTTCTTGTCTCGGTTCAAGGGCAAACCAATCGAGTAAGTAATAACTCGGTAAGATGGGATCAAATCCTCAGGGAAATAGGACGAATGTTCGTGACGACGTAGGAAAGATGATTAACCCTAAACCGACTTTAGGAAAAAAATGAAAAGGTGATTAATTTGGAGACTACTTTCTATTAACTAAATGCAAATAAAATTAAACTTACTAACTAAATTACGTGAATAAAATTAAAACTATTACAGGTGATTAAATACAAATGAGGAAAGTAGGCTGGAATACAATCCCCCAAACCCTAGTACGTTTAACGAATATAAAACTAGCTTTTGAATTAGGTAATTGATTAAAACTGATATTTATTAAACCCAAGAATTACATATATGAGGGTACAAGCCCACATCATAGGGAACCTAGAGGAGGATGTGGAAACCTCTAGGGAAATGCAAAGTAGATTTAACTTGATAATGAAAGACGTGGTTAGAAAAGAAATCATTAAGTTGTTGGATGTGGGAATAATCTATCGTATCTCAGATAGTAAATGGGTTAGTCCAATCCAAGTCGTTCCTAAGAAGTCGGGAATGACTATGTAGACAACGCTAAGGGAGAGCTTATTCCAAAACTTAACACCAGCGAATGGCGCATTTGCATTGATTACCGAAAACTCAATGCCGCCACAAAGAAAGACCACTTCCCTTTACCTTTCATGGATCAAATGCTCGAGAGAGTGTCAAGCCACCCATGTTACTATTTTTAGGACGGTTCGTCCAATTATAACCAAATAAAGGTGCACGTACTGGATTAAGAAAAGACTACCTTCACACTCACTTTTGTAATTTTGCCAATACAAGGATGTCATTTGCATTATGTAATGCGCCGACTACTTTTCGAAGGTGCATGTTAAGTCGTTTTAGCAACATGGTTGAGAGAGACCTTGAGGTGTTTACGGACGATTTCAACATTTCAGCCCCTCTTTTGACCAATGTATTGTTAATCTTGAAAAAGTACATGCTCGTTTTATGGAGAAGAACCTTATGCCTAATTGGGAGAAATACCGTTTCATGGTAACCAAGGGAGTGGTTCTAGGCCACATAGTTTCATCCAAGGGGATTGAAATAGATGGGGTAAAAATTGACGTCATTGTCGAACTTCCCCCACCCAAGTCACCCAAAGATGTTCGCTCATTTTTGGGCAAGCGGGTTTTACAGTAAGTTTATTAAGGCTTTAGCTCGATAGCTAGACCCTTAAATAACTTACTTGTTAAGGATGTCCCATTAGATGGAGAGAAGATTGCCAAGAGGCATTTGATAAGTTTAAGAGTATGCTCATCTCTGCTCCCATCATGAAAGCACCGGATTGGAGTCTTCTATTCGAGCTAATGTGTGATGCGAGTCACTATTCAGTAGGGGCTATTTTAGGGAAACAAAAAGATAAGAAGTCCCATGTCATTTACTACGCTAGCTAGACTTTACTCGGACCATAATTAAACTACTCCACTATGGAGAAAGAGTTTCTAGTAGTGGTATTTGCCCTTGATAAATTTTGTTTGCATCTTATCGAGTCACCCATCATTTGTTTTACCAACCACACGACACTAAAATACCTCATTTCTAAAAAGGATTGAAAGACTTACCTCATTAGGTGGATCGTGTTTCTCCAAGAATCGGACCTTTCCATCAAAGATACGAAGGGAGTAGAAAACATCGTAGACGACCATTTGTCTAGGGTTTCATCAGATATGCCTCAAAATCCTATACCCATAGGTGAATTTTTCCCTTTTGAGTAAATTTTTACCACTTCCTCTCTACCTTGGTTTTCAGACATCATGAAATATCTAGTGACGTGTTCCATTCCCTCATAATGGACTCTGGAAGAGAAGAGGCAGTTTTTCACTTGGTCGTGCATGTTCTTTTATGATCATCCATATTTATTCAAGTATTGCGCGGATCAAATTATCTGTAAGTGTGTACCAGATGACAAAATCAAAAGTGTCATCTATTTTTGTCATTCAAAAACATGTGGAGGCTTCTTTTTCATTAACAAGACGACCACAAATATTCTTTAATATGACCTCTATTGAACTAATATCTTTTTGGATGTGCACGAGTTTTGTCGTTCGTGTGAGAGCTGCCAAAATATGGGTGCCATTTCTAGGCGCTACATGATGCCTTTGACCCCTATTCTTGATATTGAGATGTTGAATTGATGGGGCATCGTCTTCATGGGCACCTTTCCTCCCTCTTTTAGTTTTCTCTACATCTTTGTTGCCGTAGATTATGCGTCAAAATGGGTAGAGGGAATAACTACATGAACGAATGGATAAAAAAATGGTGGTAAAAATAATTCTTGAGTACATACTTTCTCATTTTGGTTCTCCCAAATCCGTCATTTGTGATAACGGTTTGTATTTTTACAATAAGCCATTCGAAACGTTAATAAGAAAGTATGGAATTCTTCACAAGGTTGGGATAACTTACCACGCACAAATAAATGGACAAGTCGAATTAGCTAATAGAGAGATCGGGAACATACTTGAAAGGACTGTTGATCCTAATCATCGAGATTGATCTATTCGATTACTCGATGCACAATGGGCTTGTAGATTCGCTTATAACCCCCCCCCCCCCCCCCCCCCCTCGAAATGTCCCCATTTCATTCTGTGTATGGAAGGCCCTGCCACCTTCTCGTAGAGTTAGAACATAACGTGTTTTGGGAGATCAAGAGGTTGAAATTTAATTTGGACAAAACCAGTGAGACACGAATGCTTCAACTGAAACTATTAGAAGAGGTACCCAATGATGCGTATGAGAGCTCTCGAATAGTGAAGGAACAAATGAAACTCACACATGATAGAATCGTTATCTATAAGGAGTTTCACTTCAGGACAAAAAGTGTTGTTCTACAACTCGTGATTAGATTAGTTTATCGAAAATTTGAGGTCGAGATGGTTCAAACCATTTGTAGTGAGAGAAGTGTTCCCACGGGGAGCGATTAAGGTGGAAGACTCGAAAAATAGGATCACTTTCAAGGATAATGGAAAAAGCCTAAATCCATATATAGAGGCATGCATGGGGGAAGTGGAGACAATTTTATTGTCGAACGCCGAGTATAGGGATGGTTAGATTTTTGAGAGAGGTTATTTCATCCTTGACGTGTATGGGGTGATTATTTTTTGTATATAAGAGACAAGTGACTGTTTGGTGTACACAAGAGTTGTTTGTGTGTATATATGGGAGATTGGAGTATATCGATTTTGAGTCCCGACCCGATAGTTGCACAAAGAGTCCATGGAGATTTTAGTGAAAATTATTAGAAAATCGTGTTTTAGGTGGATTTTGAGAGATTATAGAAAGCGCACCACCTGTGTTTGTGAGGATGTGAAAATCGCGAGTGAAATAAGAAATCATAAAAAATTACCTCAAAAAAATTGAACCATTTGCTCAAAAATCGAACCCCGGGGAAAAGGTTTGGTATCAAAAAACAACATGGGAAGAAGCAAAAATCAAACCAACTGATTCGGCTAAGAGAACTGAAGCAGTTCCTTAAGATAATTTGTTCGATTCTTTGAGTGTCAGGTCCAACAATTCTCTTGTTTTTTCATTCCTGTCTCACCTATTCACCTTCCCTCAAATCCAAACCTTTCCTTTTCCCTACAAACTCAAAAATCCCTCTATTTCCATTCCCTCCATCTTCCCACATCTTCATCACCAAATCCAAACCTTTCCCCCTAAGCCAAACCTTTCACATTCCCTCTCATTTTACCCTATAAATACCCCACCCCCATATCTCCTCACACCTTGATCCAACATATTCTCCTTCCTAAAGTCCTTTCAAAGTCTATATTGGCTTCCTACCTTAGAAATATCCATGGCGCCAAAACAGTATCTTAAGAAATATAATTCCACCAAAGTCGAAGATGGTGAATGCGATATCTATCGTTCACCTCAAGAAACGGAATTGATGCTGCAAATACTTTTCTGTACGACGAACTCTATTAATAGAATGTCGTGTTGTATGGAATGACGTGCCCCAAGATGTCATTTATCTCTTCTCAAAATACGGATGGTGAAATTGGTTTTCCCAATATGAGGGTCCGATTTACGAATCAACCGGGATACATCCATGATGATGCGGCTCCAAGCCGACATGTATCGGCTTAGCATGGGCCCGAGAGCTGAGATTTCTTCCTACTACGAGGATCCATATGCACGTGAGACAAATCCTCCTGGACCCTTGAGTTGATTATTTGTTAGGTTGTGCAACTTATTTATGTAGTTTCTTCGATTGTCATGTTTTATCCTTAAGAAGCTATGTAAACTCCATCTCGTTTATTAACAAAATGGGTGTTTTGTTTATATTGTGTCATATTTGCATTTTAATTATTGCTAGTTTTAAATTCCTCACTTATTTTTACTTATTTATATTTTAATCGTGCACATTGATGACAATACAAGTTCTAAGTGTGTTGGGGGGGGGGGGGGGGGGGTATAAGTGCATCTTTTAAAAACTTCCCAATCTTAAAAAGGCCAAAATAATTAAATTTCTTGAAAAAGTCAAAAAATTAAATTCAAAATAAGTAAAAATTGGATATTAAAATACTTAAAAATATCACAAAATTTTGTTTTAAATCTCAATTTTTAAAAATTCCATTCATTAAGCTGAAATTGATCAAAAATGGAAATTGAGCGAAAATTGACGACTTATACGAAGAAGTGTAGTGATTTAAACTCGGTGAGTTATCGAGCGAAGCATCCTAATTTTGAGAGTTAATAACAATAATCCGAGTTTTAATAACTCAACTTCATTTCGATCTAATCTTTCGTAGATCTCAAATCCATTATTTTGATGGCTTTTGAAAAACGAGTGGAGATTTTACTTTGAAAACACACCTAAAAATGTCTCAAAAATAAAAATAAAAATAATTCCCAAAACGCAAATGGAAATTCGATTATTGTTCACACACATGAAGTTAGGACATCATTTATTAACCAAAAATATATTAGCCGGAAAAAATGCAGAAAATGTCCAACACTTGAAAACAAAATTGAGCCAAAAAGTCATATCCCTTTCGTTTGTTAACCAAAAAAACTCAAAATTGCCCGGACTTGTGAAAATCAAAAAATTCAGAATTTTAGGTCTATACAGTATAGAAAAATGGCAAAAAAATATTTAAAAAAATGCCCAATCGAAAAAATGAAAAAGGCAAAGAAAATGAAACAAAAAAAAATAAAAAAAATGTGTAAAAGCCCGAAAAAGTACCAACGGACCTTTACTAAAAAATTTCCAACTCCAAAAATTGCGAAGATTTAAAAAATACTTCAAAACACACTTAAGTCATGAAAAGTCCTAATCAAGTTCAAATAACAAAATCAATTATCATGCCGAGAGCAAAAAAATATAAATAATGATATAAATCAGTGCGAATAAAGAATGATATTTTCCAATTTTCTAGCAAACGTAATCCTTCATGAAATCTTTTCTCCATAAAAATTTTCCACTTTTAATTAGTGCACCTGAACTCGTATTCATTATATTTACTCTTACTTTTATGCACACCGAGATAAAAAAGAAGCCACTATCCGATTTATTCATTTACAAGTGCATCCCGTGATAAATCGTAATTAAAATTAATTTTTAGAAAGAAACGTGATGATCAATCGGTGGCTATTAATGATTAATTTTTGGCTTCACACACATGCACTATGGATTGAAATTTATGAAACAACCTTTTTCGTTATTTTTGTGAAATTTAAATTTTATAATTTTTAAGTATTTTGATTTTCCCTTGAGTCGTGCCATGTGGTACAATTTGAATTTTGTGGGCAAATTCACTGCAGATCCTCACGAAATACCACTCGTCCTACTAGGGTAACCAAGGGGTTTAATGATTTGTTATATACGCACAATGCAACTGTGTGCCAGGAAAAAGGTATTCTATCCCTTGATTAATAAATGCCATTTTTGGACTATATTTTTTTATTCTCTTCCATTGATTGGAACTAGCTGTAGGGGGAGCCTAAAGGTAAACTTGTAATTAGAGATAACTTCCCCTCTTAACAAAGGAAGGCACAGATCCAGAAGAGCAGTTTCATGAGCTAATTCGAACAAAAAAGCAAGAAGAAAGCGAGGAAGCTTCCCAAAGGAGCTATTTGAGGGAGCTCAGTTTTTTTTGTTAGATTTGTTTAAATTGTATATTTGTAAAGACATATTGTGACTTGTAATGTTTTGTAATATGAGAGTGGGGTCAATCGATATCTTGTGAGCGACTAGGTGTGGCAAGGCTTGGGAGAGCTTTCATGCTCTATCAAATGGCATCATTGAGAAGCAAGGCAATGTTAAGGCTTGACTTAATGACTTTATATACAAATGGTGAAATACCGATGGATAATAACCTGAGAGACCATAAGCAAAGCAACCATGAGTTCCATTTATCATTGGGCCTAGTACCAAATGATCTTTTACTAAAAGTAACATCTGCCTTGAGTGATGTCACACGTGACTTACTTATTGTTTAATCAAAATTTGAGAAATTCATAGTGGTTTGGGGGCTATTGGGTAGTTTAATGGATTACTACTGTGGTGGCAGTCGCCTGACACATGGTTGGTCACCAAAAGCTATCTTTTGGCATATACTACCTATGCCGAAGGGATATGCTGACACATCTTCACATTAATCTCTCTGATATAAAGTTACGAGGTGTAGTCTTTCACATTTTTTGGTCCTTAGGCCACTCGAGTCTCTTCAAGAGAGAGAGAGAGAGGGAGGAGGGGCTCTCACGACCAAGATTATTTTTTTAGATTAAGAGAGAGAAAACGTTATTGCACGACAGATCATTTACTCACCCATTATTGACTCACTTTACGTAAGCTTTTATTACCAAGAAATAAACATTTATTGATCTGGTGACTCATGTTTGTGGGACCTTGGTGTTTGAGTTGCCTAACTAGGGTGTACCTAAGAGTGCTTGCTTTTCTCTCCCTCCAACAGAGTTGCTTCAAAGGTTAATTTATTACATATCATGACTTATACAGGAGTGTTTTGTGAGTTAAATATAAAGTGTTTAATATTGTTTATTTGAGTTCAACTCATCATTGTTGGTAACACCCTATTTATTGACTTATTGACATTTTAATAGAGGTTACGCCTCCGTTCGTACTATAACACCCCAACTTCAAGAGGACCACCCTCTTACATTTCGTGACTTCATTGGGTAGGTATTCTTTTGAAAAAATGGCTCAAGATAATGTTAATCATGTTCTTAAATTTAATAAGGTTCAACGATAGAAGGAGCAAGACACAAGGGAATGTGAAGCCCCTAGAGAGGGGTGCCTCGAATGGAGGCTCCCTAAGTGCAAATGACTGCAGAAGTTCCCAAGGTAATGCATGACCCCATGAGTGTTTTGATGGGCCGGCTCAGATGGACCATCTAATGGGAAAATTCATGGAGTTTTTGTAGATGCCTATGGCAACGCCAACCTTTAGGGAAACTATGGACCTTAGTTCCTTTGTTACTCCTGTAGTGAAAACGACTCCAGCAGTTCCTTCGGACATAGTTCCTACGGTGGATATTTCTAATATTGTACCAGTTGTGGGAACCCCTAACGTAGTTGACGTTACACATGTGGTCGCTCTGCCAGTTGCAATCACAGCAGAGGTGGGGTCCTCACCTTCTTTGATAGTTGAAGAGATAAAGAAGAAGACATTGAAGACAATGGTAGTTTCTTCTCAGATGTCCGGCGAGATGATTTCAATACATGATGACTTTTGTGCCCCTTATCTAGAGGAGTATAACGATGAACCATATCCTAAGTATTATATTCCCCCTCTTTTTTAGAAGTACACTGAAAAAGGGGAAATTCGAAAGAACATATCAAGAGATTTGTGGGGCACTTAGGTGATCATTGCAACGATAAAAATATATGTTTGAGGGAGTTTTCTAAATCCCTCACAAACACAGCTTATACATGGTATTCATACTTAGCTCTGAGAAATGTGGCCACTTGAGAATAAATGCATATCCTGTTCATCCAAATGTTCTGTGTGGCTAAAGATGAGTTCACTCTTACTCAGCTGGATTGGGAGAAACAACAGTCGGGGAAGAGGTGATGGAGTATATATGAAGGTTTAGTGAAAGGTCCCTCGATGTGAGAGAGGAAGATAAAGAGTAAAATCTTCTCTAACTTTGTGCGGAGGGTTTGATCCTTAAATATATTTTCCAATTAATAAAGGAGACGCGTGATACGACTTTTGCAGCCTTTTTGAAATCCATGAAAAATATCTTGTTGGTAATTTCCCCAAGTCCCATCGTGACTACTTTGATGTTTTGGCGAAAAGCTGGGGTAAAGAGATGCCAGGATCCACGAGTGGGTTATGCTAATAGGGAACGAAAGTTGAAAGAGGGTGTAGGAAGGATAACAAAAGGAAGTTTAGGAGAGAGAGGGAAGATTCACCATTGTTGACTTGTACAATAGAGGAAGTTATCAGTTGCTATAATGCCATGTTTCATGGGAGGGAAGTTTATACACCCAAATATTCTACTCAAAAAGATTCAAGACTAGATGTTCAACTCGATCCCAAATACTGCCATGTGCATTGGCGTATTTTTCATCCAACCACCTCATGCTTTACTTTGAGAAGGATAATTAACAAACACTGGTTAAGTGGAACGCTACAAATACCATAGGGAGATGTTAATTACAACCCATTACCAGCCCATGGGGAAAACTTGGTGGTGTCCTATGATAAAGAAGCTAAATAAAGCATGAGGGAACTGAGAAGGGAGAAAGAGGATTTTGAGGCAACTCTGGAAGATTGCATAATTGGGATAACAAATATGGTTATTGTGTACGATGAAGTGAGTACTAGAGATATGGAGGAAGTTTAAAACGTGGAAGGTTATGTGATGGAACCTAACTTGGAGTAACAAGTTATGTCAGAATCCCCTAAGCTTGTTTGGTTCTTTGACTATGTGGGGATGTCTTTGGAAAGTATGCTTGAAATTATCCTGGCAATACTATACATTATAAAGAATAATGCATTTCCCTCGCCGAGGTGGAAGGGACCAATGGATAAGTTGGTGAGGAAGTTCATGTTCGAGATAAATTGCTCAAATGCTGATAGATCAATGAGGTTCCCACACAATAGGTTGTTGTCAGTCATAGAAAGTGTGAACGGAGTAAGCTTTGCAAGGCCACTGATGGATAAGGGTGCCTTGATAAATATTATTCCTATTTTCTCTTTACATACATCTAATATCTCTCAAACAAGATTAATACCAAGGCCTTTGTGATTTTCATTTATGATAACCAATCTTCATAGTCCATTGGTTATGTAATGTTGGAATTGAGATGGGGAATCTCACATCACACATCAAATTCCACGTTATAGAGACTGTCACTTCATACCACATGTTGAAAGGAAGGGCATGGATGAACAACCATGACCTCATTTCCTATACCTATCACCATTGTGCCAAGGAAAATATAAAGAGAATATATATAGTCATTTGAGCAACCAATTAGACATTTTTCTAGGTGTAGGCCCATTTGGTAGATGCTGTATTATACACGGAGATGGTAGAAGATGCATGCGTTCTAACATGGCGCATGTAAAGGGTCAGAGTCCCATCAATTTGTAAAAGGTTAGGGATAGTGAATAATCACATTAAAGAAGGGGCGGATATCGGCTAGAGCGTTGAAGAAATGTCTAATCCCATTCCCATGCCCCAAGCTATCTCAAATCAATTAAGAAATGGAGTGAGGCTAAGGATTGGCCCAATAGAACATGAAGTTAGGCAGTAGAGTGTTCTTAGTAGGTTTTTAGGGGCAATCTTAGAGGAAGTTGAGAAATATAGAAAGAGGATGGCAGTTGCTTCACCTAATTGCCAGTGTAAAAAGGTCCAACCGGGGGATAGAAAAGTGGTGTATCACATTTGATAGTGTGCATAGGCAACCGAGGAAGATCAAGAAGATACTAACCTAAAATATGAGTGTTTCTTGGTGGATAATCAAGGGAAATGTCTTATCATTGACAATTCTAACATCCATGAGTTTGTCGAGGAAATAGAAGATGAACCAGAGTGCATGATTGATCGCTCAAAACCACAAGTACAAGAGTTAAAGTAAATTGACTTGGCTGAAGAAGGAGATGATCAAAATCCCATCTTCATTTCGAAGGGCTTGGACGCAAATAAGAGGCGAGGATTGATTGAGCTCATTTTGGAATATAAAGATGTGTATTTATGTGGTAGTACACCGAGATGGCTAGATTAGATTAATAAGTGAGCCTCCATAAATTGAACGTTAATCTTTCAGTTATACTGATGAAGCAAATAACAAGAACCTACAAGCCCGAAATAGATCTCAAGATCAAGGAGAAGGTGCAATGATTATTGAAAGTTGTGTTCATTAGGACAATTTAACATCCTATTTGGCTCTCTAGCATTGTGCCTGTGGGAAAAAAGGACAAAAACCAAGTACGAATTTGCATTGATTTTAGGGACCTCAACAAAGTTTGCCCAAAGGATGAGTTTGCTCTGCCCTCTATTAATAGTTTGATATATTCAATGGCATGAAATGAGATCTACAGCTTCATTGATGGTTATGTGGGATACAACCAAATCAAGATGGATCTAAAAAATGCATAGAAGATAATATCTAGAACTTTATTAGGAAAATTTATGTACAATGTTATGACTTTTGTGTTGAAGAATTATGGAGTAACTTATGAAAGATCAATGATGGCCATATTCCATAATTTATTTCAAGATATCTTGGAGTTTTATGTAGAGGATCTAGTCATCAAATTGAAGAAAGATGAATCTCACTTGATTGGCCTCAAGAGGGTTTTTAATAGATCCCGGAAGAACAAGTTAAAAATGAACCCTCTTAAATGTACCTTTGGTGTGATAAGTGGGAAATTTATAGGCTTTATGGTAGATCGCCAAAGTGTGCAGATAAACCAGGATAAACAAAATGCCATTTTAGATATGTCTTTCCCAAAAACGCCAAAGGAACTCAAGATTTTATTCGGGAAAGTCTCCTACATAAGGAGATTTTTTCTAGGTTTGGCTGAGATAACTCATCCCTTGATGGACCCGCTACGTAAGAGCACGAAGTTAAAATGGGAAGAACCTCACTAGGAAGCCTTTGACAAGATCAAGAAGTTTTTCACTTCTCCGCAGACTATGATCCATCCAAGATCTAGAATACTATTATAACTTTACCTCACATCCACTCCGAGGTCAATTGGAGCTCTGATAGGACAAGAGATTGATGGACAAGAATGACATGTCTACTACCTGAGTAGAATCATCTATGGTCCAAAAGAAATGTACAGTAGTATTGAAAGACATTATTTATCCTTAGTGTTTGTTGCCCCAAAACATAGACATTACATGCTATCTTTCACCATTCACATTGTGACAAGATATAACCCCATCAAGTTTTTATTGGCACAAACCATTTTGATTGGGAGGGAATCAAGGTGGTTCCATATCCTCTCAGAGTATGACTTAAAGTGTATGGTTCCTCATGCAGTTAAGAGCTATGTAGATCTGTTGGCGATTTTTCGATTAGGGATATTTGAGCCACCACGAGAGAGCCTTCTAGGAGATGACTTACAAGATAATATATTGGAAGCAAACCTTAAAGAGTGGATTATTGAGTTTGATGGTCCATCGACCCTAGGAAAGGGGGAGTAGGATTCATCTTTTTAAAGGGAAAATAGGAAATTTTCCTCTCGTTCAAGTTAGATTTTTCTTGCTCCAATAATGAGGTGGAATATGAAGTGTTGGTACTGGGAGTATTGGAGGCCCTTCGAAGGGGCATCCGTTCACTCTACATCAAAGGATCTTTAAATTTTGTTGTAAAGCAGGTGAATGGGAAATATGTGTTGAAGCACCTCAACCTTACAAAATAATCATTCAAAGGTTGATCGATCAATTTCATCAGGTCAAGGTAAAAAGAGGATATGGAACCATAAATGGTAATCATTAAATAAAAAATGACTTTACAGAACAATCATTCCATATCCTCTCAGAGTATTACTTTAAGTGTATGGTTCCACATGTAATGTTGATGCCTATTCCACCATCTCACAAAAAATAACCATGAATAGAAAGATAATAACTGTTGTGATCCAACATAGGACTTATCCCTCGGTGATGCAAATGACTTTACCTATGGAAGGTAACTCTGACTAGAGGGGTGATTAGAAGGAAGCTTGAATCCGGGGAACTAAATATGGAGCTGAGAGAGCTAGCTCAATACTTTTCCAACCAAGGAAATTTATATTTCAGAAATATGGGATGATGATTAGCAAGATGCATTTGGTCAGAGCAGGAAGGGAAAAGGTTAAAGAAGACACATGAAGGGCACTATGAGACAATATATATCCCTTTGAACAGAAAAATCCAGAGAGAGGGATACTTTTGGACATCCATGAGGCAAGACGCAATAATAATGTAAAGAGAATGCGCTAAGTGTCAGACCTTCTTTCGAGCAGCTGAATATAGCCTCGTGAAGACTCAGGCAGATTGGAGGCAGTCTTACATTGATTTCATCAAAGATAGAGTCATTCCCAAAGAAAAGATGGATTTTATGGGGATTAGAAGAAGGAACCCATGTTTTTATATTCAACAGGAGTTTCTTTATCATAGAGGATACTTCAACATGCCTTTGAGATGCATCAAAAGAGAGTAAGCATGAGAAGTTCTGAAGTAAGCCTAAGATCTAACTCATATTGGGGGATCCAAGTTATACGATCAACTTATGACTTTAGGCTACTATTGGACAACCACTGAGAAGGATTCAGTTGAGTTCGTTCGAAAGTGCAAAGCATTCCTATTACATGAGAATATGATTCATGCTCCTTCGATAGATTTTCACTCGGTGACAACTCCTTATCCATTCTACACTTGGGCGTTTGACCTAGTAAGGGAAATTATTCCATCCTCAAGGGAAAAAATATGGATACTTACAGTGACGAAGTGTTTCACAAAATGGGCAGAGGTTATACCACTGAAGAAAGAAACAACAGGTGTGGTGGCACAATTCATTATAGAGTACATAATTTGTCATTTTGGCATTCCTAAGGTTATTTTGTCTGATAATGAAATTTTATTTATCACCAAAGAGGTGACCTTACTCACGGATAAATATTTAATCATACTCCACACCTTAACGGCAGCGTACCCCGATGGCAATGGTCAAGTTGAAGCAACAAACAAAACCTTGGTTAATATCTTGGCTAAGAGAATGGAAGACTTCCTAGGAGCATTGGATGAAATTTTTTTGGCAGTTTATGGGCTTATAGACTGACTCAAAGAAAGCCAACTGGATACACACCCTTCTCGCTGGTGTATGGAGTTGAAGAAATTTTTCCAGTGGAGATAGAAGCCCCTTCGACCTGATATGCCTTGTGAAGTAGCACGCTCTCATAGAGAAGACATGTTCAATTGGAAGCATTGAATGAACATCTAGACAACATGATGCAACACTTGTAAATGTACATGAAGCAACTTTTTATGGAGTATGACAATTTGGTGAGGTTGAGGAAGTTTATGGAAGGGGACTTGGTGTTGAAGGCAGCTGTGAGTCACATCATAGGGCTCTCATTTACCAAAATTTTCACTAATCAATAGGGGCCATTTATTATCAAGTAGGCACATGACTCGGGCTACCACTCAATCTCAAAGATAGATGAAAATAGAACTTTTAAAATTAATAAGAAATAGTTGAAGTTTTATCATGTTTTAGATTGGCTAGCCCATTTTGAGTTTTAACTTTATGTTGTTCATATTCTTTTCTTTTATTGTTGGTTCAAAATGGAGAAATTGAGAATGATGTTGTAGATTGTTAATAAGACACCATGATTATAAACAATACCATAATTGTATTATGATGTAAATTTGAAAACCAAACAACTAAAGGTTGTATGTAATTTAGTGCCAAAAACGTTACTTCTTTCAGATATTAAGCTTTAACAAATTACATGGTATTTGGGGAATATTGCCCCCAAGTACAGGGACAAAAAAATATATGCAAAGGGCTAGCTAAGGAGAAACCACATTTTTGTTAACCCTACATGAAAGCTTGAAGTCTCGTTTGGACTTGGGATCATTGTCTCAATATTGCTTCACACTCACTCAAGGCTTTGGATAAAACTTCTTCAACAACTCTGACTTTGAGGTCCAACTCTGAAATCAAAGGATCAAACTCCTTTAGCCCTACCTCCTCAAAATGTTGTGCCTCCATGCTTTGCGATAAATCTCCCGTTGAGTCTCCAGAAGATAATCCTTTATGAGTTTCAAATGGCTGATGAGATAACCAAAGTTAAAAGCATCTTTAGCAAGCTCCTTCAGATTACATATGTGCTAGTTGATGGTATCCCTATCTAGATTGCTCATGGTGGTGTTCACAATATCAACAATGATGGTCTCCAAACCATGAAGTCTATACCCCATTATAACACGATTTGACCTAAGCCATTCCATTGCAAATGTGTTTGGGTGGTGATAAATTAGTTGTTCCAAACCTATTCGGTGGCAACCTTGGATAAAAAGATATTATTGGATGACTTGTAAGAAAAACTCTAGAGGTGCAATGCTAGGTAGAGAAACCTCACAACCAGGCTCACTGTCAGTAGGTACATTGTTCATGGAACCACGATCGCAGTCATTGGAGGACTCAGTTGGGGTAGGAAGTTATGGAGTTATCATAGCGGCTAGCAAGGGAACAAAAAGAAGAAACTCATGAGTTGCAATGCGTTCCCCCAAAGCCTGAAAATAATGAAACAACAACGATGAAGAGAAAAGACATTTGAGTTAAAATCTTAGTAATTATGTTTTATTGATAAGTCATCAAATAGGTGTGAGGTTTTGAGCTAAAATCTTAGCAAGTATGTTTTATTGCTAAGTCACCAAAAAGGTGTGAGCTTTTGAGTTAAAATCCTAAAAAGTATGTTTTATTGGTAAGTCACCAACTAGGTGTGAGATTTTGAGTTAAAATCTACCAAGTTTTTGTTTCCAAGTCACCAAGAAGGTGTGAGATTTGTTTATATTTTGGCATGCAAATATGTTGTAAGAAAGGAAAATGGCTTAGAAGAAGCTGAAGTATACCTCATGTAAGAATCAAAATATTTTTTCCAACCCTAAATACCTACGAACATTCTTTAAACCCTTATAAAGCGGTCAAAATACAAAGTCTTCTAAGAAGAAAGAAAATATACTTGAAAACCTAGAATTTTCCTGATCAACTTAGACCCCTCAAAGTTTCAGTAAATTACAAAATAGTGACTAAAAATTTCAAAATAAGATAACTTGATGTGTATTTTATCCCAAAACCCCCACTTTATATCAAATTAATCCTTTAGACTCCAAATAATATAAAATCACAATGACATCCCTTAAAAATTTTGAAATTACAAAAATACCCCTATAATTATCAAAAATGTACTTTTTAGGCTATAAATGAAATTACAAGACCAACCAAGGACAAAACCTCCAAGTTTCCTTAATTTCAGTGAACCCGCTATCCACCTAGTACACCACATCATCACAAGAAGTTAAAAGGAAAATATGTACACCATGGACACATGTTAACCACACTTAACAACTTTGAAAACTTCACATAATCAACTCAAATCCACCACCCAATTCTGCCAATCAAATTACCTAAGAATGTACTATAAATACCCCACCAGTTCAATAGTTAATACACAACTCAAACTCCAGTTCAAAAACACAAAACTCCACACAAAATAGGTACACTATGATTTTATGAGTAATTTTCAGTTCTTTCAATTTTTTTTGCTTTTTGTGCAGTCCGTATGCTTAGAACAATCATAATATGCAAGCTTTCTTGTGTAAAATAGCCTACGATAGAAAAAATATGAAGAAACGCCATTAAATCTTGAGATTCAATGGTGAATCTTGATATAAAGCTCAAAACTTTTATATAAAGCTACATATAACTTCAATACAAATTAAGGATCTCGAGTGTAATGGTCAAAAGCCATGAATGTGTCTATTGAGCTCAAATTGATCGAAAGTGTATTTTTAACTTGAAACCTGAAAAATTGAAATTCTCTGTGTATAATCCATCTTAACCTTTGAAACCAAAGCCAAACTAGTCCTATATATAACATAAACCAACCTATTATCACAATAATTCTTCCTATGATCTAGAAATCCACGAAGATCAAGTCAAAAATTCGGCAAAACACACAATTTTAGAACTTGAGATATACTGCATCTCAATCCACAAAACCTACAAATATGAATGCCTCGTGAAAAATTAGGTTAGGCGGGTTAAGAAATCATCTTAAATGGTAGACAATGAAGGAGAAATTCGAGGTCAATTTTGAAACTCTAAAATTCAAGATTGAGAGGTTGAAGAAGACTTTGGCCAGAAAACTTGACCACGCGCATGAGGGTACATAGCCAATAAAAAATTATTTTTCAATATTTTATTTTATTTTTCGGGTTAAAATGGTATAAAGTAAAGCCATGTTTGGATAAACTTAGCATAATTTATGGGAAAATGAGGTTTTTAATTCAGAATATTTTTCCAAAATTACAAATTAACCCATACCAACTTTTTCAAATTATAAATTTGATCCCCAAACTTTGTCTATGAATACTTCAAAATATTTTAAGACAAAGAGTCTCTTATACCAAAGTTCAATAATGGTCTTAAGTTCAGTATTTTAAAGTCCCAAAATATTTATAATTAAACCCCCCAAAATTTAGAAGATATAGTTTTATTACAAAACTAAATAACCTAATCCCAAATACTTACATACCCAAACATTGTATACAGAAAATTAAGCACTAGCTCTTTCCAATATCCTCTTGTGATATGAAAAGACGGCCGAAATACCAAGCAAGTCGATTTTTTCTACCTTTTTAATAGTAAACTTTGCGTATTTGACATACTTCTATTGATGTCACTATGTGATAGATCTTATTTACTCTTAGTGTGTGCATGTTATTATAATGCTATACTATATATTTTGTTACATATCATCGGTATTTGAATTTGTGACCAATATTTGAATTGAACTATGGATAAATTTTAACCCTTCTCACATAACACTGGGATCATGTTCCATATTGATTTAGTTACCCCTGCACTTTTGTGCCATTATATTATAAGCATCAATATTAACTAGGAAGTAGACTGACGTGTTATCCCACAGAACTTTCTACTTGGCCTACTGGTCTCAGATGATTGAGAGCCTTGATTTTTGCTACATACATATGAGTGCCACTTTAATTATTTGCATAACTGGTTACTTTTTCCCAAACATTTTGGTTGATTATTTATTATTATCATTATTATGGTTTTTATGATGGTTTAATTACTTCCATACCCCTTAGTGAACTGATAAGTATGGTATTATTATTTCAAGAACCCTTGACTTCCCTTACACGATACTTAATTTACTAGTAATCAAGTGCATTTTCTTAAATAAAACTCGTAATTATGGGATTATTAGTTCTAGAACTTTAATGTTCTTTATAAATTGATAAGTATGGGTTATCATATTATATTTTTTAGCGTATATAAACCATTGATTATATACACACTCCACCTCTCACCTATACGTATATACTTGTTCCAGAATTAGCATATTTGTGCTAATTCCTTTTTTCTCCGGATGAACTCGGAGAAAGAGGATAATATCTCTTCCCTATTAAAGATAAATACCGATCACTTGTTTGTGTAGGTGACTGTGTGGGAAGAGAATAAGCCAGATGGGAGAAAGGAGTAGTGCTTTTCAATTTCTATATTATAATTTGTACTTAAAAAATTTATTCGACGCCTATGGTAGTACAACCCTATGTAAACCTACTTAATCATGAATAAAGTTATGGCATCCCGACTTAACTTTAATTAATTTCTTTATGTTTACTTCTTATGCATACTAAAAAGAAGGGTGTGACAAGTAAGTATCAGATCATGTTTTAAATCTAAACATATCGTCAGGTTAGCAATATATGCAGGGAAGAAAATATGATATTAGTTATTTTATCTTTTCGTAACTTCTTTTATTACTATAATTATATGGAAATTCCACTTTGCATCATGGATACATGGGACATGATCTTATTTAATATAGACATCAAACCAGATAATTGTGGAAAAAACTGAGTTAGAAAAGAGGCATTAACAAAATTAGGAGACATGATCTGTGGAGTTGATGAGGGCTGGACAAGATCGAGTAATGATGTCAAAAGACTTATACTGAAAAATAGAGTTATGGGTGAAATGCAAGTCATGAGGAAATTGGATGAGTATGTGAATGATCAAGTAATATTTTAAGAGGCTATAAATCCTGCCCTAGCAGATGAGACACCAACTCCATCGATGTATCCTGAGGCCACATACAATGGTGAAGTCAATGGCGACTATTCTCCGAGTACCACAAATAACTCAAGTGATGGTTTAGATCAGGGAGATTATTTAGTCAGTCCAGAGTCTAGATCCAGTGATGAAGTTGTTATCCCTACATAAATAATACAAAGTCTAAGTTATCTCAGTATGGATCACATAGTAAAATAATGTAAATAGTATGCTATACTAAAAATTTAGTTGCACTAATATAAGTTGTGATATATAATGCTAATGTATCATATAACTCATCATGCGAAATATAATAGGCTTGTGGATTATTGTTGATTATGATTCTTATTATTTAAATTGTTCTACTTTTTCTGATAGTTAATACTCAAATTCCCTCCCTAGAACTCAATCTGAACAGACTCAAACTGAAGGAATCATGCGGTGTCTTCATGAACCTAATTCTTTAGTCTGACAACAACAAATAACTTATTTTACCTCAGAGGACATTTTCGAAAAAATTCGTAATTGAATTCTCTTAAGGAAATTCTAAGGCAACGACCCCTATCTTTTCTTGGAACGCCAGGCGCTAAGGAAGCCGAGAAATAGTTGCGCCAGATTATTGAAATTCTAAACGGAGTAGGCATAGATACTAATATCCGAGTGACTTTAGCAGCCTATATGTTGGAAGGTGAAGTTGATTTTTGGTGGCAAGCAGTGTCACATAACCAGAATGTTGTTAATTTTACTTAGGAGAAATTGGAGGGAGGTTTCTTCAAAAAGTATTTTATCAAGACTGAGCGAGATCAACGAACTGTTGATTTCTTAAAATTACAACAAACTAACCTACTAGTAGCCCAATATAAGGCTAGGTTTATCCAATTTTCTCGTTATGCTCTGGAATATATAGATACTGAGTTAAAGAAATGCAAGAAGTTTGAAAGAGGATTTCATTTGAGAGTTAAGAATTCAATAGCTCCTTTACAAATCCGTGAGTATTCTCAACTGATTGATGTTGCGGCCATTATGGAACGCAATTATTCCACCATAATCATATCATTGCCCCTACTATCAGGAACAACCATGTCATTAGAACTCCATCTCATTCTAGACCTCACCCTTATTCAAACTCTAGTGGACAAGCTTATTCACAGATTCATCATGACACAACACGTTCAACAATCTGTTGCCATGAGTGTCACAAAGTAGGGTATATTCGACTATAGTGACCTAAGATAAAACATGTTCTAATCCATCATCAGCCAAATAAACCCTCATAAAATCCAAGATTTAGTCATATCCAGAACCAATCCAAGACAAACTCTGCTAAAAGAATCAAGCCAATCCCGAGTCGTGGGAAGAATTCCGATATACTGCCTACACGAAATACACATGACGTGATAGAAGGTATGATAATTTTTCAACATTTTTCTGCACATATTTTTTTTATTCAGGATCAACATATTCTTTTGCTAGTCTTAGACTAGCTAAATTATTGAAATTATTACCTACAAATTCAACTTCTCCATTACATATTGAATTACTAACAGGTGAAATTAATACACCAACGCAAGGTTATAGGAATTATAGAATCTAGCTTGGTCTAAGAACACTCCTTCTTAATTTGATAATTTTAGATATTTATGGTTTCAATATTATTATCGGAATGGATGTTTTACCAAGACATCATGCTTATGTCGATTTCCATGATATGGAAATTTATTTTCGGAACGACATAATTGTTCTTTTGTATTTCAAGGACCAGGTCCATCGGAACCCTCAAGTTTCCAAATCTAGATCTCTTATTTAATTCCAAATCTATTTGTATATCAAGGAACCATCATCTATATGCTAAAAAGAGAAAATGTGATTATTCAATGAAGGAAATCAAATTTTTAGTACATGTAATTTCTGAAAGTAGAATCCAAGTCGATCCAGGCAAAATTTCAGCCATTTTAGAATGGAAAAGTCCAACCAATATGACTGAAATAAAAAGTTTTCTAGGATTAGCTGGATATTATCATCGTTTTATAGAAGGATTTTCTCGCATTGCTCTTCCCTTTTTAAAATTCACTAGGAAGGAAGTTCCATTTGTATTAACTGAAGAATGTAACCAACCATTCCAAGTGTCGAAGGACAAACAAACTACTTCTCCAATCCTCACTATTCTTTATAGTACGTAAACTACAACGTGTATACCGATGCTTCATTACAAGGACTAGGATGTGTGTTAATGCAGAATGATAAAGTTAAAGAATATGGGTCACTATAACTCAAAACTCATGAACGTAACTATCATGTACATGATCTCGCATTATCTGTTGTAGTTTTTACATTGAAAATTTGGCGTTGTTACCTTTATGGTGTAGCATGATTTCACTTTTGAGAAAAATAGAGTTGAGAACCTCATCAAAAGAAGTCTCAACTACATTCTTATTAAAAAAAGGATGAACGACAATAGATGAAGAGATAGGGTAAATAGTCGGGTTAGGTTGCATCTCAGTAGGAGGGACGGGTACAATATTAAATTTGAGAAGAGGTCATCAGCGTCCTTGATTAGAGTGGATGGGTTCGACGATGTAGTGCCTGAATAGATCACACAGAAAGTCAGCCCCAACGAGTCTTTGGAATCACTTTCCTTGGAGACCTTAGTAATGTCTATGACTTTTTGAGTGAGAGGTTGAAGTTGATGTTGGAAGTCTTCAGCTCAAGAGTAGTTTTCTTGAAAGTAGATTTCCATCCCTAGATTCATGTTCTTATCCACATGATCAAACCATGGTTCAGGAAAGCCAAAGAAGGGGAAGTCTTCACGTTTTTTTACGAATCTTTCATTTGGAAAATCCTTCAAAACAATCTTGAAATCTTCTAAAATCCTTTTTAGTCATGGTTGGAGGACCATTCTGAGTTCTTCTGGTGAAGGATGATAACTCGGTACATATGGGGGAAAGTCCTTTTTTAGAACTATAGGCTCTAGTATTCCTTATTGACGTCACCCCATCCCCATCCTGGTCGTACAATGCATATTCTTGAACATTTGTATCACATTGACATTACCGTGAGGGTTGTGATTTTGACAAAATCAGTCTTTGGAATCATCCTCTTTCAAAATGAAAAGAAGATCAACCCTGAAGCCAGAGAGAAGCATGTCATTCTTCCCATATAATATTACTAGTAATGAATTGCTAGTGCTGAAATTTTCAATACTATCATCGTCTCCCTAAATAGTAATGACTTACCCCTTGGTGATGAATTTCAACTTATGATGAAAGGATGAGGATACCCCTCGAATGCTATAAATCCACGGTCGACCAAGCAGAAGATTGAAGCATGCGGATACGTCAATAACTTAAAAGTCAGTAATGGAATTGATAGGGCCAATCCCTATTGCGAGAATTATTGATACTATCACCTCTTAGAGAGTATTACCATAAGCCCTGACTGCGGCGAAAGTAGTAGTTAGGTCACTTACTTTTAACCCTGAGCATTGAAGGTTCTTCATGGGAAAAAATTAAGGGCGAATGCATTATTGACGAGCAAGAGCGGGATTGCATTTTTTATCACTTCAATGGAGATGTTGAGGGAATAATTGTGATCAGGGCGGACCTTTGAAATTTATTTTTTGAAGAAGGAAAGGAATCTAGTGCTTGTCAAGGATCCAACCAGGTATTTAGTTTCTTCTATAGTGGTGGAAGGAGGGATCGTGGGCCCAATGAGAAATTTTATTAGAGCGTTTCGGTGTAATTAGGAAGACATGAAAAGTCGCCATAACGTAATATTATCATGAGTCTTATTAATTTAGTCTAGGATCTTACTTTCCTCGACAATCATTTCTAGCATCGAAAGTTCTTTAGAAACTCCCTTTCTCTAATCTATTCTTGATAACCGACTATTCGAATCTTGGTAGTGTCTTCCTGATCTAGTTATAAGGTTTACGGAGGTGGGTAAGAACAAGAACCCTGTATCTTCTTCTATTTCTATCTGAGTGGATACTTCACTAATTTCCCCGATAGGTACTCGAAAGATATCACCCCACACAAGATGATCATTGAATTGACCTTTTCCTCACTCGGCTCCTTATTTGAGTTGTCAAATTTATCCCCCCATCCGGTAGTGACGATGTCTTTCTTCTAAGATAAGTCAATGTATTCCATAACCTCAATGTCTTCTTCGTGTAAATCTTCCCACTCAACCGGAAGGTAGAAGAGTGAAGGGACAAATCGCCCTTGAAGTTCAAAGTGGTGAGAAGATCAGAAACACTGCAGATTTTATCGGTCTATCAAAACATGTCTGCTATATTCTTTACTACATCATCCAAACTGATTTCAATAATGGTTACTACACAATTATTTAATTCTTGAGCCCATTTTCAAACATCTATGAATAGGATGCTAATCTTCTGACAATCGATGGTCATTTCACAGAGCAATTTAAGCCCAAAATCCAAGAGTTGGTTCAAAATAGCCAGCAGCTCCATATCTTTTCCTTCAAATCGAGTATAAATGATAATATAGGCCCTTGTGAGGAAGGACAAATCTTGATTGGTGAAGCAGGTAGGGCGTAGGAGAAAATATGGGCGAACTTTATGTAGTTTGGGTGAAAATACAGGTATGATGGGTACTTTACTGGGCATAATTTGGGTATATTTATCGAATTTTGGGTCATTTTCTAGTAATATGACATTTTTATGGGTTGGAAGTGGGTTTTGAATGGTGTTCAATTTAGTATTGGATGGTGGGGAAATGATACCCTGATCAAACCCCTTGATTACATTCTGGAGATGGAAGCACTGTTCAGTAGTATGGATGACAGACTGGTGGAAGTCACAGTGGGCATCGATTTTAAAGTTTTTAGGAAATGGGTTTGGTAATGGACGAGGGTCCAGAGGTTTGATGAGGTTTCGTCTTAACACAGGTTTTGTCTTAACAAGGTTTGGTAGGCTGGGGAGCATGGAGCTTGGTGTATTCCTTTTAGGAGGGATTAGGGCGGCTTTAGCAGGCTAGAAGATATTGTTGATGTTTGAGATTATGGAATTGGCAGGATTTTCATACTTTTTTGGGGTGAATTCTCTAGAAACTTTCTTTGACTCTACTTTTATCTTGGTAACACTTTATTAAATCTCCACACCCGCTTCTCAAAGGTCTCAAAGTGGGGGTAATACTCACCTACCATAGTTGCTCTGATATGGGGTAAGAAATTATTCTTCATGATGCTGACCTGTTCTTCTTCGAATGGTCGGTTGGTCATGGCGGCACTTTCTCTCTCTACCTAGCTATGAAATTGCTAACAGTTTTTATGGGATTCTTCTTGAGAAGCTCTAGATCACGATGAGTAATTATCAGCTCTTCGTTGTACTTGTACTATGATATGAATTCATAGGTAACATCTTCCTAACTACGGATTATGGATTCTTCGAGGGATAGGAAAAAATGAAGAGCGATGTCCTTCAAAGTTTGTTGGAACATCTGGGCCATTATCTCTTCGGAGGCACCAAGAAGGGTCATGGCTCAGTGATAACTGTGAAGGTGAACAATTGGGGGACCGTTTCCCCCAAACTTCTCGATGACTGGCATCTTGAATTTCTCTGGCCATCTTTCTTTAGGGTAGGGAGATACGCGAGTGTAGTCCATGTAGTTCCCAGATATCTTAACTTGATTAAACATTTTTGATAATATTGATCGAGTGGAAAAACCGAGCGTCCGTGTAATACGCTAGTCGTTGTTATCGGCTTCCAACCTCAATACAAAAAAACCTAAACTTTTAACTACACTTTTATGGAGTATAGTAGTAAGTCTGGGTATCGAATCCATAGGGAATGTTTTATAGAATTTAATTGATTTATTACTTCTACAGAAAAAATGAAAAAGATGATGATGGTTGACAAGGGGAAATAAGTTGGAACAAATTTATAAAACTAATTAAAATGAATGAGGAAATAGGTTGGAATACAATCCCCCAATCCCTAGTAATTACCCATTAGAATACTAGAATTGTAAATTATAAATTTGAATGAATCCATTCTTTATAGATCCTAAGCATTACATATATGAGGTTCAAGCCCGCATCATATGAAATCAAAGATAAATATAAAGCGGTGCTAAATAATTACACGCACATCATATTCTTAAATATCCCAAGTACCTAGTGATGATACGAGAAATCGTCCACAAGTCGTTCTCATATCAGCAAGTCAAGAGTAAAGTATGTAATGAACAAGTAAAGCAAGTAAATAGAGAGAAGACAAGATATAGAGTGGTTCAGCCTTTAAAATAGGCCTACATCCACTGTGTTGCTCCGTTCTCATTATATGCGTTGCATTGTACAATATAATCATGCCTAAAGTGGCATACAAATATGAGAATAAAGGAGAGTACATGGCAGTACTGAGGATTCCGGAGTGCCGGATAGGTGGCTGCAATGTAGATGTGTGGCCTCCAAGTTGTGTGTTGAGGGGATGTAAAGAGGACCTGTGTTGTGGACCCTGCCTCGGGCGTGTGTGGAATCCCTCTCTTATTTTGAGGTGTGGTCCTCTATTTATAGGAGATATGCTCACGTGTCTTGTGAGGTAACAGATGTAATTGTGAGGGATGCGGCCTACCATGGGTGTCGCACAGATATGTTAAGGTTGTCGCGGCCTTCCAATAAGGGATGCGGCCTTCGAGTAAGGGATGCGAACTTTAGGTAAGGGGTGCGGCCTTCAAACAGGGATGCAGCCTTGTAGTAGGGATGCAGCCTTCCAATAAGGGATGCGGCCTTCAAATAGGGATGCAGCCTTGTAGTAGGGATGCAGCCTTCCAATAAGGGATGCGGCCTTCAAATAGGGATGCAGCCTTCCAGTACTTTATCAGTCAATAGGCGCGACAGGGGACTATATCTGTCATATCAATAAGCCCCCAAGTCGTAGTGCCAAGAGGTTGCAATTTTGGGGCTGCGGCTGAATTATGTGACTGCCACGAAAACCGTGAGAAGTCTCATCTTCCCGTGACCTCTTACATAAATGGGATACAGTAGTGTTGTGGCCCGTTTGATACCAAGCATCGACCAAGGACTGAAGAAGGTGCCACGACCTGTTTGAGCCTAGGCGCGGTCTTACTGAAGAATATGCCGCGGCCTATTTGAGCTAGGCGGCAGCCAAGTATCAAAAGGTGTCACGGCCTGTTCGAGTTCAGGCAGCGACCAAGTACTTAAGAAAGTGCCGCGGCCTATTTGAGTCCAGGCGATGACCAAGTACTGAAGAATATGCCGCGGCCTATTTGAGCTAGGCGGCAGCCAAGTACTTAAGAAAGTGCCGCGGCCTATTTGAGCTCAGGCGGCAACCAAGTAATTAAGAAAGTGCCGCGGCCTGTTTGAGCCCAGGCGGCGACCAAGTACTTAAGAAAGTGCCGCGGCCTGTTTGAGCCCAGGCGGCGACCAAGTACTTAAGAAAGTGCCGCGGCCTATTTGAGTCCAGGCGGCCACCAAGTACTAATGAAGGTGCCGTAGCCTATTTTATACCAGGCGACGACAGAAAGTGCCGCGGCCTATTTGAGTCCAGGCGGCCACCAAGTACTAATGAAGGTGCCGTAGCCTATTTTATACCAGGCGACGACAGAAAGTGCCGCGGCCTGATTGATACCAGGCGGCAACCAAGTACTTTAGAAAGTGCCGCGGCCTATTTGAGTCCAGGCGATGACCAAGTACTGAAGAATATGCCGCGGCCTATTTGAGCTAGGCGGCAGCCAAGTACTTAAGAAAGTGCCGCGGCCTATTTGAGCTCAGGCGGCAACCAAGTAATTAAGAAAGTGCCGCGGCCTGTTTGAGCCCAGGCGGCGACCAAGTACTTAAGAAAGTGCCGCGGCCTGTTTGAGCCCAGGCGGCGACCAAGTACTTAAGAAAGTGCCGCGGCCTATTTGAGTCCAGGCGGCCACCAAGTACTAATGAAGGTGCCGTAGCCTATTTTATACCAGGCGACGACAGAAAGTGCCGCGGCCTGATTGATACCAGGCGGCAACCAAGTACTTTAGAAAGTGTCGTGGCCTGTTTGAGCCCAGGCGATGACCAAGTACTGAAGAATATGCCGCGGCCTATTTGAGCTAGGCGGCAGCCAAGTACTTAAGAAAGTGCCGCGGCCTATTTGAGCTCAGGCGGCAACCAAGTAATTAAGAAAGTGCCGCGGCCTGTTTGAGCCCAGGCGGCGACCAAGTACTTAAGAAAGTGCCGCGGCCTGTTTGAGCCCAGGCGGCGACCAAGTACTTAAGAAAGTGCCGCGGTCTATTTGAGTCCAGGCGGCCACCAAGTACTAATGAAGGTGCCGTAGCCTATTTTATACCAGGCGACGACAGAAAGTGCCGCGGCCTGATTGATACCAGGCGGCAACCAAGTACTTTAGAAAGTGTCGTGGCCTGTTTGAGCCCAGGCGATGACCAAGTACTGAAGAATATGCCGCGGCCTATTTGAGCTAGGCGGCAGCCAAGTACTTAAGAAAGTGCCGCGGCCTATTTGAGCTCAGGCGGCAACCAAGTAATTAAGAAAGTGCCGCGGCCTGTTTGAGCCCAGGCGGCGACCAAATACTTAAGAAAGTGTTGCGGCCTGTTTGAGCCCAGGCGACGACCAAGTACTTATGAAAGTGCCGCGGCCTGTTTGAGTCCAGGCGGCCACCAAGTACTAACGAAGGTGCCGTAGCCTATTTTATACCAGGCGACGGCCAAGTAATTAAGAAAATGCCGCGGCCTGTTTGAGTCCAGGCGGCGACGAAGTACTTAAGAAAGTGCCGCGGCCTGTTTGAGCCCAGGCGACGACCAAGTACTTAAGAAAGTGCCGCGGCCTGTTTGAGCCCAGGCGGCGACCAAGTACTTAAGAAAGTGCCGCGGCCTGTTTGAGCCCAGGCGACGACCAAGTACTTAAGAAAGTGCCGCGGCCTGTTTGAGCCCAGGCGGCGACCAAGTACTTAAGAAAGTGCCGCGGCCTATTTTATACCAGGCGACGACAGAAAGTGCCGCGGCCTGATTGATACCAGGCGGCAACCAAGTACTTTAGAAAGTGCCGCGGCCTGTTTGAGCCCAGGCGGCGACCAAGTACTTAAGAAAGTGCCGCGGTCTATTTGAGCCCAGGCGGCAACCAAGTAATTAAGAAAGTGCCGCGGCCTGTTTGAGCCCAGGCGGCGACCAAATACTTAAGAAAGTGTTGCGGCCTGTTTGAGCCCAGGCGACGACCAAGTACTTATGAAAGTGCCGCGGCCTGTTTGAGTCCAGGCGGCCACCAAGTACTAACGAAGGTGCCGTAGCCTATTTTATACCAGGCGACGGCCAAGTAATTAAGAAAATGCCGCGGCCTGTTTGAGTCCAGGCGGCGACGAAGTACTTAAGAAAGTGCCGCGGCCTGTTTGAGCCCAGGCGACGACCAAGTACTTAAGAAAGTGCCGCGGCCTGTTTGAGCCCAGGCGGCGACCAAGTACTTAAGAAAGTGCCGCGGCCTGTTTGAGCCCAGGCGACGACCAAGTACTTAAGAAAGTGCCGCGGCCTGTTTGAGCCCAGGCGGCGACCAAGTACTTAAGAAAGTGCCGCGGCCTATTTGAGTCCAGGCGGCAACCAAGTACTAATGAAGGTGCCGTAGCCTATTTTATACCAGGCGACGACAGAAGGTGCCGCGGCCTGATTGATACCAGGCGGCAACCAAGTACTTTAGAAAGTGCCGCGGCCTGTTTGAGCCCAGGCGGCGACCAAGTACTTAAGAAAGTGCCGCGGCCTGTTTGAGTCCAGGCGGCCACCAAGTACTAATGAAGGTGCCGTAGCCTATTTTATACCAGGCGACGACAGAATGTGCCGCGGCCTGATTGATACCAGGCGGCAACCAAGTACTTTAGAAAGTGTCGTGGCCTGTTTGAGCCCAGGCGATGACCAAGTACTGAAGAATATGCCGCGGCCTATTTGAGCTAGGCGGCAGCCAAGTACTTAAGAAAGTGCCGCGGCCTATTTGAGCTCAGGCGGCAACCAAGTAATTAAGAAAGTGCCGCGGCCTGTTTGAGCCCAGGCGGCGACCAAGTACTTAAGAAAGTGCCGCGGCCTGTTTGAGCCCAGGCGGCGACCAAGTACTTAAGAAAGTGCCGCGGCCTATTTGAGTCCAGGCGGCCACCAAGTACTAATGAAGGTGCCGTAGCCTATTTTATACCAGGCGACGACAGAAGGTGCCGCGGCCTGATTGATACCAGGCGGCAACCAAGTACTTTAGAAAGTGTCGCGGCCTGTTTGAGCCCAGGCGACGACCAAGTACTAATGAAAGTGCCGCGACCTGTTTGAATCCAGGCGACGACCAAGTACTTAAGAAAGTGCCGCGGCCTGTTTGTACCCAGGCGGCGACCAAGTACTTAAGAAATTGCCGTGGCCTGTTTGAATCCAGGCGGCGACCAAGTACTAAAGAAAGTGCCGCAGCCTCTTTGAGCCCAGGCGGCCACCAAGTACTAATGAAGGTGCCGTGGCCTTTTTGAGCCCAGGCGGCGGCTAAGTACTAATGAAGGTGCCGCGCCTTTCAGGCCCTTATCAGCAAATTGATGATAGCATGCTGGGCTGATGCCAACTTGTAGCTTTATTATTCTGCGACACTATGATATTTATGGCTATAGCTTAAATGCTTTCCCGGTCGCTTCTTATTTTGAATGTATTAAACGTGGGGGCATGACTACTTCTTATCTTGCCTTGTCATTTAGGGCTGCGGCTGAATTCTTCTGCTTAAAACCTTTTGATTGGCATAATCGTTGGGCTGCATCCACTTAATTTTCTTGCTGAATTTTTGTCGTGCACTGTGGATATATGGCCTTTGATCACTGAACTCAGATGACGCCGTGGCCTTTTGGCATAGGGATGTAGCCTTAATCAATACCAGGAGCATTTTTCTTAGCTTCTTTGTTACGTAAATATGCCATGGCCAGTTACCCTGCAGTCATTTTTCATGCCATTTTGAATGCTTGTTTAGGGCTACAGCCATCTTTTGTATGAATGCCCTGCATTTGAATCATGTACTGTTATCGCGGCCATATTTTTCTTTAGCCTTGAGTTTTATTATCGCGGCTAGATCTGACTTTCATGTGTAGATTTAATCTGTAGAGATAGGATTATCCGCGGACTATTAAGTCCTTGGCCCTTTCTGACGGCTATTATCAGGCCTCCTCAGGCTAGGTATTATGAAGCTTCCCCAAGCTATAGTGGAACATATATAAAGCCTTCCCAGGCTGGGCATTATGGGGTTTCCCCAAGCCAATCGACGCATTTCGAAAGCTGATAACGAGCATTGTAAGCCCCCGTGGCTAATTGAAGCATTTCGAAAGCTAGGTACGGGATTTATAAGCCCCCGTGGCTAATTGTAGCATCCCGAGAGCTGAGAACGGGCATTGTAAGCCCCCGTGGCTAATAAAAGCTCCTTGAATCCTCGGATGCTTTCGTGATTATGATCATCATATGATAAGATATAGTTGCACATCGTGAGGGGAACTTTTGAGCTAATTAAGACCACAATCCCTCCATAGGTGCATCCCAAAATAATAATAATCTTCCAAGATAATGTGTTATTCTTCCCTTGGAATCTGTTTAAGACAAAAGGTCTTTTTGTGAGATGACAAATTATGAAAACAAGAGAGAAATGAGATATGGCAAAATTTGTTAATTCATATATTTATATATGTATGCTCCAGCTAATGACTTTGTTAATAAAACATAAAGTCTTGAAGATTAGGGCTATAATGAGCTTCATAAAACATAAACATAAATAGTATAAACAGGAAAAACTAAGGATGAGATGCGGCATGCGGCCTCTGTCAGGTTTGGCTGCATCCTTTATCTATTCTCCAGGAATCGCTGCAGCATCCCTTGCCTAACCAGCCCCTCAATTTCATCCTTCAGTGCAAAACAATGTTCGGTATCGTGACCGTGATCCTTGTGGAATTTACACCACTTGTCCTGGTTCCTCTTATGAGGTGGAGTCTTCAGCATCTTTGGCCACTTGAGTAATTTTTCCTCGATGCTTCCAAGGATATCCTCCAGGCTAGAGTTCAGTGGTGTGTAGTTCTTACATAGCTCATTTTCCTCATATTTCCTTATCCTCTTTAGGGCCCTGGATGCGGCCTTGCCTTCCGCGGCCACCGCTTTTAGTTGGGATATTTCTCCGATTTCTGATGTTGTGGCCTTTGGCATAGAGGTAAAGGCTGCAGACTCTAGCATGAGGACCCTTTGTGCTAGGAAATTGATTTGGCCCTGTAGTGAGGCCTGGTGGTCATAGAGATGGTTGATGTGGTCATATAGTTGAGCAACCTCATTCTTCATTTCTGCATTTTGGCTAGAGTTCCCTTCCATTTATGCTTTGTTAGTCTTCACAAATATATATAATCTGAGACAAAACTAACAGAAGTGAGTAATCTCAGAAATATTGGAGTAATCAAGTAGGAAATGGGAATACAACGTTTTCACTGCCACATGGTATTCCTGCCGAGGCCGCGGCCAGTAAGGCACATAGGTGAAGTGTCGCGGCCTTGTATGATATGCACCAAGGTTGAGCTAGAGACTACCTAAGTCCATTCCTTGATGTTTTGAAGCTGCTATAAACCAACTGCACTATAGGGGCTGCGGCAAGAGGGCAGTTAAACTACCAGGTCGCATCCCTTATTGGGCAGGAAGGGGCAATTACCGAAATTGGTTTAAAATTGGGATGCAGTGTTTGAACTGCTGCATGATATTCTGACGAGGCCGCGGCCAGTAAGGCACACAAGTGCACTGCCGCAGCCTTTGAATGATATCACCAAGGCTGAGCTGAAAATCACCCGAGTGTTCCTTGATGTTTTGAAGCTTCTGTAACATACCTGACCCAGTAGAGGCCGCGGCATGTAAGGTAGTTGAACTACCACGCCGCATCCCTACCTAGACAGCGAGGGAAAATCCTAAAATTGAAACCCCAAAACTGAGTTTTTCTCCCGAAACCCGTGGATAGCATACCTACTAGGGTCTATCCATGAGAGAATAACCTCTCGGTGCACACAATGGCACAATTCTAATGATAAACCCTAGATCATAGGCAAAGAACAAAAAGGGAGTAAATATAACTCTTCCCTAATCACCCACATTTACGGGGCTAAAGCCCATCAAGCCTTCTAGCTTTATCTAGGTGGGGTGATATCACAGGGGTATGTAAAATAGATCTAAGGTCATAAAATGGAGACCCGAGAACAGATCTGAAGGTATGAAATACCCACTTAAGGGTGTAAGTATCAAATAGAGCTTAGTAACCAAAATTTACTCATGGGATGATGATCCAGAGGATCCCCATGAATAGAATAAGGTGTTTAAGAACTCGAAATATAGAGAAACAAGATTGAAGTATCTCGATTCCCACAGACGGCGCCAAATTGATGATACGAGAAATCGTCCACAAGTCGTTCTCATATCAGCAAGTCAAGAGTAAAGTATGTAATGAACAAGTAAAGCAAGTAAATAGAGAGAAGACAAGATATAGAGTGGTTCAGCCTTTAAAATAGGCCTACATCCACTGTGTTGCTCCGTTCTCATTATATGCGTTGCATTGTACAATATAATCATGCCTAAAGTGGCATACAAATATGAGAATAAAGGAGAGTACATGGCAGTACTGAGGATTCCGGAGTGCCGGATAGGTGGCTGCAATGTAGATGTGTGGCCTCCAAGTTGTGTGTTGAGGGGATGTAAAGAGGACCTGTGTTGTGGACCCTGCCTCGGGCGTGTGTGGAATCCCTCTCTTATTTTGAGGTGTGGTCCTCTATTTATAGGAGATATGCTCACGTGTCTTGTGAGGTAACAGATGTAATTGTGAGGGATGCGGCCTACCATGGGTGTCGCACAGATATGTTAAGGTTGTCGCGGCCTTCCAATAAGGGATGCGGCCTTCGAGTAAGGGATGCGAACTTTAGGTAAGGGGTGCGGCCTTCAAACAGGGATGCAGCCTTGTAGTAGGGATGCAGCCTTCCAATAAGGGATGCGGCCTTCAAATAGGGATGCAGCCTTGTAGTAGGGATGCAGCCTTCCAATAAGGGATGCGGCCTTCAAATAGGGATGCAGCCTTCCAGTACTTTATCAGTCAATAGGCGCGACAGGGGACTATATCTGTCATATCACCTAGGGCAAGAGAGATTAAAAGATCTAGGATGATTGTGAACTTATCTTACACGATTCTTTCAAATTTAAATTTAAATTCAATTTCCTACGTAGATAAATTACATCGGGATGGGTTCATGCATCCCAACCCTTAAAAATTAGCTAAACAAGATGAAAACAAAAGAAAACTCTAACAAACATTGTTAACAATTTGCAAAACAATTGAGAATTGAATGAAAAAATAAAATAGAGAATGGAAATTGATACTTGTATTTAGCAAGAGGAGAAAGAGATGAATTTGAATCCAGCAAAACTTCTTCTTCAAAATTACAACTAGGGTTTATGAAAACTTCTACCAAAGAAAACTACAATCTAACTTTCTCTCTCTAATCCTACTCCTACCCTCTAGAATTTGACTTCCTCTCTCTAGAATTCAACCCCCTTGAAAATGAGGAAGGGCTTGGTCTTTTATAGATCTCAAAAATGACTTTTTTCATGCCTCTACACGTTTTACAACTAATAAAAACGAATTAAAGAAGAAATTTCAAGAGTTTTGACTCTTCAGCTTCCAGAATTAATTTCAACTTTTGACTTTCTCTCTCCAACTTTAAATGGGCATAACTTCTTCACCGTAGCTCGGATTGAGGTGCCATTTTTTACAGTATTCTTGTAATTTAGAGATCTTCAACTTTCTAGTTGGCCCCACCTCCGGACTAAGGCTGAAAAATTACGAAAATGCCCTTCAACTCTCCATTTCTTGCTTTCTTTCACTGTTTTGAGTTCTCCTTCGCACTAACTTGCATGAAATACCTGTAAAACACATGAGAAATACACAGAACAAGAAATACTTGCCAAAAAAGGTTAGTAGCATAAATAAGAGACAAATCCAAGCTAAATACACTGCACGGGATCATAAAAATACCGCATTAAGGGGATAAATATGAAGAATATGCGCCTAATCACACCCCCTAACTTAGAACTTTGCGCGTCCGGAGCAATGTAAAAGAAATTAGTTTAAAGTTCAACTCTTGAAAATTATTTTATTGGGATAGAATACCTTTTTCGCTGGCAAGCGATTGCATTTAGCGTATGCAACAAGCCTTTAAACCCCTAGGTTACCCTAGTAGGACGAGTTTGTCTCGTGAGGGTTTGCAGTGAATATACCCACAAAGTTCTTTATTGACTAAAATAAAGATCAAAATACTTAAAAATTGTACAATTTAAACTTTTCGAAAAATAATCACCATAAATTCATATTCAAATGTCTCAAACCATAGTGTGTGTGTGGAAAGCCAAAAATTAAACCTCCAATATCCACCGATTGAACATTACGTTACTTTTCAAAAAATTGTTTTGATTCAAATTCTTACGGATGCACTCACAAACGAATCACTCGGATTGTGGTTATTTTCTCTCGGTATGCATGATATAAAGAGTAAATGTAATGGACACAAATTCATGCATACAAAATTGAAAAGAAGGAAATATATGGTGAAAAATCTCATCATAGGAATACAATTATTTGGAAATGGGAAAAATCACCTCTAGTTCACACCATTTAATCTCTCATATTATCTTTTTGTATCTTAGCTCTCCCCGCAGTAATTAATTTCGCCATTCGGACTCAGTTAGGACTTTTCGGGTTAAAAAGTGTAAAGGGTAAAAATGGGAATAGACGAGCTGTTCGGAATTGGAAAATATCCTTATGACGTCCATTAGTGCTTTTTCGGGCATTTGCTCATTTTTCTCTTTCTTTTTCTATTTTCATTCTTTTTTCTTGCTATTTTTCTTTTGAGCATTTTTTTTCTATTTTTCTCTTGCCCCTTTTTATTGCACAATTTGGACTTACTTGATGAATTTTCTCTATTTTCCCAATTCCGGGCTATTTGGGTTTTTCGGGTTATCAAACGAAAAGGAATATTTTATTAGGCTCAAATTGGGTTGCAAAGGGATAATTTTGTTTTTCACAACTTTTTATGGCTAATATTTTTGGGTAACAAACGAGGGCCTACTTCATTGTCCAAATTGCTAATCACATTACCATATGCATCTCGAGATTAATTAAGTTTAGAGATATATTTAGCACGAATTTCGAGACAACAGTTCACACATTTGCCATAACCGATCAAAACAAAGGATTGAGATCATCGACGACTTATGAAAACGCTGAAAAGGACTTTGAGTTAATCATAAACTCGGATTGATTTAAAAACTCATAAAAAATTGAAAGGCTCAAAATCTCACCGGGCTGGACTAATCTCCACACTTATTCGTTAAGTCGTCAATTTTCTTTCAATTTCCATCTTCGGTCAATTTTGTCTTAGTGCATTATGATTGTTAACAATTTGAGACTTCAAATAGAATAAAAGTGATATTTTTGAAAAATTTAAATTCCAATTTTTATTTATTTTGAACAAAAATATTTTTGGCTTTTTTTTTTTTTTTCTTTTTATAAAAACACACTTGGAAAGAACATGTGATTGGATCAATGAATCTAAACAATAAATGGGAAGAATATCCCACACCCCCTAACTTAAATGTTGCATTGTCCTCAATGCGAATCAAGAACCCAACATAAAGAGAGGAAAAGAAAGATATTACCCAAATGAAGTGATCCCCGATGAGTTCGAGTCCATTGAATCTACAAAACATGTTAGAACCAAGCATAGAAAAAATAATAACAAAAACTCTAACTATCAAAACTAGACTATAATAAAAGAGAAAAAGAAAAAGAAAAAAAACTAACTATTTACAACCTAAAATTGGAACGGCTAATATTATACACTAAAAGTCAAAAAATTTGAGGGTCCACCCAAAATACAATTTGACTTTGAGGGACTAATGGTGTGCCCTCACTAGGATGCATGCCTCCCGAAAAATAAGAATTCCGTTTGAAAAACGGAAGGCATGTGCATGTTTTAAAAAATGAACCATCACCAATTAAAAAATTTAGAGGGAGTGCACAGGGGGACAAGTACCATTGGGATCTAAGAAAAATCGAATCACCTCTAAAAGATTGTTCAAGTAGAATGGGAAAAGGGGCATACAAAAGGGAAGAGTCCATCTTGGAAAATAATTTAAGCATAGAGTGCTTGTCCTCAAAATCTTCTCCCCAAAAATTTTCACTGAGACCTCGAGGTGGGGCATGTTCAGAAACAGAGAATTTATCTATCCTGTCATTCAACTCGCTGTCATCTAAGTGACCAAGTGAGGCCCAAAATGATTCAATTTCAAGAGTGATGTTCTCATTCACCGAGCCGAATTCTATCTCAAATGCCGCTAAGCTCAAATCTTTTAGGTCTCCCTCTTGCTTTGTTTATATCTCACCTAGAAGAAATGTATCTATCGTGTCTTGCCATTCGCTCTCTTCTAGGTAACCCAATGAATCTCTCTTGATGCCCTCTAAATTTTCTCTTTCGCTAACGCTCAAGGAGTGTTCTCTTATGTCCCGTGGAATGTTCTCAAGATCTTGTCCTCTAAAATGGTCAATTGGATCAGGTGGAGTGACACGTCTAAGTGTATGGCCCGTAAGATGAAGCATCTCAAAATAACATTCCCATACAAGAAGCGGATCAACATCCTTAAGACATTCATCCAATTCTTGTGATGAATTTAATGGTTCGATAATAGTGGGTACACAAGGAGACAAATGATCATCAACCTCAAGAGGTTTTGAAATATTTATAAGAGGTTGATATTCAAAAGAACTTGGATCCCTGGCAACGGCGCCATTTTTGATCGAGTGGAAACACCGAGCGTCCGTGTAAGACGCTAGTCGTTGTTATCGGCTTCCAACCTCAATACAAAAAAAACTAAACTTTTAACTACACTTTTATGGAGTATAGTAGTAAGTCTGGGTATCGAATCCACAGGGAATGTTTTATAGAATTTAATTGATTTATTACTTCTAGAGAAAAAATGAAAAAGATGATGATGGTTGACAAGGGGAAATAAGTTGGTACAAATTTATAAAACTAATTAAAATGAATGAGGAAATAGGTTGGAATACAATCCCCCAATCCCTAGTAATTACCCATTAGAATAGTAGAATTGTAAATTATAAATTTGAATGAATCCATTCTTTATAGATCCTAAGCATTACATATATGAGGTTCAAGCCCGCATCATATGAAATCAAAGATAAATATAAAGCGGTGCTAAATAATTACACGCACATCATATTCATAAATATCCCTAGTACCTAGGGCAAGAGAGATTAAAAGATCTAGGATGATTGTGAACTTATCTTACACGATTCTTTCAAATTTAAATTTAAATTCAATTTCCTACGTAGATAAATTACATCGGGATGGGTTCATGCATCCCAACCCTTAAAAATTAGCTAAACATGATGAAAACAAAAGAAAACTCTAACAAACATTGTTAACAATTTGCAAAACAATTGAGAATTGAATGGAAAAATAAAATAGAGAATGGAAATTGATACTTGTATTTATCAAGAGGAGAAAGAGATGAATTTGAATCCAGCAAAACTTCTTCTTCAAAATTACAACTAGGGTTTATGAAAACTTCTACCAAAGAAAACTACAATCTAACTTTCTCTCTCTAATCCTACTCCTACCCTCTAGAATTTGACTCCCTCTCTCTAGAATTCAACCCCCTTGAAAATGAGGAAGGGCTTGGTCTTTTATAGATCTCAAAAATGACTTTTTTCATGCCTCTACACGTTTTACAACTAATAAAAATGAATTAAAGAAGAAATTTCAAGAGTTTTGACTCTTCAGCTTCCAGAATTAATTTCAACTTTTGACTTTCTCTCTCCAACTTTAAATGGGCATAACTTCTTCACCGTAGCTCGGATTGAGGTGCCGTTTTTTACAGTATTCTTGTAATTTAGAGATCTTCAACTTTCTAGTTGGCCCAACCTCCGGACTAAGGCTGAAAAATTACGAAAATGCCCTTCAACTCTCCATTTCTTGGTTTCTTTCACTGTTTTGAGTTCTCCTTCGCACTAACTTGCATGAAATACCTGTAAAACACATGAGAAATACACAGAACAAGAAATACTTGCCAAAAAATGTTAGTAGCATAAATAAGAGACAAATCCAAGCTAAATACACTGCACGGGATCATAAAAATACCGAAATTAAGGGGATAAATATGAAGAATATGCGCCTAATCAAATATCTTTAGGTTTTATTTGACCTTGTTCAATTCTTCCTCTTTGGGATCAATGGGTACTAGGAAGTTAGCCCCTGCTGGGCAAGGTTTGACATATGGAGCTCAGATGGTGATGGCCCATTGGCAGGCGGGACACATGGAGCATGATGATATTCTTTCCGGACCCAAACAAGCTCGAGAGTAAGTGGACCCATGACACGAGTAAATAGAACCTCGAGTTCTTTGAGAACTTGGACTCGGTTATGTTTTATCTCACGAACATTGGTTTGAAGGTTATTAATCATAGCATTGAGTTGGACTAGGACTGCCATGAGATCAGGCTGCACGTTCAGTGCTTGATCGACATTTTACATGGAGGACTAATGAAGGTAGATTCCAGACTCGGAGAAAGTAGAAGGGGAACTGGCGAAGCTTTGGGGTTGTTTGATGGAAAACCAGAGCCAATAGGGAGCCAGACCAAGAATCGAGTATGTGATCTAACTGAGAAGGTAAATGATTCAAATTTTTTCTTAAAAAAGGGAAGAAAGTATTGATTTTGGTATTTTTTGACAAAGAAGAAAAATAATTTTAATATTTTTGGTAAAAAGGAGGAAAAATATTTTGATGAGAAGGAGGAAATATATTTTTGGTATTTCGATTTTTCAAGAAAGAGGAGGAAAAAAGGAGAGAAAAGTCTCAACATGATTATTATTCTATTTATGTAATCACTTGTATTAGGTTTACCTAGATGCAAAATAAATGTCGGACAGGACCCGAGCCTTGAAAATTTGGGTTTAAAATATGTAAGATAAGGTTTGACTGGTTTCCATGCTGATGGACAGGGTACTTATTAGAAAAAATAATGAAAGTATGTGAAAATTCATTTCGACGGAGTTTCATGTGGTAATAGAAAAACTAAATATGAGTGACCTAGGACTGATGCCTAATTGAGGTTTATGTAGTTGGGTGGGTTAGTGGAGAGGTTCCCCCCTTTGGCATGACTTCCACGATATACTTTTTACTTTTGAGGTCAATCGGTATGTGTGGACATGACATTTGATATACCTGAGTGTAAGTGAATTGCCTCACTATATACTTCGTGGGGACAGTACATGTGAGAGAGAAATTAATATACTTGACTTGTGTGAACGAGTTTTGTGCTATATACCTCTCGTCGTCAGTTTGGTCAAGCGGTATGATACAGGGGGAACCGTTCGATATACACTGAAGGTACTAGGCCAATGGAAGGTGAGAGTCATATTTCTTAGGCTAACTCTGACCTGACGAATCAGTGCCTATCACAAAGTGACCCCCTACTACGGGATAAAAATTTGGTCAATAACCATGGTCTTGGTGATGTAGTGTGCAAAATGCATGATTCTTAATTATTTTATTATGGAGAGAGTCTTTTATTTGGAATGATAAGTAGCATAAGCACTATACTAATAGGGAAGAATGTACAAGTATCAAGAAAAGTAAATATAGCACGAAGACTATACTAATCATGGATACATACGAGTGAGTGATATGTGGATATCTACAAGTGAGTCTATGGTAGTGAAAATGGATCAACTACAAAGGGCATTTGATATGTGGAAGTCAGCATGGATATATACAAGTGTGATAAATGGAGGTGTGTGCTAGTGAAACCTTATCATGGATATTCTAAGTGGTGTGTGAAACATGTGGGTATGAGTGATCCTATGTACAAGTGTAAGTAGTGTCAGGTGTACATGGTTTATATTTACAAGTGAGTCATGTAAACAGTGAGTGAGGAGTGATATAAGCATGAGGTATATATACAAAAAGTAAATAGAGGGAAAAGGGAACATACAGGTAGGTGCATACATACACATGTAGAAAATGATAACACCCATACAAAAAGAGTTTAAACCTCTTATAACAAGTAAGTCCCTATCAGAGACACCACTATGACCTTTCCATTCCTTCCTCCTCCTTCAGGGTGGGTTTCGATGCTCACACGTACAGTTAGAAGGAGAGAAGAAAAAGGTCTCACGCCCTTCCTTGGGGCGCTTCGACCGTCTTCAATTTGGGTGTGATGTAAAAACATAGAGTCTCGAGCCCATTTTTTCATAAAAAGGCAGAAGAAAAGTTGTTTCCTTGAGATAACTACATCAAATACATACTAATGCTTGAAAAACCAATTAGTTCAGAGGTTTCGGGGCTAAGTAACTGAATGGTAAGGTGTTAGGCACCCATCATGCCCTTTCAGTCTCTCATGGGCATGTGTTATTATTGTCCTTAAATAACTCCGTGAAGTGTGTGCATGTGTATATATAAATGGAGAATGGAATTTATCGACTCACATCATAGAGAAAGGCAGAGTGAGGTCATCCGTAGGTGAGCTCTCAAAATAATAATAAAAAATATATTGTGTGCCTTTGTCGGGTCATTGATTGTTTATATAAAGACGACGATATAAGTTGGACAAAACACGAGCATGAATCACAAATTTTATATGTAGAAATAATATATGAATAAAAATAGGAATGGAGGACTCGAGTCTCGGGTTTTGACCCGAGATGCCTACGTAGCCTAAAAAGGCACCAAAGTCCAAGTAGTTCGCATGAAACATGAGGGTGGGGTTTATCCCATAAATCCAACCAGGGGTTTTATTTAGATGTATGTGTAGAAAAATGATGTTTTGGTTTGAGAAAATGTGGTGAGGAATCCTGTTTGGAATTTATGAGCAATCCCTCTTTTTCTTGTTTTTGTTTTTGTATAGAAAATATGGTATGTGCAATACTACTAATAAAAGTGGGCTATTAATATGTGTGGACTAAAAAAGAGGAAATGCTAAAGTAAGAATTAAATAACTAATATGATAATAAGGAAATTAAAAGAGAGAGAAGAATGTTTGGAATTTCTTTGGAGACTTGAAAGTAGATCTTAATTGTTGAATGGATACCCTTTCAAGTGAATGGTAGGAGGAAAGCGAAGGGATTTTGCTAAATTGCGCGTCAAAGGGATGGAAATGGAATATGGAGTAGATATTTCAATAGGGAAACCACGCTGACTTTGAGAAAATTTTATCGAGATCACTGAGAGGGATGTTTCTGGAGTGCCTTTTAAAGTGAGTTCATATGCTCCTTATTTAGAGTAAAGGGGGTGCCGATTAGCATTGTACTTGACCGACCTGTTAATTCGCAACCCCAGACACACTGTCGATAGGCAGGGAAATAGGTTTGTCATTCGGCAATCTAATGCAGATTTCTCAAAAAAATGATGGTAAAATGAAATTGGTTGGTTCTAATTGCCAACAAGGCATACCATTGGAAAGGGTATTCAGAAAAAATTTAAGAATCTATTAGGCCTCTATCAGGTTTGAGAGTTGACTATGGTCAAACGGGGCTTGGAAACGCCCGATAGCCTTTTGGACAAGAGATTCCCGGAGGAAAACAGATCGTTCATCCAAACCTTAAGGATAATTCATATGGTATAGACCATTGGAAAGGATATTCAGATCCCTTCGAAGATTCATTCAGTCTAATTTGGTTTGGAGAGTTGACCTTGGTCAAATGGGGCCCGAAAGAGGATGATGACCCTTTAGAGCAAAATAGTTTGTTCATCTGTACCATAAGATTGATTTGAGCATGGGGTGACCTGTTGGAAATGAGTTTTAAATCCCTTAGAAGATTCATTAAGTCTCTTTCGATCTGAAGAGTTAACGGGAGTCAAATGGAGTTTGAGAGCGCTCGGTGGTCTTAGATTCAATTTTGAGGGAAAATGGATTATTCGTCCGAACCGCAAAATCGATTCACACACGAGAAGGAATGTTGGAAAAGGGGATTCATAACCCTTTAAAGATTCATTGAGCTTTTACTCGGGCGAGGGATTTTATTGGGGATAAAATAGGGCCCAGGAGCGCCCAGTGGCCTCCGGTCGGTGACTGGGCAATCTGTCGACATAAAGGATAGGGGTGGCAATTATAGAAACGACACAAAAAAATAACACGAAGCAACACGAACTAGACTCAAAATTGACACGATATGTCATGTTCGTGTCATTTTTTTACACGAAGACGTGTCGTGTTTGTGTCTGAATTATGAGTCATGTCATGTCGTGTTATCGTATTTTTTAGGCGTGAAATTTAAGAAATTATGGTATTCGTGTCGTGTCCTACCATGTTATTTTTTATTCGGGTCGTGTTCTTGTCAACTAAAAAAACACGAGTTCGTGTTGTATCGTGTCGTGTTCGTGTACGAAAAAACCTTGTCATGTCGTGTCGTGTCGGCCCGAAACACGACTTGTTGACCCGAATTTCCACCCCTAATAAAGGATAAGCATTTTTGTCTTGGACGAAAACATCCATTCGACATACAACATAATCTTTGGAAGGGTTGTATTAAGGAAGTACGAAGCAATTCTATCTACCATTCACCAGTGCCTAAAATTCCCTACCAACCATGGGGTCGGCGTTGTGAAAGGAAACCAAATAAAATATTATGAGTGGTACTACAAATCAAAAGAACTGAAGAAATTTACCATTACCTATCTGATTGAGATGCTATATCCTTGAGATAAAGATAAGTTAATAAACGGCCAGGTATTGAAGAGACAGAGCTCGTGCTGCTCGATGATGAACACTAGGAATAGACAACCTAGATTGGCTTGTCACTAGATCTACCTCTTAAGAAAGAACTAATTGAGTTCTTAAGAAGGAGAAAGAATGTATTCTCTAGAGCCATAAAGACATGTCGGGTATAGATCTAGAGTTCCTCATCCACAAGCCTAGCATAATACAAGATGCCAAACCTATAAAGCAGAAATGCCAAGTATTTAGTCAAGAGAGGAACATGGAAATCTAGGAAGAGGTGGATCAATTTCAAAAGGAAGAATTCACTGAAGATGTGAAGTACCAAGAATGGCTTTCGAATGTTGTTATGGTCGGAAATAATAACGATAACTGGCATATGTACATAGATTTCACTAACCTTAACAAAGAATTTCCAAAAGTTCATTATTATTTTCCTAGGAATGACCAACTCGTTGATGCTACAGTGGGGAATAATCTACTCAGTTTTATGGATGCATATTGAAGGTACAATTAGATAAAAATAAATCCATAAGACCGGGAGAAAAACTCATTCATCACTAGTTGAGGTACATACTATTACAACGTTATAACTTTTGGGCTAAAAAATGCTAGACCAACACATCAAAGACTGGTGAATAAGGTCTTTGAAGATAAGATCAACTAAAAAATGGAAGTATTTAAAAATGCTTACTGGCTAATATAACAACCATGTTAGTACGTGACACTCTATTGAGAATTCTCACCTCTCATCTAGTGTGCACGTCTACCGTAATACTAAAATGCCTCACGAGTCTATCTAATTCATCTCCCATAAATTCTATTTCAAAAAGTCACCAGCCTATGATATGAGTTTAGAGATCAGTCACTTAATGATTACTGACGTCAATTATATATTTATCAATATTGCTATGAAGTTTCAAGCGCTTACTATAACTAGGAGCATTTATTCGAATTACTTATCTACTTACACTCACAGTAGAAGTATCTCAGGTATAGGTATATATATTAATCACTCATACCATATATATACTAATAGGCACCCCACATAAAATATATGGTGCTGTCATACTCTGCTATCAAGTCCCTGTATACATCGTATAAGGGAAATACTAGTTCGGAATCACTCTCGAACTGCATTAACATAATACACACAAAATGGAGGTGAAGCATATTTCCAAGTCACTAAGAGGTCAGCATATACCCTCACGACTGTTATGACCGTCTGACTATCATTCTCAGATATCTTGTACCAAGAAATCCTATGTTCTAGGGTACGAATCAATATCCCTCATAAAGGTCCCATCGAGATAAGACTGTCCCGACACGGCAACCCCCGTGATAACAAGTAGCGCGAGTATGATTATACACAAATATATACATTCAATACATGTACAAAATCACTCGGTCATATATATAAATATTCACATTTTTCATTTAGGTTCACCCACGACCCATAATAATATTATTAACCGTATATAATACAATTTACCAAATTCTTACGCGAGAAAAACTCATCCCTTTATTCTCAGTTTTAATCATTACGTAATTACTTCTCGTCCCTCAAAGTATTCTCTCTTCCTAAAGGTAAATTCAGTAAGTACACCCTCACTAACATACTAGTCTAAGTCCTTAATGAATCTCTCAATTCCTTAGTTAACATATGCACGATTTCTAATATGTGACATACCCCCATTATCCACAGTTACATCCCATATAAAATTATATTAAACAGAACCAAGTTAAACTCTACTAGTCTTTCTCATGATCTATTATGCTCTTTAAATAACGTTCAAGGGCTCCTATGCATTTTATTCGAATTAATCAAAAAGGGGAAAATTAATCAATTTCCAGGAGGGATCGATCTATCGATGAAAGGGGGTCGATCGATCGATCAGTCGATCGATCGATCGAGCATTTCTTACCCAGATTCGGCTATTCCAACTTACGGGTTTCATCACCTTTCAACCTCTAAATCATGCTTAATGCATCCCAAACTCACAAACAATTATACCACTGATTATGTCCACCTATCTACATGATTTCCTACGTAAGGCATGTACGAATTCATCAAAGATATCGCATTAAAGGGGCCAATTCAGCAGAATTATCAAGAACCCTAGTTTTGTATAGATTTCCAAAATTCTCATTCTTTTTTCAGATTTCTTTCTATTAAACCATTACAAATTTGTGGGTAATCCTCTACATATGACAAGACTTACAGATTTCATGAATTACTCCTAAAACATGCAATTTAAACCTTCTAAATATATAATTCTTCAATAAGAACATGAATCCTTAATCCTATTCTAACATGGGTGAAATATCAAGTCGGGAATAGAAAAGTAGATACTTGCCTTAAGATCATAGGTATGATTCCACGAAGTTCATAGGTATAGACTTTATCCCTTTGTTCCGATCTGCATTTTTGTGGTGGTGGTGGTGGTGCAATCCGGTTTGTTCTTGGCCTTGAGTTCTTGGAAAGATTTTTTCCTTTCTCCCCCTCACTACCATTCTAAACTTTTGAGAATGTTAAACCTAGAGGGCTCTCCTAACATCTGATATTAATCCCCAATTTTCATCATATAACTAAGGCCTAATTTGGAAATGACTAAATCGCCTTCCCAGTGTGTCGGTTAGTCCTAAAAACGCTCCGAGACCCAAACTAAACCCTCGGGTACACTTTTCTGACTATCTCTACCCTTCCGGACACATTGGCGTACTTGAAATGACCATACGAGTGACTTATAATTTATTCACTTTTTATTAAATAATTTAGTCCCGACACGACACAAGCGCGTCCCGACTTAATTTCCATAATTGTCATATTAAACACTCGTGACACTTTTTAATCAATTAAATTCTATACATTACTTTACTCAATAAGTAATATTCAACAATTTCCAATAATTACTTACTCTCGTCACGCTAGTAAATATTTAAATTAAACTCCGTATTAATATTAAATTAATTTATCTCAATTAAATTTAAAAAATTCCCAATTTAAAAGCCATAAAAATACGGGGTATTACACATCATTAAAGTAAGCATGAGCCAAAGAATAAGATGATGTCAGCAACACTAACTAGACATGCATGTGGGACTTATATTTTTTCTATTCCTCCACTATTGGTGGATAACATAGGTTATATTTATCCTCTCCCCAATGCATGTAAAGGTGTACCTGCCTCACCTATAAAGGCATAAGACCTATCACACTACATTCTTTTTCTCTCCATTGACAACACAAATAAATATGGCACACAATCCATGGTGAAAGAAAAGGGGGATACGTTTTCCTACTATTTTTCTACCTATTTCTCGTGTGAGCAAGACAGATTGTAATGGACATTCATCCATAGATTTTGTCCATTGAATTAGCACTATCATTACTACACTAGTGGACATAGGTACCATATTGGACCGAATCACGTAAACTCGATTTCTATCTCACTTCTCTCACCTTTTATCTAAAATATTTTCTCTAGATAAGTTTAACTTGGATATATATCTCTTTATCCATTATGGTTTAAAATCAGCGTACTTAAGCTAAGGCCCTGGTTTACACACCATTTTAGATAATAACACATATGTATTGTAAACACGACATATTTACCCGAGCATCTCAACTTAAGTGTGACACCCCGCCTAATTAAATATCGGGCGATCAATCATTTATTAAATTAAAATCAAGGTGAACAGTTGGTTCATTCTTAGCATCACTGTTGCAAAATAAAATTTTCCCAAATTACGCACCCTAAATAATTAAGCTAAGTGTCAAAACAATTTAAAACTTTATTTCCATTTTTTTTGGGGTTCCAATTTGAAACCTTTTAAATAACCAACAGTTTAAGAATCACATAAGTGCTACGAATAGCAATCAAAACAAAAGAATTAATTCATCTAGATTAACCAAACCAAATTTAAGCTACAAATGAAATCATCCTGACAAGAATCAACACCCAAAGAGTACCGCATACTGAAAATAAATAAACATACATCTCTGACAAATCTACACTGAATGGGAAATGGGCAACACATGCCCTATCTATGAAGAACTATAACAAGAACTGAATCAATGAAGAGGTCGTCTAAAATAAAGGCCTGCAACTCTCACATAAGCTACAATGCGTTCGATTTAAAGAATCTATGCAAGACGCCCCTGTGGCTGGGCACCTCTAATATATACATATATATATACAAGAGAGAAGAGATAACAGAAAATGGGTCAGAGCCCGATTGTAATACAGTTTAAAAATAGTTTAACAAATATTTCAAATGCTTACCTGCTAATGCAACAACCATGTTAGTATGCGACACTCTCTTGAGAATTCTCACCTCTCGCCTAGTGTGCACGCCTACCGTACTTACGAATCTCATAAGTCTCTCTAACTTATTCTCCATAAGGTTTTATCACTTGAAAATAAGGTTATGATATTCACTTTAGAAAATCAATCTCTTCATGATTTATTATGTTATTTAGAATACCCCGTACCGTCATAAAGTTTCCGAATACTTATAGTGAAGTTGAAAATTTATACATTATTTAACTACTATTACGAACAGTAGAAAGTTGTCATATAGATATACGTATATATATTAGTTACACGTATGATATATATACTAACGGCACCCCACATAAAATCTATGGTGCAAGGTTTCCATATATAAGTATATATATACTAATCACTCATATATATATATATATATATATATATATATATACTATCTGCACCCCACATAAAATCTATGGTGCTGGCATACTCTGCTATCAAGTCCCTGTATCACACATATTTAGGGAAATGCTAGTTCGGAATCACTCTCGAACTGCATTAACATAAAACACATACAAATGGAGGCGAAGCATATTTCCAAGTCAATAAGAGGTCAGCACATACCCTCACGTCTCTTAGGACCGTCTGACTATCAATCAGATAGCCTGTACCAAGGAATCCTATGTTCTAGGGTACGAGTCAATATCTCCCACAAAGGTCCCATCGAGATAAGACCGTCTCGGCACGGAAACCCCCATGATAGCAAGTATCCCGAGTATGATTTATATATATACACATCCACATTTCCAAATTAGGTGCGCTTATGACCCATAATTATAATTATCCGTTATTATACATTTTATTCGATTATTTCGTATAACGGACTCGTTATTTCTATTCTCATTTATTATTCACTTCATACTCACTTATCCTCTCTCGAATTATTCTAAGTATAATTTCAGTAGGCTTTCACTCACTTAAGTTCCGGTCTATCTCCCTTACGAGTCCCAATCTTTTTATTAAATATGCGCATGATTTCTTATACACATGAATCGTTCCTCGTTAACCTAAAATCTCATCCTACACTAAAATGTTACTCAACGGGGTCTACCTAGGCCTTAATGGTCATCTCTATATCCCATTATATTCCAAAAACAACAATCAAGGGTTCCTATACATCCTAATCAGATTAAAACTAATGAATGACAAATATCAATTTTTTCCAGGAGGGGTCGATCGATCGATACGTCGATCGATCGATGCTCTGGGCTCGATCAATCGATCAAGCAGTTCTTGGCCAGAAACTGCATATTAAACCTACGGGTTTCATCTTCCAATTTCTCCAAAAATGTCATTAACAACTCTAGAATCCTCAAATAACGGTACTACAAGTTCTATATACATATATACAAGATTTCCTATGCGAAAAATGTATAAATTCGTCCACGGTATCGGATTTATGGGGTAAAATTGACATAATCTTAAAGAACCCTAATTTTGAAAGAAATATACATTCCTCTAATTATTTCTCAGATTTCTTGTTTCTAAACTCATAATAATTTGCTGGTAATCCTCTACATATGATGGGTATATCCAGAATACATGAAATCTCTCTAAACATGCGATTTAAAGTCTCTAAATTAACAATTTCTTTCATGGGACAAGTCCAAAACAACCCTAGACTAACATGATTGAGACATTAACTAAAAATAAAGCAAGATAGATACTTGCCTGGGAGTTTAGTTTCTGATTTGTGAAGGAAAAAGATATGGTTGTGCTCCTCGTTCCACGGTCTACGTTTTGGTGGTGGTGGCGGTGAAAACGGTTGAGTCTTTGGCCTTGAATTTCTTGAAAAGCTTGCCAACTTCTTCTCTAATGGTCGTCCTTTGATTTTGTGTTTGTTAACCCTAGAAGACAGCTCCTAAAGGCTGATATATCCTTAGAAAATTCGTGGGTTTAATTCCCCAAAAATATAAAATGTCTAAAATACCCTCTCGGGATGTCAATTAGGCCTAAAAATACCCCGAGACCCAAACTAAATCCCCGGGTACACTTTTTTGACTATCTCGACCATTCCGGACACTTTGGCGCACTCAAAACGACCATATGAGCAACTTATAATTTATTCACTTTATATAATAATAATTTAGTCCTGACACGACACAAGCGCGTCCCAACTTAAATTTTCATAATTGCCATTTTATTCACTCGTGACAATTTTAATAAAATAAATCTCATATATTACTTTACTCATCTAGTAATATTCAACAATTTTCCAATAATTACTAACTCACATCATGTTAGTAAATATAAAAATAAATTTTCGAATTGTTATTAAATTAATATCTCAATTTAAATTTAATAAATCCCCAATTTTAAAAGCCATAAAAATACGGTGTATTATATACTTCCCCCCCCTAATAAGGGAATTTCGTCCCGAAATTCGGAAAATAAGGCCTACCTGGTAAAACACATTTTGGATACCTTCACAGTACGCAACCTATCCACATAGTAAGACGCTCAATCACTATAGCCCCCGCCTCACAGCAAGCTTGTTTAACACTCTTCATTAAAGATACTTAACATTGTGCTCTTATCCGACAACATTCGCATAAGACACGCATATACACTATTAATTCTCATTATTTTAATATCATTGGGAGGTCGCACCTCAACACATGACAACTACTCGGATTTATCTAAACACAAAACTCCCATTCTGAGAGAATCCATACAAACATCTGACCACTCTTGTTCGCCTAAAACAATCGTGGAGTTTCACCATAGTCATCGGATTATTCTCTACCGATCCAAAATTCTGATTATTCGCTCACCTCTAAATATACACAGATGAAGAATAGTTAAGGTTTTTCCACACCAAAACTTCAATAAGCACCTCGTTCACTACAAACAGGTAAGAGTACTTCCACGAAACTCCACCATTAGGTAATATCCTCCCCCAATTACCGTAGTGCTCCACTTGTTAGCTATAACCGTTGTGAAAATGAAATGATCACCAAGATTCTAAAATCACCTTCACGCGGCTCCACTACTCGGTAATCACTGTGCGCCTGCTCCTCGGCTATGGGTGATACCTCCTACTCAAAACGAATCGTTATCTACGCTATTCCATGAAATCCCATATTGAAGGTGGGATTCACAAATTTCATCCTGATACAGAAAATAATACCGTGTAGGACCACGTACCGGCGCGATCGCTTCCTTTCAAAGGAAGACTGGGTCACACTAGTTAATATTATAAATCACCCCAAAGGAATGTCAAGAACTTCCTTTTTGGGCGACTTACTCCACATGTTCAGATGAACCCTTGATCTTACCTTGAATATGGGAACCCACCCAAGGACTTTACCGACTTTACCGCCCTCTTCCGTTACAGGAATTATTGATAACCACAAAATTCTCTAGTTGATCCCCTTATTCCAACCGATCTCTATCTATAAGTGGTGCATGCAGAGACTACTCACTATATCCTGCTCAACATCGACTTTCCTTGAAATGTCTCACATTAAGTGACACTCAATACTCCCCTTCCTTCCTTAGTGTATATCGAATGTTTCGTCCCGTGCACTTTTCTCCACGATGCGCACTTCTGGATCTTTTATACCATATTAACATTATCACTCTTTATACGCACAACTCGCTCTCAACATTTGACTAATTATAACTCCGTCCCGAGTGTTCTCCATATAGTTAAATTTTATCCTTCTCAAGGAATACCCCTTTATAAATGGATTCCCACAGCCTTCCAACCAGATTCGGTGTGCTACTCTAATTACACACGTATATATGGATTTATCATCTTTCACACGTTGCTTAATCCACTCTACCACTTTTACTTCGTTATGTTAGTCCCATAAACATATTCCACACGTCTATTCCCACGTCCCTTCAACTCGGATGATTTTTAATATCAACTAACCAGGATGTCTACACACCCTATAAACCGTGCATACTAGCGTAAGCATCACATAAGCTTCACACCTAATAACCAATTCTTTATTTTCCTAGTGATCACAACGTGACTGCAACACTTGGGTAATCTCACTCACCCTAGAAATCGAAATTCTAAATCCTCCTTATCATCGTTCCACCCCTCAACTCGTGGTGGTAAAACAAAACTTTCAATGCTTTCTTACCACGCAACTGACTCCACTGGCCTTAAATCATAATTCAACTACGAACTTACAGATATAATTATCTTCCCCTATTATGATCGAGGTACTGAACTCATGGACTAATGACCAAACATTTCCCTATTTCCAACCTTACGCTAAGTTTCATGCGTGGGATGTCTCGCAAAGAGAAATCTAAATAAGGAACCCCCGGATACACTACTACTTAGCATTGTCGATTATCGAAATCCGTTAGGCCCTCCGTCCATAGCATGTATCCCTATTTTACCATTTCTTGGCGGAAAATTACATCTCCTCCCGAAATTACACTTAACAAAGAACATTTCGCCAATTGCACTATCGTACAGTATTGGTGGTAATTGCATTCCATAATCCTCGAATACATACAATCGGGATTCTTGAAATCCCTTTCCCCAATCAGAGGGGTATAAATATTAACTCCCACATCTTTAAAGGATAGATATAACAATGCACTCTTTCTATCACCAAGTCCTGAGCGCTAAACATAATACTGAGTTAAATCTTTTCTCTCAATCGTAAACTCGATACATACTGAATCATAACGACAAATTCCCTACACACACTGGTATCGAATATCTCGAGCCCACTATCCCCTCCGAAGTTTCTAGGATAGATAATATAAGTGCGAGTCCAACCCTCTTGCAGGTGAGGCCTCGCCAGAACAAAACATGCTGCACTAATGCAACCACTCCGATAGCCTTGCAATAACTGCCTACTATCGTACTGACCATTTCTATAAAGTTGTAATCAATACCATATTATATTCGCATATTACATCACTAAAACGAGTAACCTTAATAAAGTATATAACACTATTAATATACTCATTCATCCTCTGCGGATAACACTAAGGAAAATCTCGCTACACTAGGGAAAAATATTCACATAATAATATCGTTTGTAGTTATACACATTAAACTCGTCTCCCATTCTAATCTAGCAGTGAACAAAATATAATGACTCGCTCGTGTCACATAAAACACGCCTCATCCTCTGAGGATAAAACTTATACTTCTACCTTGCCAATCGTCTTGATTTCACAAATGGTCTTCGGACGTAACATGCCTGCCCAACCAATACAAAACTACTTTAATCGTTGCCTTTTACTAGGCACTATACTCTTATCCCTTTACTCACTTCGAGAAAATATCAACGCGTACGATTTCACTCTCTACAAAATACCTCTACACATAATCCACTTATTACCCGTCATACCAACCATATTAGGATTGTCCTTCTCTCAGACTTTGGTAGACTCAATACATGTTGGCTATCCCCCGTGGTTCCCTTAGCCTTGTTGGCCCTAAAAAACATACTACTGTCTATAATAGTCCTTACTGAATTCGCCATCGCTTTGGTAAGAATTCAACTACTCGAATTATTTAAATGGGTCCCCTGACGTGTATTCCTACCCCCTTGTGGTGCTACACTACCATTGTTGCATCCACTCTTCTTCTTGACTAACTTATTCGATTATTTTAGCTTTCCACACAAAGAAGCATTAATATCTCTATTGTCAAAGCACGACATTGATAACTTCTGAATCGACCATCGAGCAGAATTCCCTTTTTGGTATTATTAATTATTTTTACAAGTCGATCTCCCACTTGGAGTCCTCTCCTCCATTTGTATCTACATCCTCCTATACAAGATTCGCTAACGGATTATATTCATATTCACAAATGGACCTCTGTTAGGTCCTCCTGTGATGAATTCAGAACAACGTTCACCTCTTATCCTGACGATATGATGAAGGAACATGCAGTCAAACTGTACCTAAGATTCTTCTATAGGCATAACATTTATCTTCTAAAAATGGTGGCTGACTCCCACCATTATAACTTCGTTCTGACAAGCCAAAAAAAAATTCTCCAAACTTTCATTTTCAGTTATCCACACTCCGTTCTATGTCTACACCTTTGGATACTTTACCTCCTTTGGCTAACACACACAATTCCCTCATTTCTATAATTCCCACTGACAGTTCTCTACAACCCTTCATCTGACTTTTTCTCAGTCATACCACATTGAGTGAGTCTACTCTCGCACCTATTTCGACTATAGCAGCATTTGGGAATCATGGGTCGCGCCCTAATCACCTTTACAGTCCTAGATTTTCGGGCCATAATGGGGGTGACCTCGACGATGGTCATCATCCTCGAATATACTTTACAACCTCAACTAATCCCTGCCTCCTGATGTCCGCTTAACGGCCCTCGTCTAACATCTGTCATCGCTCGACACATGCACACATCCGAACGCAATTAGAATTCACTAAGATACATTCATTACAACAGGAGAACGGAATCTCATCGTAGAAATCAACAATCCTAAACATAGGGCTCTATATCAAACAAAGCAACAGTGGAAGAATAATAAGCCGCACAGAATCCTATAGGACACTAGAACCTGATGCTCTGATACCACCTGTGACACCCCGCCTAATTAAATACCGGGCGATCAATCCTTTATTAAATGAAAATCAAGGTGAACAGTTGGTTCATTCTTAGCATCACTGTCGCAAAATAAAATTTTCCCAAATTACGCACCCTAAATAATTAAGCTAAGTGTCAAAATAATTTAAAACTTTATTTCCATTCTTTTTGGGGTTCCAATTTGAAACCTTCTAAATAACTAATAGTTTAAGAATCACATAAGTGCTACGGATAGAAATCAAAACAAAAGAATTAATTCATCTAGATTAACCAAACCAAATTTAAGCTACAAATGAAATCATCCTGACAAGAATCAACACCCAAAGAGTACCACATACTAAAAATAAATAAACATACATCTCTGAAAAATCTACACTGGATGGGAAATGGGCGACACATGCCCTATCTATGAAGAACTATAACAAGAACCGAATCAATGAAGAGGTCGTCTAAAACAAAGGCATGTAACTACCACATAAGCTACAACGCGTTCGATCCAAAGAATCTATGCATGACGCCCCTGTGGCTGGGCACCTGTAATATATACATATATATATACAAGAGATAATAGATAACAGAAAACAGGTCAGAGCCCAATTGTAAAATAGTTTAAAAATAGTTTAACAAATATTTAAAATGCTTACCTGCTAATGCAACAACCATGTTAGTATGCGACACTCTCTTCAGAATTCTCACCTCTCGCCTAGTGTGTACGCCTACCGTACTAACGAATCTCATAAGTCTCTCTAACTTATTCTCCATAAGGTTTTATCACTTGAAAATAAGGTTATGACATTCACTTTAGAAAATCAATCTCTTCAGGATTTATTACGTTATTTAGAATAACCCCCTACCGTCATAAAGTTTCCGAATACTTATAGTGAAGCTGAAAATTTATACATTATTTAACTACTATTACGAACAGTAGAAATTTCTCATATAGATATATATATATATATATATATATATATATATATATATATATATATATATATTAGTTACACGTATGATATATATACTAACGGCACCCCACATAAAATCTATGGTGCAAGGTTTCCATATATAAGTATTTATATACTAATCACTCATATAATATATATATATACTATCTGCACCCCACATAAAATCTATGGTGCTGGCATACTCTGCTATCAAGTCCCTGTATCACACATATTTAGGGAAATGCTAGTTCAGAATCACTCTCGAACTGCATTAACATAAAATACATACAAATGGAGGCGAAGCATAGTTCCAAGTCACTAAGAGGTCATCACATACCCTCACGTCGCTTAGGACCGTATGACTATCAATCAGATAGCCTGTACCAAGGAATCCTATGTTCTAGCGTACGAGTCAGTATCCCCCATAAAGGTCCAATCGAGATAAGACCGTCCCGACACGGAAACTCCCGTGATTACAAGTAGCCCGAGTATGATTTTTATACAGATATAATATATGCACAATCACAGAGTCATATATATATATATATATATATATATATATATATATATATATATACATCCATGTTTCTAAATTAGGTGCGCTCACGACCTATAATTATAATTATCCGTTATTATACATTTTACTCGATTATTTTGTATAACGGACTCGTTATTTGTATTCTCATTTATTATTCACTTCATACTCACTTCTCCTCTCTCGGCGTATTCTATGTATAATTTCAATAGGCATTCACTCACTTAAGTTCCGGTCTAACTCCCTTATGAGTCCCGATATTTTTATTAAATATACGTATGATTTCTTATACACATGAATCGTTCCTCATTAACCTAAAATCTCATCCTACACTAAAATGTTGCTCAACGGGGTCTACCAAGGCCCTACTGGTCATCTCTATTTCCCATTATATTCCAATAACAACAATCAAGGGTTCCTATACATCCTAATCAGATTAAAACTAATGAATGAGAAATACGAAGTTTTTCCTGGAGGGGTCGATCGATCAAAGAAAAGGGGCCGATCGATCGATCCGTCGATCGATCGATGCTCTGGGCTCAATCGATCGATCAAGAAGTTCTTGCTCAGAAATTGCAAATTAAACCTACGGATTTCATCTCCCAATTTCTCCAAAAATGTCATTAACAACTCTAGAATCCTCAAATAACGGTACTACAAGTTCTATATACATATATACAATATTTTCTACGCGAAAAATGTATAAATTCATCCACGATATCAGATTTATGGGGTAAAATTGACATAATCTTCAAGAACCCTAATTTTGAAAGAAATGTACATTCCTCTAATTATTTCCCAGATTTCTTGTTTCTAAACTCATAATAATTCGTTGGTAATCCTCTACATATGATGGGTATATCCAGAATACATGGAATCTCTCTAAACATGCTATTTAAAGTCTCTAAATTAACAATTTCTTTCATGGGACAAGTCCTAAACAACCCTAGACTAACATGATTGAGACATTAACTAAAAATAAAGCAAGATAGATACTTTCCTGGGAATTTAGTTTCTTATTTGTGAAGGAAAAAGGTATGGTTGTGCTCCTCGTTCCACGGTCTACGTTTTGGTGGTGGTGGCGGTGAAAACGGTTGAGTCTTTGGCCTTGAATTTCTTGAAAAGTTTGCCAACTTCTTCTCTAATGGCCGTCCTTTGATTTTGTATTTGTTAACCCTAGAAGACAACTCCTAAAGGCTGATATATCTTTAGGAAATTCGTGGGTTTAATTCCCCAAAAATATAAAATGTCTAAAATACCCTCCCGGGATGTCAATTAGGCCTAAAAATGCTCCGAGACCCGAACTAAATCCCCGAGTACACTTTTCTGACCATCTTGACCCGTCCGGACACTTTTGAGCACTCAAAATGACCATACGAGCAACTTATAATTTATTCACTTTATATAATAATAATTTAGTCCTAACACGACACACGCGCGTCCCGGCTTAAATTTTCATAATTTCCATTTTATTCACTCGTGACAATTTTAATAAAATAAATCTCATATATTACTTTACTCGTCTAGTAATATTCAACAATTTTCCAATAATTACTAACTCACATCACATTAGTAAATATAGAAATAAATTTCCGAATTAATATTAAATTAATATCTCAATTTAAATTTAATAAATTCACAATTTTAAAAGCCATAAAAATACTGGGTATTACATTAAGTATTTATCTATACATTTCCATGTAAAAGTATAGGAATCCATAATTCATAAGAAAAGTGCATCACTTTAAAGTAAGTGATTAGAGTATCATGAAATCTACTTCTTTGGTATGGTATTATTAACTACTTCACCACCTATCAATTCAACATCATTAGTATTTGTATACAAAAAAAAACATTAAATATAGTCACACATCACATTAGTTGGTCAATTTGAAATAAATGGAAAATAATTAGATATTCTAGTTTATATTTATATATAAACTTTTGTATTAAGGTTTTAACACAATTTATGGAATGAAATTATCGATTTTTTAGGGAGAGTCGTGGTCATTTTACTTTAACATTTTCAAGTTGTTTCTATATGAAAACAACAACGAAGTTTTGATTAAAAATATCATCCAGACCAAACCCAATGTTATTTTCTGTTAATCTTAGAATATGTTATAGTCATATATGTCATCTAACATCTAAAACTAGAATCAATTGATTTCAATAAGTAAAAAATGAGTTATGTCACTTTGAACACAACTAGGTCCAAAATATAACATTAGAACATAACATAACACAATTAAGCATGCTTAATCTCTACTTTGGGTTTTAATTCATGGAATCAAATGCCTAATAAATTTAAAAATATATACACATCATATACACAAATCTCATAAAATAAAACTCTCACAAGCTGATGATTCAATTCTAGGATTTTCAAGTTTCACTTTTATCCTCCTAGCACAATTTCTCAATTATGGTGTTAAACCTTTCTTCTTCTCTCTCTCTCTCTCTCTCTCTCTCTCTATATATATATATATATATATATAGGGAGAGATTCACAAGTGGACCAAAAGAATGGACTTTTTAATGGACTTAACAAAAAAGACTAATAAGTCTCGGTTATTGGGTGCCGCTGGCGTAGACCCATTACACCAAGGAATTAAAATTAGTGGGTTATTAGTCTTTTTTGTTAAGTCCATTAAAAAGTCCATTCTTTTGGTCCACTTGTGATCCTCTCACTATATATATATATATATATACATAATGGGCATCATTTAAATCTTTTCCAAATTATAAATAAAAATATAAAAATTGTAGAACTCATCCATGTGACCAACTTGAACAAAAATATAACTACCCTATAAGAACTCCTCAATTTAGGATAATTTTTCGAAGAAATCATTCCTTAACTCCGCAATTTAGGATAATTTTTCCAAGAAATCATTCCTTAACTCCTCAAGCTTATTTCTTTTAGACCTTATGCTATATAATGAAGAATATTATAATGACTTTCTTTCTAACAAGACAAAATGATGTCATGAGATCATGTTTAGTGTGGTGGTGTATGATTGTATTAAAGGAAGGTCCAATCAAAACATTTTAACTAATGGAAAATTCGTCCCTTCTTCATAAATCCAATATATCTTACTATTTTGACATCTGATTGAACTCCCGTTTGGGACACTCATAGATAACTTAAATATGGAACCTTTATATTTAATATTTTTCCAATATCATATTTTACTATGCTTAAACTAGGCTTAAATAAGAATCTAACAATTTGCCAAAAATTTCAAAACTTAAAACATTTGGCAACCTAACCTCACCAAGTTCATACCAACACCCCGATTTACTTATATAAACACAAAAATGTGTCCAAAATATAATTTATAATGCATTTAACCATATAACTAATAATATACTCTAAACATGTTATCACCATTCATAAGTTCAATTAGAATCTAATGCAACGAACATATATTTCATGTGGGAATGCACTCTCTAAATATGATAATTATATTATTTAATACCCATCACCAACCTTATCAATTAAAACCTATACTTAATAATACAACTAACATTCCTAATCATGTTTTTGGGGATTGCATGGGATGTCGACGAATTCTGCCACAAAATACAAGAATAGGATGATTACATGTTAAGGCAATAATAAAAATTATAAGGAAATATTTTGACTAAAAATTCTAGAACTTACCAAAGACAACGCCTGTGCGGTGTGAGAATCAAGCCAATGCCTGATCCAGGGGTGGGCGTGTTATGTATTCGAATGATTTTTTTTTTCGAAACTCTAAATTGTCCCTCCAGCTTTTAGGGGCATTATGATTACTCACTAAGCCCACCACATTGGGCCTAGGAGATGGATACTTTAGACCTCTGTCAGCAGGAATGCTTTGTTCCTAAACCTATATAGTTTGAAGAATTGGAATGGGGAGACATCATATTTCCCCCCCCCCCCCCCCCCCCCACTAGACTCCCTAAAAGACAAGACCGTATCCATTAAATTCATCCAATAATTGTCCACATGTTGAGAAAAGGCTATGTTAATAGCCTTCAGAATCCTAATCACAGGTATGGACAGTGGGAATCTGGCCCCATATTAAAGGAAGGAACCATATAAGCATATATAGTTATCTACCATAGAGCATACCCTCTCATTGGGATCTAAAGACCTTAGGATGACATTCTCTAAGATTGGATAAGTTCTATGGAACTCGATAAGATCTTGTTCAGTGATCAATTACGCATGATGAGCCCCACTAGCAATGTTAGGATTGTAGACCCCCTCATTGTTCATCACCATTGTGCCTTATAGAATTAATCCACTAGGAAAGTGAGACGAGGTCACCATTTTCAGCTTCATCAAGGAGGGTAGAGAACCCTTGGGCCCTACAGTGGATAAATCTTGGGGCCTAAGACTTTGGAAGGGAAAATGTTCTCAGAAGGAAATTCATACTCAAAGAAATAGGCTTTCTTGCTCAAGGAAGTTTCAAGAAGAAAGAGAGAAAATGAAAGATAACAGTGAAGAGTTCTCATCGTCCCAAAAGGCTCTTTTATAGCCCATAAGTCCTAGGTTTTCTTACCACAACTATCCCCCAAAGTCAAATGCCTCAATCGTATCAAAGAGATCAGTCGCTAACACTTGTCCATGGTCACGTGTAAGATCATTACCAACATAATTTAAGGATGAAGGAAACATCGCTAGTCAGTTTTGACTCCCCTAACTTGCACAGAGGATAAGTGTTTCCCCTTGTAACCTTTACAAGATGAAACAATGCGCTATTGGTGATGCCCTATTTCATAATTGGTGTTTAAAATATATTCTAATTCCCTAACTTCCCCAGTGGTAGGGCAGAGGTCCCAAGGCTATCCATTGACCTCATACGAGCCTCTACTTATTTAGTAAGGCCTCTAATGCTCCCAATGGTGAACTATGGCACTATGGAAGACCTCAGTCGTGTGTCATGTCTATCAATAAGGTTAGTTGTTCTATCATACCCCCTCTAGCAAGATTAGAGACCTTAGATTCAAGTTTCCATTATGGTCTGTGTTCTCAATCAACCTCAGATTTAAGGATAATGACCTCTATCGGTCACCCACACTTGAATCCTAGGATGTGGCAATGCGTAGTACTTCAGGATCAATTCCCAGAAAGTCCATGATATCTTTATCCCCCCTTTGACCTCCGATAAAGCTCGTGCAAGTTGTCTCATGGAGTAGGTGAGAAGCATAACACTATTCCACATACCACCACTACATATATCCACTTGAATTAAATGATCCCACTAGCATTAAATGCACTCAATAACCATCTTACTCTAGCTGCAAATACTTTGCCCAATACTCCACCTTCCTACTGACACCAGCGGACCTCAGAGCTGTCAAAGCCATATTATAACATATCATTCATCCTCTCCAAGAGTTCTCCTATAAATAGAAGGATGATGGAAGGATGAGAAGGATCAGTCTCTAGCATTGAAAGAGATCAGAATATTCAAGCAATCAGAATTAAAAGAGTTCGAGTGTTATATATGTGTTTCCACCTTAGTTGACAATCATAACCCACTGTTATGAGCCTATACTTATATCTGGACCTATTCTATTGTTTATACACCTTGTACTTCTTGCAATAGACTTAAAATAGTACCTAGGCACCCCTAAAGAAGTCATTAAATTACTTTCTAAAGTCCTCTATACCGTTGACAAAGTCCGCAAGACCTCAGACTCCCTTTCCCAAAGCCCGCAGGGTCTCTTAGACTGTAGTACATAACTATATTATAATACACAATCATAACACCTTTATATAGTAGATGTAGGACCATATTCTGAGGTCTGAACCACCTTAAACCTTTGTCTCACTCTTTGACACTACTTTCCTCTTACCCGTTTGAGGTCTAGATGGGAGAACCTGTGGGTCTAAAGTTGCTTACGATTTTTACTCTCATTAGGTCCAATGCATACAAGGAGCGTAGGTGGTAAATATACATTCTTATGACCGTAGATGATTTTTTTAGGTTCACTTTTATAGGATTTTTCTATATCAAGTCCGATGTGAAGTAATTTTCATTCCTAAGTGAAAATAACTCCAAAATGAAATAATGGTGAACAATTATTAGAGTCCGAAGTGACCATGGGACTGAACTTGAAGGTACAAAAATTCTGAAGTGGTGCTGTTACGTTAGAATACACCATCAATTTTTCACACCTAAAAACCTCAACAAAACAAGATTATTGAACAAAAAAATTTAATAATACAAGAGATATTAAAGTCCACGTTAATAGGCGAGGGTGTGACTAATAGGGTTTGGATAGAGGCGATAAACACAACGTGTAATACCTTAAACCAAGTCTATATGAGGTACTATATGTGACACCCCGCCTAATTAAATACCGCGCGATCACTCCTTTATTAAATTAATTCGAGGTGAACAGTTGGTCCATTCTCAGCATCACTGTCAAAAATAAGATTTCCAATTAAAACACCCTAATTAATTAAGCTAAGTGTCAAAACCATTTTTATAACATTACTTCCCAAATTTTATTTAAAGAAAAATTATTTATTTATTAACAACATTTCCATAAGTAAGAATCACACCACAATAATCCTGGAACATAATCCAATTAATTTAAAACATTCGTCAATCGAATCTCAACATGTAAAATCTAAAGTAGCACAACCATACTGAATAAATCCCATAGTAACAGTACTAAAAATAACTGAAATACAAATGTCCAAATAACAATGGAATAATGAAAAGGGGTACACATGCCCAACTAAATGAAAGTACTAGGAGTGGATCCGAATGAACGAAGTCGTCTAATCAAGAGACCTGCAACTCCCACCTGAGCTGCAGCGCGTTCCTTCCAAGGGATCCTAAGCAAGACGCCCCTGTGGCTGGGCACCTGTAATATATACATATATACACAAGAGAGAGATAGAGAGAGAGAAAAGAAACGGGTTAGAGTCCGATAGTGTGTATGATTTAAAATTCGTTTAGCAAGTATTTAAATTGATTACAAGCCAACGCAACACATATTAGTGCGACACTCTCTTGAGAAATTCTCACCTCTCTTCTAATGTGCACACCTATCGCACTAACCTCCTCAATGGTTTATCTTATCATTTATCGCACTAATCTTACCAATAATTTTACTTATCTTAGATTACTCGTAAGATTTCAAAACCGAGCAATATAATTGTTTAAAGGATACTTCCAATTAGTAACACAACTCTCCCTTTTAGCTTCATTGATTTATAAAGTTTTCCAATGTCATATTATACTTTTCAAACAAGTATTTACAATTTGAGTCATCAACCATGTCCTACTTACCAAATCACAGTAGGCAGTTCCAAATCTCATAATTTCATATATATATTAACTACTCGTAAAGTATATATATATATATATATATTATACCAGAACCCAAAATAAAACTATGGTGCGGGCATACTCTGCTATCCGATCCCCGTATCGCTCACACTAAGGGAAATACAAGTTCGGAACCACTCTCGAACTGTATCAACATATACAATACAACATTGAGGCGAAGCATAGATTCCAAGTCTCTAAGAGGTCAGTACATACCCTCACGTCTCTTAGGACCGTCTGAACTATCGATTCGATAGCCTGTACGAAGGATATCTATCTCCTAGGGTACGGATCAATATCCCCCATAACGCAACAAAGGATAAGATCGTCCCAGCGCGGTAACCTCAGGGATAGCAAGTAGCGCGGGCATGGTTTTCACAGGTATATAATATATGCATACACAATCATATAAATATACCACTTTTATCATACTAATATAGGTTCCTCTCATCGCCCATAATTACAACATTTATCCTTAATTTTCACATTATTAGTATTACGTATAAGGGTTCGTCTCTAACCTTAACTCGAAGGATTTTCCCACTTATTACGTGACACTCGTGAACTCTATCCTCCCAAGTATAAAATTCAGTAGGTGTCCTTTTTATGTTCCAACCTAACTCTCTTACGCACCTCACCCTTTAATACGTAAATTCATCGATCCTTAAGTAATTATCCCAAAATACAATTCTCGGCTCATATTAAAAGTCCCCAAAATTATTCATTTGTCCTACTGGTCTTCCCTATGTCCCAAAACACTTTATTAAGGATGTCCAAGAATTATTTCACATAAAATCGAATTTAACTAATTTAATAAGGGAAATAGGAGTCTGCCAGGAGGGGTCGATCGATTGAAGTCTGGGGCTCGATCGATCGAAGCTTTGGGCTCGATCGATCGATCAAGCAGGTATTTCGATTTCTGCAGTTCTGCAGTTACGGGTTTCACCTTCCAACTTCAACAAATTTTATATTTTCCATTCCCAATCGTCCCAAAAACTATACTACCAACATTATATCATTCTACTAGGTATTTTAAACGTAAAGCATGTGAATTTCTATCATTAACAATGGATTAACATCCCAAAATTTATATAATCATCAAGAACCCTAGAAATTTCTTAATCATGGTTCTAATCTATTTTTCCTAAAATTTCCTTCTTATACATCATCAAAATTTGTGGTTTAATCCTCTACATATTAAGGTATTTCCAAAATAACAATTTATCCATCACTACATGCAATTCCTATCTCATATCTTTGGTTTTCTTCCATAAAAACTCATTATACTTACTCCTAAACTAATATGAAAGATGCATCAATGAAATAAGCAAGATAAACACTTGCCTGGGATTTTCAGAAGTCTTGTTTGCAGATGCTTTTGGTGTGGTTACGTTCCCCGTCTCGCGATCTACGCGTTGGTGGTGGCAGCGGTGCAAACAGGTGAGTTTTGAGCCTTGGAATGCCTTGAGAGCTCTCTCCTCTCTTCTCCAATGGCCGTTCTAGAGTTCTGAGTATTCTAACCCTAAATGACTAACTTAAATGGCTGATATAGGTTATTGATTTTCGTGGGTTTAATTACCCAATTATGTAAAATGACCAAAATGCCCTCCCGGGTTACTAATTAGGCCTAAAAACGCCCCGAGACCCAAACTAAACCCCCGGGTACACTTTTCTGACTATCTCGACCCTTCCGGATGCGTTGGCGCACTCAAAATGACCATACGAACAACTTATAAAATATTCACTTTTATTTATCCATATTTAGTCCCGACACGACACGGGCGCGTCCCGACTCAAATTTCCAAAATTATCATTTTATTCACTCGTGACATTCAATATAACCAATATTATATATTACTTTGCTCATTAGTAATATTCAACAAATATCCCATAATTACTAACTCTCGTCACGTTAATAATTATGACTTAATTAATTTCCGTATTTTTATTAAATAATTAACTCACATTAAATTTAATAAATCCCCAAATTAATATAGCATAAAAATACGAGGTATTACATACTTCCCCCCTAATAAGGGAATTTTGTCCCGAAATTAGGAAAATAATGCATACCTGGTAAGAACAAATCTGGATATCTCTCGCGCATATCTGCCTCGCGCTCCCAAGTGGATTCCTCCACATTATGATGCTCCCACTGGACCTGAACAAGTGGAACTAGCTTAGACCTCAATCTCCTCTCACTATAGTCTAGGATAGCCATCGGTCTCTCCTCGTAAGAACTGTCAGGCTATAAGTCTATCTCATCTATCGCGATGTGAGTATGGGCCATATCATCTCGAAGGTATCGTCTCAACGACGAGATGTGGAATACATTGTGAATGCGATGTAAATGCTCTGGCAGTCCCAATCTGTATGCTACCGTCTCAATCCTCTCGATGATGGGAAACTGTCCTACGTACCTCGGAGCCAATTTCCCCTTCTTCCCGAACCTCATCACTCATTTCATAGGAGATACACACAGTAGAACTTGGTCCCCCATGTTAAACTCCTGGAAGAATTGTTTCTCATCGGCGTAGATCTTCTGCCTGTCCTGGGCTACTCGAATGCGACTCCTAATCATCTCAATCCTCGCAGAGGTATCCTGAATCGCCTATGGTCCTAGAAACTTGTTATCCCCCACCTCGAGCCAACAAGTTGGGGAACGACAAGGCCTGCCATACAAAGCCTCAAATGGAGCCATGTCAATCGTGAACTGATAAGAGTTATTATAAGCAAACTCTACCAGTGGAAGATGTGGCTCCCAACCTCCTCCAAAATCAAGAACACACATGCGTAGCATATCCTCCAACATCTGATTAGTACGCTCTGTCTGTCCATCTGTCTGTGGGTGATAAGCTGAACTCAACCTCAACTCAGTACCCATAGCCTCCTGAAAGCTCTCCCAAAAATGTGACACAAAAATCTTATCTCTATCTGACACAATATTTAGGGGCACCCCGTGTAATCGGACAATCTCAGCAATGAACAACTGAGCATACTGACCCGTGGTATAATATGTCCGTACCGGCAGAAAATGAGCCACCTTGGTCAAACGGTCTACAATCACCCAGAAAGAGTCGTGACCCCGCTGTGATGTAGGCAACCCTGTAATAAAATCCTTGGAAATACTCTCCCACTTCCACGCGGGTACTTCCAATGGCTAAAGTAACCCTGACGGTTTCTGATGGTCCACCTTTACCAGTTGCCTGGTAGAACACTTGGACACGAACTCAGCAATGTCCTTCTTCATCCCACTCCACCAGTATTGTCGCCTCATATCCTGGTACATTTTATCCCCTCCAGGATGTACGGCAAATCGGGACCCAGGAGAATGAGTCATCACTGCATGACGTAATTCTTCTCCTTCAGGAACCACTAATCTCCCATTAAACCTCAAACCCCCATCAGAACTAATAGAATATGACTCAGCACCCTCGGCTAAGAGTCGTACAATATTCTCCTGGCAAAGCGGGTCTGTGCCTTTATCACCCTCGTAATAATCTCGGGTGTGACTGACATGACGGATATAAAAGAACGGGCTACTGCGTCCTAGTGACCCAACTCCTTCCACTTTGCTTTCCAGACGTCCGCTACATCGTCTACCGGTCTACGGCTCAACGCATCAGCAACTACGTTGGCCTTCCCTAGATGATACTGTATATCGAAATGATAGTCCTTCACAAACTCTAACCATCTGCGCTGACGCATATTCAACTCTCGCTGAGTGAACAGGTACTGTAGTGACTTGTGGTCTGTGAACAAGCGGAATTTCTCCCCCAATAGATAGTGTCTCCATATCCTCAATGCAAAAACGACCGCTGCTAACTCCAGGTCGTGTGCGGGGTAATTCTTCTCATGAGGCTTAAGCTCACGGGAGGAAAAAGCTATAGCCTTCTCCTCCTGCTGAAGTACTCCCTTAAGTCCCCATAAAGACGCATCGGTGTAAACCAGGTACTCCACACCCGATTTCGGTAAAGCAAGAATTGGTGCTGAAGTAAGCTTGTCTTTCAGCTCGTCGAAATCCAATTGATAAGCATCATCCCAAACATACGGTACCCCTTTGCGAGTCAGATTCATCAATGGACCCGCTATTTTGTAGAATCCACGAATGAATCTCCTGTAGTATCCGGCTAACCCCAACAAACTACGCACATCCGTCGGTGTTGTGGGCTGTCCCCACTCCCTCACCGCTGACACTTTACTCGGGTCAACTACTATTCCCTGTTCAGAAACAACATGGCCCAAGAACTGTACTTCTCGCAACTGAAACCCGTACTTCTCGTACTTAGCATACAACTGATGCTCTCGTAGAGTCTGAAAAACCTTCCTCAAATGCTTGGCATGCTCCTCCTCGGAATGTGAATATATCAAAATATCATCTATGAAGACGATGACAAACTGATCCAATAACTCTCTGAACACTCGGTTCATTAAGTCCATGAACACGGTTGGAGCATTAGTGAGGCCGAATGGCATCACTCTAAACTCGTACGACCCATATCTTTCCAAGAAAGCAGTCTTTGAAACATCCTACTCCCTAATACGTAACTGATGGTACCCCGACCTCAGTTCTATCTTTGAAAAGAAAGTTGCTCCCCTCAACTGGTCGAACATATCATCGATTCGAGGCAACGGATACTTATTCCGTATCGTGACCTTGTTCAACTCTCGGTAGTCCACACACAACCTCAGTGAACCATCTCTCTTTTTCACAAACAAAACTAGAGCGCCCCAAGGTAAGTTACTCCTGCGAATGAAGCCCTGACCTAACAGCTGCTCTATTTGATCTCGTAGCTCTCGCATCTCTGTCGGAGCCATACGGTACGGTGCGTGTGCTATAGGTCTCGTATCTGGCAATAAATCTATGACAAAGTCTATCTCGCAACTGGGGGGTAGGCCTGGTATCTCCTGAAACACATCGGAATACTCCCTGACAACTGGGATCGAATCTAATGGAATCACAACCTCCTTAGAGGTATCCTCCTCTATGTAATACAAATGAGCGGTCGAGTCTCCCTCTGGGAGAGGCATAGACACTACAAACATCTCTTGCCCTGGAATGGCAAAAATAATGCTCCCACCGAAGCAATCAATCATGGCTTTATAAGCTGCGAGCCAATCCATACCGATAATCACATCGTGTTAATGCATATCTAAGACTAACATGTCTGCAGGTAATACCAAACTACCAATCTCTACCCCCACTCCCCGGCATATAAAGAAAATAAGTGACCCACTCCCCAGTGGTGAGTCCACACACGTCACTGTGCTCTCTGCTGTGGCTAACAATCCTAAGGCCTTCGCAAAATGCATAGCTATAAAACAATGTGTCGCCCTAGTATCAAACAAAACCTGATCCACAGTACCATGGACAGGAAACATACCCTCAATCGCGGGTGGTGCCTGTGGAGCTGCTGCCTGGTGGACGTTATAGACACGTCCATACTGTAACTGTCCCTGCTGCACGGGAGCTGCTGGAATGGCTGGTAGGACTGGCACCTGGGCTGGAGCTGGGAGGGCAGGTGGAAAAAGTGGCCTCTGTGGATCATTACGGGCACCCTGCTGTTGTGGGGCCCTATCGCCCTCTAGGCAATCCTGACGCCTATGGCCATATTTGCCACACACAAAACATCGGCCTCTGAAGTTACTCCCCCTCTGACCCTGCTGTCCACGGCCCTGCTGTCCATGGCCCTTCTGGCCGTTACCTCCCCACCACTGGCCATGTTGGCCCTGATGCGTACGCGGTTGGACCTGCTGCTGACCCTGCTATCGGTGTTGGCCTTGCTGGCCCTGCTGATTAGGCTGGCCCTGCCTATAACCCTCGAATCCCTGCCTGGAATCACCTGAACGGAATTGCTTAGCAGGGTCCCCCTGATGGGAACTCTTCTCGTGCTGACGAGTCTGTCCATGAGATGGTGCCCCACTAGCACTATTACCCCCGGTCCTGCCCTGTTGGCTGGACTCTCCTGCTCTCTTGCCTCCCTGAAGATGGAAGCGGTGATCCTGACAATGTAGTAACGCAGCATTGAGTACATCAGTGAAAGTACTCAGGGATAGATTCCCTATAAGATGCTGACGGATCCTCCAAGATAATCCGTCCACAAATAACATAATCTTCTTGCCCTCAGTAGGTGCCTCATCTGGCATAATGGTGAGAAGTCTCGTGAACTCCTCCTCATACTCCGCAACGGTAAAATTTTCCTGATTCACATTCAGTAATTTTCGCCTCATTTCAATCTGCACTGCGGGTGGAAAGTACTTGCGGTCAAACCGATCCTAGAATGACTGAATAGGGATCGTGTCCCTCTCCTCCAAGGTGGTAGTAGACTCCCACCACTGCAAAGCGGATCCCACTAGCTTAAAGGAAGCCAACAACTGTTTCTGCACGTCTGTGCACTCATACATACGAAGATGCCGCTGGATGTCTTTCTTCCATTGGCTGACTGTAACAATATCTGAGCTATCAGAGAACTCAGGGGATGCGCCTTCTGAAAAGCATCCTTCACCCTCTCCCATGCAGATGGAAGTTGTGCTGGTACTGGAGCCACTGCCTGAATCTGGGGTGGAGCCTGCTGAATCACCGCTATTCGTAGTACCCTGTGCCGGAGCTGCTGGCTGCTCGGCCTGGGCACTCCTATCCTTCGGAGCACGTCTCGGAGGCATCTGAAATGTGAAGAAGTTTATTAGTCTATAGTTATTATCAAATCTCAAATAGCTGAAGACTTAAACGTAAAAGCAGAAATACAACAATCCTAAAAATAGGTCTCTATAGCAAAAACGTTAAGCTGAAAGCGAAATAAGCCGTACAGATCCTATGGACACTAGAACCTGATAATCTGATACCACCTGTGACACCTCGCCTAATTAAATACCGGGCGATCACTCCTTTATTAAATTAATTCGAGGTGAACAGTTGGTCCACTCTCAGCATCACTGTCGAAAATAACATTTCCAATTAAAACACCCTAATTAATTAAGCTAAGTGTCAAAACCATTTTTATAACATTACTTCCCAAATTTTATTTAAAGAAAAAATATTTATTTATTAACAACATTTCCATAAGTAAGAATCACACCACAATAATCCTGGAATATAATCCAATTAATTTAAAACATTCGCCAATCGAATCTCAACATGTAAAATCTAAAGTAGCACAACCATACTGAATAAATCCCATAGTAACAATACTAAAAATAACTGAAATACAAATGCACAAATAACAATGGAATAATGGAAAGGGCTACACATGCCCAACTAAATGAAAGTACTAGGAGTGGATCCGAATGAACGAAGTCGTCTAATCAAGAGACCTGCAATTCCCACCTGAGCTGAAACGCGTTCCTTCCAAGGGATCCTAAGCAAGACGCCCCTGTGGCTGGGCACCTGTAATATATACATATATACACAAGAGAGAGAGAGAGAGAGAAACGAAACGGGTCAGAGCCCGATAATGTGTATGATTTAAAATTCGTTTAGCAAGTATTTAAATTGATTACAGGCCAATGCAACACATATTAGTGCGACACTCTCTTGAGAAATTCTCACCTCTCTTCTAATGTGCAAACCTATCGCACTAACCTCCTCAATGGTTTATCTTATCATTTATCGCACTAATCTTCCCAATAATTTTACTTATCTTAGATTACTCGTAAGATTTCTAAACCGAGCAATATAATTGTTTAAAGGATACTTCCAATTAGTAACACAACTCTCCCTTTTAGCTTCATTGATTTATAAAGTTTTCCAATGTCATATTATACTTTTCAAACAAGTATTTACAATTTGAGTCATAAACCATGTCCTACTTACCAAATCACAGTAGGCAGTTCCCAAATCTCATAATTTCATATATATATTAACTACTCGTAAAATATATAAATATTATAACAGCACCCCAAATAAAACCATGGTGCGGGAATACTCTGCTATCCGAACCCCGTATCGCTCACACTAAGGGAAATACAAGTTCGGAATCACTCTCGAAATGTATCAACATATACAAAACAACATTGAGGCGAAACATAGATTCCAAGTCTCTAAGATGTCAGTTCATACCCTCACGTCTCTTAGGACCGTCTGAACTATTGATTCGATAGACTATACTGAGGATATCTATCTCCTAGGGTATGAATCAATATCCCCCATAAGGCAACACAGGATAAGATCGTCCCAGCGCGGTAACCTCAGGGATAGCAAGTAGCGCGGGCATGGTTTTCACATGTATATAATATATGCATACACAATCATATAAGTATACCAATTTTATCATACTAATATAGGTTCCTCTCATCACCCATAATTACAACATTTATCCTTAATTTTCACATTATTAGTATTACATATAAGGGTTCGTCTCTAACCTTAACTCGAAGGATTTTCCCACTTATTACGTGACACTCGTGAACTCTATCCTCCCAAGTATAAAATTCAGTAGGTGTCCTTTTTATGTTCAAACGTAACTCTCTTACGCACCTCACCCTTTAATACGTAAATTTATCGATCCTTAAGTAATTATCCCAAAATACAATTCTTGGCTCATATTAAAAGTCCCCAAAATTATTCATATGTCCTATTGGTCTTCCCTATGTCCCAAAACACTTTATTAAGGATGTCCAAGAATTATTTCACATAAAATCGAATTTAACTAATTTAATAAGGGAAATAGGAGTCTGTCAGGAGGGGTCGATCGATCGAAGTCTGGGGCTCGATCGATCGAACCTTCGATCGATCAAAGCTCTGGGCTCGATCGATCGATCAAGCAGGTATTTCGATTTTTGTAGTTACGGGTTTCACCTTCCAACTTCAACAAATTTCATATTTTTCAATCCCAATCGTCCCAAAAACTATACTACCAACATTATATCATTCTACTAGGTATTTCCAACGTAAAGCATGTGGATTTCTATCATTAACAATGGATTAACAGCCCAAAATTTATATAATCATCAAGAACCCTAGAAATTTCTTAATCATGGTTCTAATCTATTTTTCCTAAAATTTCCTTCTTATACGTCATCAAAATTCGTTGTTTAATCCTCTACATACTTAGGTATTTCCAAAATAACAATTTATCCATCACTCCATGCAATTCCTATCTCATATCTTTGGTTTTCTTCCATAAAAACTCATTCTAATTACTCCTAAACTAATATGAAAGATGCATCAACGAAATAAAAAAGATAAACACTTGCCTGGGATTTTTAGAAGTCTGGTTTGCAGATGATTTTGGTGTGGTACGTGTTGGTGGTGGTGGCGGTGCAAACGGGTGAGTTTTGAGCCTTGGAATGCCTTGAGAGCTCTCTCCTCTCTTCTCCAATAGCCGTTCTAGGGTTCTGAGTATTCTAACCCTAAATGACTAACTTAAATGGCTGATATAGGTTACTGATTTTCGTGGGTTTAATTACCCAATTATGTAAAATGACCAAAATGCCCTCCCGGGTTACTAAATAGGCCTAAAAACGCCCCGAGCGCCAAACTAAACCCCCGGGTACACTTTTCTGACTATCTCGACCCTTCCGGATGCGTTGGCGCAGTCAAAATGACCATACGAACAACTTATAAAATATTCACTTTTATTTATCCATATTTAGTCCCGACGCGACACGGGCGCGTCCCGACTCAAATTTCCCAAATTGTCTATTTATTCACTCATGACATTCAATATAACCAATATTATATATTGCTTTGCTCATTAGTAATGTTCAACAAATTTCCCATAATTACTAACTCTCGTCACATTAATAATTATAACATAATTAATTTCTGAATTTTTATTAAATAATTAACTCACATTAAATTTAATAAATCACCAAATTAATATAGGATAAAAATACGGGGTATTACACTATAAAACCAATACAACCATGAGACTTGGAAAGGTAAAAATCCCACACTCAAATATTTCATGTCTTTGAAGTCAAGTGTTATACACTCAAGGATAAAGAGTATTTAACTAAGCTTGACTCTAGGAGCGACATTTGGATTTTTCTCGACTATTCCTTTACACTTAAAAAAATACTTTTTAAGACTGGACCTTTTTAGACGGCTAAAATTTGAGTCTCTAAAACACACCTTTTGTGATGGGGAAAACTGCTGGTCTTAAAAATTACAAATATTTAAACCCCTTTTTTTACCCATCTGAGAAAGTGATACTAATGGGACAACATATTATTAGCCATCCCAGACAATAGACTTTATGGGATGGATAAAAAACTTTAGCTTCCCTCTTAACAATTTTATCTCCCACTTTTCTTTTCAATTAACCTAAGATAGTAAAAGAAAAAGAAAAGAACCAAACCCCACCCCTTCATTTCTTCACCCGAACAAAACCCCTCCACCCCTCTCAACCCTAGCCGCCTAGCCTCAGGCTCATTCTCCCTTGATCTACCCTCTCTCACCCTATTTCGTTCATGTTTTCACTTTGATGAACCCTTGGTTCCCACATGATTCGTTTGAACCTGAACAAGGTATATTTGTTCACATCTCTCTCTCTCTCTCTCTCTCTCTCTCTCTATATATATATATATATATATATATATAATTTCTCAAAATACCTATTGTTTCAAGGTTGAACTTGTACACAAATCTAGGGGGACAATTATCATTCTTGTAACATATTTCAAGCCTTAACATTCATTTATTCTTGAAAATTGATGCTTCAATGTATAATAATTACTCATGTGTTACATTGTATCAATTTGTCTTTGATACAAATGTTTTTCATTTATGGGTACTTTATAGGGAGCTACTACTTGCGTGATATGAAGTAGCTAATCCCAGACATTCATGTTAGAACATTGAATTGACACAGATAAGAGGAATTATAATTCCTAATTATTGATTTATATCATTAGTTTTTTTACATATGATTTATAGTGGTGATATGAAGCTGAGGGAGACCCAATTGAAAGTCTGGATTGATTTGTAATGGTGATAGGAGTTTGAGGGTGAGTCAATTGAAAACCCGGATTGTTAATTAGTTATTATAGTATAGTTTTTAGATTAACATATGAGAATATTTGTTTACTAGTTTTTGTTAATTTTAGTTATATTTTTTATACGTTTTTTTATAGTTGATCATCCAATTCATTTCCTTTGGAAGGAGGTTATGCCATTAATTTTATTTACTATTCTTTTATGATTTAATTTATGGTGTATGTGATGGACCAAATTAATAGCCACATGCATCACAATAAAAAATCACCAATGTTATCCAACACCATATCAAATGCTAAATCTTAACATTAAAATAACTAAGTGTTGGGACATTTGAAGTATGGACACTTCATCGAAGGTGATTTACCCGTGTCAAACACTCTTGTGGACATGAAATGTGTACGTTACTCCTCTAACATGCCACATGTCTTGTCAAACTAATTTTGCATTTTAAAAAGTCAGACAAAGGTTCTGTAAAGGGAGATCCTCAGTGGGACCCTTAAGTAGTATGAGGGGCACTAGTATCGTGTGTATACATTCTCTAATCCAAATGTTTCAACATAACAATTGGAATATCATTATTATCGAGATCTCGTGCATTCGATCTTGTGAAGTGCACTTGGCTACAAAGTGCACCAACTAAATTTGTTACAAGCATTCTTTGGAGGAAGATGTGGTTGTCCATCCCACCGGTGATATTCAAAAGCATTTGTTTGCCTTGGTGAGAACACATAGGTACACTGGGGTTGAGATTAATGTGAGATTACCTAGTTCAGAGGCTAGTATTCTTCGATGTGCTATTAGTGATAAGATGCTTAATCATGCAGAAATCATTAGGATTGTAACTACAAGGCACAAGGCATCACAACAATTGTAAAAAAGTATAAGGATGACCATATCCCCTCAATCACTTATAATTTGGTGGATAATCCAGCTAATGAGTACTTGGCAGCATTACATACTGCTATCTCATGCATAAATCACCCTAAAAAGTACTATGAAAAGGTGTTACAAAATTCTAGTAATAGGCCTGGAAATGATGAATTCACTGACCCGGGTGATTGTTACAAGAGCTGAGGTGGACGTATAGGAGATAGCAGAGCATTATTACAAGCTAAATAGTGTCACACTTCATCCTAAAGTTGCGAAGGACACTTCATGGGGTTATAAGACCTTTCTCCTCACTTTTCTTGGAAACAAAAAATAAATAACATTATTGAAGGAGTTACTCTAGATTAAGTAATATGATTGGATGATTTTGTGGGTTTGAAAACCTTTATCAGTTTTTTTTTATATATAGTTTTTAGAGTTTTAATAGTATGGTGACTATTATTTTTATTTTATTGAGCAGTTTGTGAACAGTTGATGAAATTATTTAATGGCATACTTTCAATTCAGCAATAAAAAAATTATAATTCAAGGTTTGATTATGGATATGCTTGATTATTTTTTGTTTTAGTGTGATACTCTAGCAATAATTTACACAAGTATATATAAACTTGATGATGGAGATTCTTGAGCTTTCTCACCTGTTGAGAATATGAGGTTTTTGGAGGATTCTTTTCAGTGTGTAGCATCTTTTAGCAATGACGATTATTGTATGGCGTAAATTTAACCAGTAATGAACTATAAATTCATTCACATGGTACTGGATTGGTACACTCTGGTACAAAGAGCTTGATTTTCTAGTTTTTATCACAACATGAAGTTACGTTATTTTTTTTCATACTTCCCATTTGTATCATAGCATGAAGTTATCTTGACCATCTAGGGAACCATATTCAAAATGGGAACACGGTGAGAATAAACTTTGCAAGACTTTGTTATCATATCTATAAACTAGCGGATACCCGTGCCTAAATGCACGTCAAAAATTTCTGAAGTACGTAATCGCGAAACGAAGAAAATTTTGAAAGTACATAATCGCAAAACAGAGAAAGTATCGTTTCCAAACAAAACATCAATACGTCGTTCCACGATATATATAAGTGCATAACTGTTACATATAACTTAACTCTTTTACACCATTTATCTAATTGTGTGGTATTTAATATAATTATTAGCATGTATTATTAACTGTTGCATGATTACATTGCATGGCAGACATTATTTCAATACAATTGTTACTGGTATGATGAAGTTGCCAATAAATTAATTTCTCAACTCATCAAAATTCATGTATGCATGCCTGATGGCACGGTTCAAACTTTGTAAAAATTATAACACATTCTTTTGAAACATATGGTATAGCACACCACATGCCAAAGCAGTTTTTTACCAATTACAAATCCAAAAAATTGCATCAACTAAGACTTGTAATCATAAAATTTATTATAAAACAAAAAAATTGTGTACACGATTTAGAAAATTTTTCCAAAGTTTCCTCTTTTTATAGGATTATCAACTTGTTTAAGAAACCAAAACTACTCAGTTATACAAATGGTCCATCCCGAACATTATATAAATGAACAAAAAAATCATTATTAGCACTATAATTAACAACAACCAAAATCCATGATAACAATACTCGTTTATGTTAAAACGGCAACAAAATTGTAAACAAAGTCTATGGAATTTATTAATAAAAAATGTCATCAACACTTCCATGCTGAATAAATGTTAGGGTGAGAATATATCACGCAACACAAAGTAATCAATAAAATGTAATTTTATAATCGCGAAATCTCCTGATTAGTAAGTAACTCAAAACTTAGAAAGAAATAGCAACTGAACACACTTATAATGCATATTTAATGGACAATATTTCATGTTTACCTTTCTAGTAACTTCTACGACATTGGTCGGGTTCCTCACACCTTGTGATGAAAACAATACCACATTGGTCGGTTTCCTCACACCTTGTGCTGAAAATAATACCACACTGTTGAAAAACTAGTTTTATAACATTTTGGTTCATGGGTGATTTTTATAAGAAAAAATATTGAATTAATTTAGGTATCCAAGATTCATTGGTAAAAACTATTTACTCAAAAAAATTCTTCACATATTAATTAACTCAACAAAATAAAGTTATAATAGCAGTGCTTGAATGCAGAGATAAGAGAGAACATCAAAAGGTTCTATTTTTCTGTAATATGTTACCATCTATAAGCTGCAGTAGACTTCTGATTTTATACAAAACATTATAACTGCTAAACTGATATACAACATTTATAACTACTATGTGTGTACTGCCAAGCATTAAAATTCATGTGTACTGCCAACCTCCGTGTACATTGGATGGGTGATATCCACTACGTTAATGGCTATGCATTTACTTAATTGATACTCCTGCTATGCATCTCATGACCTTGGTGTGATAATTGTTGGCATGTGCCAACTTGATTTGTTTTGAACAAAAAATCTCCCAACTATATCACCTTGTCAGATGCATTAATGCATTAAATCATACCTTTTCACCTTTACTCATCTTCAACATAAATTTTTTATGTGAAATTCAATCTACAAAAAAAGTAAAATAATAATAGTTAGTATTAGGTTGTTTTATAATGTAAGATAAAATATTACTATAAAAGCAATTTATTAAGAAACAGTCGTGAAAATGTCAAGTTACATTGGATAGTTCTTGCAACATGGAGGTTAAAAAATAGTCATGAATAGGTCAAGTTTAGTAGAGACTTAGAAAACCCAATAAACCTCTCAATTTGGAAATTCCTAATTTTATCATATTAAAAAAAAGAGATCAATATTTCCATATTCAACAAAAATGGACATATTCAAACCAATGTCCAATATTAAGCGTGTTATCCTCGGAGAACCAATGTCCATAACATACTAATACCCATAATGTCCATGCAGAAAATAATATACGCACTCATAATATACTAATACCCATAACACACAAGCATTAAAAAATATAAGTTTTTAGGAAGAAAACCATTATCATAAGAACATGAATCTTATAAAGTTCATTACTAAACAAGATTATCTTAGTACTACAAATAATATTTCAAGAGGAACTATATTGTTTAATTTAAAAATGTAAATTCACTATGAGTCATATTTTCATTTTTCTAAGATTTTAATGAGAAAAAAATAACAAAACAAAATATGTATATCTTGAACCACGAGATCTGAACAAAAAAGGGTATGGAAGGGACTACATTAGAGATCCAAGCTCAGATTTTGAACTCCAGGTGTATCTTCTGAACATCAAGACTAAAATGAAAGACCCAATTAAGGGTATAGATGCCACAACCAACTCAAAAATCAGAGAAAATGTATTTGAACTAAAATTTCCACATATCAAACCTTCAAAAAATCTAACTTTAAACTAAAAAACTTATTTTGAGGTAAAGCCCCCATAGATCAAATCCAAACACCCCAAGAAAGAGAGAGATCATACCTATAAAATGGAGATGAAAAATTGTTATACTTGTAAAATAGAGTTAATTGGAAGAAACCTGATAAATTAGTTCAGACCATCAGTAACACTAAAACTAAAACTGAACCAAATTATAAAAAGTTCACACCCAAAAACCCTAACGAGCTTGTATGAATGGTAGTGTGAAAGAGCATATATTAATAGCTAATTCAAACCAAAGTCATCAAATCTGCAAAATAAAATAAAATAAATAAGAAAATAAACATGCAAGACCAAAAATGCCATGGTTGTTGGAGAGTTAGAGCACGAAGCTCAGAGATAAACTGGTGAGAGAGAGAGATCTCATGCGATGAGATGTGTATATCTTTGGGATGCGTGTAAAAGTTTGAGCAACACAATAAAATTTGGTATCCGAAAGTCTTAGCGGGATAATGAATTTTTTGACCTCATCTGAACCGTATATATTTTTTTTAAGGTAATATCAGTTATTACTGTGCTTTTACATTTTTCAAATTCAAAAAACGTGCTATTTTATTATATGGATGGAGATAAGTCGTCCAATTTTGATAAACACGGGACTCTTTTACAAATTGGTGATATTAGGTGTTTATCGATATTCCATTTTCACTAAACATAATGATAAAGGCATTTCGTGTGATGGCATCTTACATGTTAAGGAATCATAATTGACATTTCACATGTTACACGCGGATTAAGTAATAAATATGATGTATTGCTTCATTATTTTAAATTTAGAGGTTTGAAGTTTTTGGTTTAGTTTACTATATTAATTCTTAAATTGATGTGTTGAATTTTTGGGTTATATTATTTTTAAAATTTTGTTTGTTATTGATTTTTATAATTGATGTATTCATTTTTTTAGAAACATCATGTGTGTCATTATTGGGTATCACGAAGCAACTTAATAGATGGACAATATCTCGAAGAACTAGAGATTCACCACCAAAAAATCCTACTAAAGATAAAGACTAACATGAAAAGTGAAATAAAAAGTTTGTTTAAGAGTATTATCGCTCATCATGCTTTCACTACCTCAATGACCCACACTGACTAGGTAAAAACACATCTTTACTTCATTTCTATATATGTATGTGATGGAGTGTTAGGTAGTGTGTGTGTGTGTATTGATGATACCATATTTGATATCACCACGTCAAAGTGATGAATGAGATCAGACTAGTACAACAATGACAGAAATATAGCAATATAACAGTGGAGAGAGAGATGAAGCAAAGAGGAAGAACATCTGAATATAAATGTTTCGTCCGGATCCTGCATCAACTGTGCAGTGTCAATGGTGGTTTTTCACTATAATAATGGAACCAATGGCCTATAAATACAACACTCAAGCTTTCTCTCTCACTAAGCAATTTGACAGAGTTCTACTAGGGTTGCGAATAATCGATCCTTTATAATGTAGAAGATTAAGTGTATTTATATTTCCTTGAGGGTGTAATGTACCCCCAAGCATGTAATCAACATGTGCATGAGGGGGCTCCCAATAGCTAGTTGACACCTGTCCCTCATACATGCAACTAATTATGATGTAATATTCCCTCACATAAGGGGATAATCTTGTTGTAACAGAATTGTCCACGTGGGATTTTTCATCTTGGAACTTTGTACTGCTTGTACTGTAGATGTAGTCTGGAGGGGTCTCGACCCATCCGAGTATGAGATTACTGATGTAGTGCAGGGTTACATGCTAGCAAGTGTGATCTCGATTGAAGGCGTCAGGCCGAGACTTGCTATACAATTCATTACTAGGTGGCGATTAAAATAGAGGATGAGACATGTCTTCGTTGATGAAATGCTCCACTAGGGTCTCGGCTAAAAACATGGTCGAGGTCGTGGATGACGATGCCGACCCTAATTTGGACGAGTCTTGGGTACGACCTGAGTGGGTCCTTTGGAGACTCGGCTGTGGATGCTAATGTCCCTCATCCTAGGACGAGGTCAAACTTAGCCATATCAATCACCCCTAGCCCTTAGAAATCTATGAGAAGAGTGTATGAGGGTACTAGTAGGAGCAATCTTGATGATACTTTTTTGAGGTGTCAAAGGGTCATTGCTTATGGGATAGGAGAGTGGCTTGTGTCTCAGTTCTAATTGGGTAGCGTCTTCCCCAAGTTGATTCGATGACTGGGCGCTTAGGATTTTATTCCCTCATTGATGGGCCTTGGAATTCACACTTAATCCTTACTATATTTAAAAATAGTTCAAACCCCATTTTAGCCACTTTCTTCATTACGCGCGCAATTGCTCTCTCTCTCTCTCTCTCTCAAATATCTAGTTTTCCAACAACCATCCTCTCTTTCGTTTATAAGTGTTCTTCATCCTTTCTTAGTTTTTTCCCAGCATGATTCACTTCCAGGCGACCTTTTCCTCCTCCTTTGTGTTTTTTTTCATTGATTTGGGTTGGCTTTCTTATGTTTGTTTATTTTTTAGCGATTTTCTATACCTTCGAAGACCCCCATTAGTGGCCATAGCTCCTTCTGGGCGTGATTTTTGGTAGGCTTGTAGTGGTCTTAGGGTTTCTCACCCCCTTCCCTTGTAGTTTTGCCTCTTAGGAACTTCTTTGGCGTAACTCTGGTCATCTTCTCTAGTATCTTTGTTTCTTGTTCTTGGTTGTTCTTGAGCAAAACAATTAACCCTCCAACTGTTGATCTTTTATCAATAAAAGTCAACTTACATATTATTTGTCCTTGTATTATATTTTTCACCCAAGTTGAGTCTCGTCCTGTTAATGTTAAGGCGGTTGTACAAACTAGCTGAGGAGTTTCCAAACCTCAATGAGAGGTATTTTTAAGAAATTAGGAGGGTAAAGGCTGAGGAAGCTGAATCATTTCCCATTCGTCCCATCTATCCTCCCCCATTGGCCATCATTCGTTCCTCAATAATTGAGCTGAGTAAATTTATGTCTTAGTCATCTTCTTCTACAGACGATAATATATTTATCTCTCAGCCGATCGAGAGGTAGACATCTTCTTCTCCATACGATAATATGTCTATCTCTCAGGCGATCGAGAGTGTTAACTCTTATAAGGAATCCATGGCTTACCCAGCACCCCACGTTGAAGGGTCTAAGGTAGATAGAATTTCTTCTCGTGTCTCATTCTCTCAGAGATCCGAGACGTCGGATCAATCTGAATCTTCCATCCAAATACTTGAGCCTAGTGTTTCCATTCCACCTCCATTATAAGTGATTCCTCTCTCGGCTATGATGAGAGATGATTTTGCCCCAAAAATTCCCAAGTGGTGATCCAAACAATCCCCAAGACGAACCGTTAGGAGATAGTGGTGAAGAGAGTGAACTTAATACCTTTGTCACTGAGTCCTACGAGAGCACTGTCTCTGAGGACGACCTTCCAGTTTGGAGACACCTTTATGGCATAGGACTTTCTATTTCTATAAGGAAACCCTCTAGAGACGAGAGGGCCTTTCATGGCTGAGAGAGTGAAGTCTGTGTCTATGAGCAAATGTTTAAGGTCAGCTTCCGATTACCTATTCACCCGACCATCCCAACCATTCTAGCTCGCCTAGACTTGAACCATATCAACTTTCTTCGAACGCATGAAGAGTTATTCTCGTCTTTATTTCTATTTGGAAGATTGTTCACCAAACCGACCTTCCAGTTAACATTTTTATGGCTTGTTATATTGCGTCGTCTTCCAAGACTCAACCTGGCTACTATTATCTCATAGCTATGAAATATGATAAGAAAGTCTTGTTGGTCACTCAGACATCTAATCACAACTGTAAACCTCAATATTTTTTCTTCTCTAGGGCTTAGGAATTTGGTCCCAATGATGCTTGCGGTACCTCTGAGCCCAGGACTCCTCATCGATGGGCTAAGGTCTCGGCATCGGTCAAACTTGATCTGGGCTTGAACCCGCAGCCTACTGAAAAAGTTAAGAAACTTTGTGAATAAGGTGATGGTGGTCATCTTATTAAGTTTGAGCATATAATGACTACGGCACCCCACTTAAAATAATAACGGGTGGCAAGCCCTATACTAAATTAAATCAGGAATCTCAAGTGGATCATTCTCAGCATCTATTGTCGATACTAAAATAAACATAGCTAACTACCCAGTACTACAATAAGAGGATGCTAAAAAACAATTAAAACATAAAAACATACCATGAATATCATGCCAATAATATAGTAGCTACTGAACATGAAAGAAATGTACACACGTACCACGATAAAAGGAAGTACTCACATAAAAACCTAATAAGAACACAAAAGGAAATATACCCGAATATGATGTCGGGTCACAGACAATACAATAACCCGGAGGAAAGAAATATAAAAAATGATACATATAACCCTTGGTTATAAACCCTATATACAAGATGAATCCTTAACTAGATTTACAAAAGATAAGAAGGGGCTATAACAAAATCTCGTAACAGTCCGCAACTGCTACAACTCCAAGGACACTGGATAGGAAAGCATCAGTGGCGTCCTTGCAGTGGGACACCTATAATATATTACAGTATATATATAGCAAGAGAGAAATATAAATGGGTCAGAGCCCGAGGTGTGAAAACATTTTAGCAAGTGCATTAAAATGCATAATAATTATAAATGCAAAATTTCATAATTAAAGTGGAGTCGCACTCTCGTGGAACCCCAAACTCACCCGTCGACTAAAGCTCGCACCTAATCGTACGAACATGACCCTTAATTAAGCTACCTGACACCTTCTAAGGAAAGTTCAACCTTATTCTACGCATAATCTACACCCTCCTAACCCACTATCTCAAATATATAACCAAAATCTTCTTCTTCTATCATATCCCAAGTTTACACCCAACTTATATATTAACATATACATATGAATACATATATATTACTAGAATTTATCGGTTCTAATCATTAAATTAGGCAAGTTATTAGCATCATAATAGTCACACACTATCTTTATATACTCATAAGGTATTCTTTCACTAATTAACCTAAACCCGAGTGCTAAGGACTAAACTTCTCCCCACTCCCAACATTGTGCTACAGTTCGTGCGTGGGATATCTCACAAAGCGAAATCCAAACAAGTAACCCCGCGATACACTAATCCTTGACAATATTGATCATTGAGATCCATTATGCGCTCAATACACAACCTATAACCTCAGTTACTTTCTAGGGCCAACTATATCTAAATACTTAAGTAAGATATCCCCCAGAATCCTTAGGGTCGATATAACATTATCCTAGTTATAAGCACAAGGTCATTCATCCTAACAAGCACATACACATAACACACGCATAACAAGCATTTAAACATCCAGAACATATTAACTTATAGGATATATAAAATATACTTCACAATGCTATCATCTTGCAGGAATTACTCACTTTATCCCGGGTTACCAGCCATCAAACTATTATTACGCCGCCCTGGTAATAAAAACAAAACACAACGTATGGGAAGCGGTCCTAGATCTGAACCTGAAAGTGAGAACGAATCATACCCAAGACTTTTCACCCAGAATAAAATCGCGCAATAAATAATGGATGACTGTGACCTGGGGACTATATGCTCCCTTCTCTTCAAGCCAAGGGTCTCACCCACATCGCGCAACTTCCCATGATAGGACTGGAGGGGTATGCTCACAATATAAGTATATATATCATTAATACTAGATATATATATATACATGCGATCACATTATATATATAAACTATTGCACAAGGTAGATACATTCACACCACATACACATATACATGCTGTCTCCCATCCGTATGTATATAAAAATAATGAATTCGGCTATATGTATATAACTCTCATTGTTCTAACTAACGCTATAACGCATACCTTCCTAATTCATTTTATAATATGATCTCTCACTTGAAACCTACTCATCCATTACACCTATGATACGAATAGTCTCCCAATTTAACCAACATTAAGGATACTATCTCAAAACCAAACGTATCTAACAATCATCATACACACACCATTTATATCCGGATGCACACCGATATACAATAATTATCCCGGCTATAAGTATAAACACAACTTATCCTAGTCGATAATACAATTTATTAAATCCCAATTTAGATTACGGTTCAATCGCTCCTGTGAACCCTTAACAATATCGCAGTTATTATTAAATCCCTAAGTTTAACATCACTAAAGGCACACGACCTCTCACTCATTGGTCCCCAATCATATCTAAATAAAAATCCCGTCGTAGGAGGATTCTACACAAAGGTCAACACGACAACTCCAAGTCATTCCTTCACAACCACCTCAAAGAGTCCCCCAACCTTACATCACATAATAACTCCCGTTTAATCTCTAAATAGGGTTCCATTCGCTAATAGGATTATATATATATATATATATAATCCCAAACTATATCAATACGTCCCTAAGATCACACCATGTGAGAATCTCCTAATAAACATCGAAAACGTATTTCTCACATCACATAAGAATGTTCCTAATTGATAAGCCCAATCAAAACGGAGCGAAACTAACTCTAGAAAAACCTAGCAAAATAACCCTATTTTCGAATCGATTCAGCCCAGTCCGAATCGATTCGACCCTAAAAGCGAATCGATTCGCCCCTAATGCAAATCGATTCGGTCCAAAGGACCTGGGAGTCTGTCTTAGGCCGAATAGATTCAACTTTGGGTTCCAATTGATTCGGTCACACAGACCTGTAAGTCTGTAACATTCTGAATCAATTCGCAAAGGGGGAGAATCGATTCGGCCTGTTCAGCAAGCTACGAAATGGTCATTTTCCTCCAAAACCCAAATTTCCAAAATCCAAATATATCATCCCCTAACCATCAATCTTCAACCCAAACATGTTTCTAACATTAAAACTCATTGTATATCTACCCAACTAATTATAAAACCTCAAATCCATATACACATACCTCAAATGTAAGATTTAACCTAAAAATATAGGTTTTGACATATTAACCCAAAATCCATATCTTTTATCCACAAATCATGAATTAAATGACACACATAAATTATTTAGCACGTTTAATCACTTGCATCAAAGTTGTAGAGGTTGAATCTTCCTCGAAATCGTGTATTGGCCGAAATCTCCAATATTTTCTCCTCTCTCTCTTATTCCTTTCATCTTCTCCCTCTCTCTCTCCCCCTCTCTCTCTCTCTCTCTCTCTCTCTCTCTCTCAATCTCTCTCTCAATCTAAAGAATAAGATTATTATCTCAAATAGGATTTATAAGCCTCATCTCGAAAATACCCAATTTTAAATGGTAATACACACTTTAAATGACTCGTTTACTCCAATTCGAGTCAAATTGACTTAAAATATTCTAGAACTGAAATAAAACCCAAGGACAATCATTTTGACTATCTCGACCCATTTGGGATCAACTGTGCACTCAGAATCATCATCCGAAATACTTTATAACATCCTCGAATTTTGACCTCGATTGCCAAAATTAAAAATTCTTCAATTCAAATAAATTTTATTTCTCCCAAATTAATTAAATTCTCAGTCCTCAAAATCATGGGCTATTACAATGACCCCATACTACTTGGCTCATACAGGTTTGGGGGTTGACCCCTAGTCAAGCTGGTTAAGTGATTTTTCTTATTGGCTATTGTCTCGTACCATATCATTTTTCATTATTTACCTCGTTCGTTTTTGCAGATCATCCAGAGAACATACCAGATCATCTTTAGAATATGGTGGCCCCAAAACTGAGCAAGCTTGTCAGAAACACACAGTAAGAAGTTCGATAACCCAATTGCCCCAATAACCAAAATAACTGTGGGTGGACCCAACGGAGCCGATAATGCTCATGAGAGAGTCACGGTATCTTGATTAGCAATAGATTCATGGGTGAGACGAATTTAGTGTGTATATTAATAACATTATTATGTTTATGTATTTTCTGTGGTATAGAAGGATATTTTTGGTTTCATACTTGGGGAAGCGGGTGTAGTCGTATTGCTATATGTTTTATTGAAATTACTTGCCTTGTGTTGGGTTATACGAGTATGAAGTATGGATTGGTTAGAATGATAATGGGATGATATTGGAAGGGTATCATGTTCGCTTTTCAGGGTAAGATGTCTTATTTTGGAGATGTCTTACCTGGAAAAGGGTCGAGATTTCATTTATATTATATTATGATAGAGACTTCTGAGAGTATGGTTGTCTCGAGATATTTGATTCCGGTGTGTAGGGACTTTATTGAAGTAATTTGAGGTACATTGGATTTACTATTGAGTGGAGAGACTTAGCTCGTTATTATGTTTAGCGCTCAAAACTTGGTGATAGGGAGAGCGCATTGTTATATCACTCCTTTAGAGACGTGGGAGTTGAGATTTATATTTATACTTCTGAGGATAGGATTTTGAGAGTCCTGGTTATGTGTTTCAGGTTTACGGAATGTGATTACTGCCAATGCTGAGCGATAGAGCATTGGGGAAAGTTCCTTGTTCAAATGTTATTACGTGATGAGATACATATGAATCTTGATAAACATCATGAGTATAGAGACGTTGATTGATGCTAGGGCATAAGTTTTGAACATTTATTAATGGAAGTGTAGAGAAAACACTCCAAGCTAAGAGCTATTATATAGTATAAGGCTAGTGGAGCCACCGGTGCCGTGAGATAGCACTTAAATATTTCTTCTCACCACAAGTTGAAGAAGGAACAATGTTGAGGAGAATTAAATTTTAATTTATGGGGTGATTGAGAATACCCATGTGTTATAGCCACATCGAGAATGCGAGGCCAGTTTTGAGGAAAGTGTGTGAAGTTTCTAGTGTTGTGCAATTATGCACCGATTATAGGGTGTATGGGAGCCCTGGTTAGTTGGTTTCAAATCGTTCAAGATAGGAGGACATGGAAATAAATGTGTGGAATATATGCATGTGGGGACGTTATATTCAAGATAGAATGGCATGATGGATCGAATGTTGTGTGAGAAGGGTGATAATCCAAGTTTATGTGTGCAATGAGAGTTCGCACACCCAATATGGGTTGAAAGGCCGTGGGAAGCCATTTATAAGGTTATCCCTTGAGAAGAGAAAATCCAACTGTTATGGGAAAATGGAGAAGAGTACTACTCAGTTGAATGTTAAGAGTGGCTTGCGCGTAAATAGAATGTTAATCTCTATAAGACAAATGGGCCCAGAAATGCACATTGTGGAAAAAAGTGCAAGGGAGGAAGAAGGGGAGTATAAAGTACCCCTTCATGTAAGACATTATATGTGGAAATTGGTGTTAGGTGAGACATAGTGAGATTGTCTTTGGGTGCACCACTTACAGATAGAAAGAAGTTGGTTCGAGATGATCAACTAGAAAATTTTATATCAAGCCGACGATTCCAGTGACGAAATTAGTAGACAAGTTGGTAAAGAAGGATTGCATCGGTGCAAGGTGCCACCTAATATTGTTGTAAATCAGGATGAGACCATGGAAACCCACCTCTGATAGGGATTTTCAGGAAACAGTGGGGATAATGCTTTGTTTTGGGCAAGTCGTGTCACCTATGGCCCGATGAGTAGAAGAGAGGTGATTGACGACTAGTAAAGTGGTATGAATGCTATTCTGGAGTCACTGCGGTTAATTTACTTCTACAACTGACCTAACTTGTAATTGAAGTAAAGCATGGTACGGTAATTGGGAGGGAAATTACCGATTGGTAGAGTTGTGTGTAGTCACTCGTACCTATTTGTTGTGGGCAAGGTACCTATAAGGTTTTGCGTGGGAAAGTCTGGTCATTATCCCTTTGGTTGCTTAGAGGTGAACGAATAAATTGACTTTTGGATCGGACGCAATTTAGAGTTCGTTGTCGAGAGGGGAATTAACCGCAAAAATGTTTTAAGGTGACTTTTGAGCATCGTAAGAGTTACGTCACCATGAAACGAGATTTGAAGAATCGACATGAGTGATCAGATGTTCTTGTGGTTTCTTTCAGGATGGGAATTTTGTGTTGGGATGGACACGAAAAGCTGGCGCTTAGTGATGTGCGACCTTCCAACAGAATTGAGGTGATAGAGCCAGTGATTTATGGGCTCGTCTTATTAGGATGTCCTTGGTAGAAAAACAGTGTGTGATGTGCCATTATTGAGGTGAGAGCTTATGACTGTTGGAGTGTATCAGAGAGAATTGAACAAACTTGTTGTTAAGGTGGGGCTATAGTGAGTAAGCCTTTATAAAACTGGGTCCCACTAACGAGTGAATAGTGGAGTGACCATACCATTATCGTGATTTGATTTTGGGTACTAAAGGGTGTTGTGTGTGGCCCAAGATCCTGAGTTTTGGCATCGGTCTTATGCAAATTTCGAGGATGAAATTTCGTTATAAGGTAGGAGAATGTAATACCCCATACTTTTATAGATATTTAAATTACATGAGGTGGGGTAATTTAATGATTTGAGATTTTTTAGTGAAAGATAATTTGAAATGTGGGTTAAATTTTAATTTGGTGAGTGACAAATTAATATCGGTGTGTGCTATATTTACTTATGAGAATAAGTAAATGAAATTGGATTATTTTATATCATGTCGCAGTTGGGCAAACCGACATGTGATAATATTTTATTCGGAAAACACGTGCGTAGTTATGTTGGACTTATAAAGGTGGATTTTTGATAAGTGACTCGGATGGAGATTTAGAGTGCATGGTTGTTTCCTTAATGTCCAAAATAGTCAGAATAGAGTACCCGGGGGTAGTGTTTAGGTTCCGGGGACTTTTTGGAATAGTAGGGATTCACATTTGTGTATACGAGTCAATTTTGGGTTTAATAAGGGGATAAAACTTCTTTCTTATCTTGTAAGACGAGAGAAACAGAAAAGAAAGAAAGGAAAGAAAGAAAAGAGAGAAGAAGAGAAAGGAATAAGAAAAGGGAGAAATATGAGATTTTCGGCCAATCTCTGGCAGATTCCAGCACGAGTTTGTCAGATTTATCCAATGAGGCAAGTGTTTAACTTGCTTTAATTATTTAAGTGTGTTTATAATTCATATTATAGTTGGTGTCAATAATATGAATTTTGGGTTTAGGATTGACCAAGCATAGATTCTTCTGAATTTAGCCCCTTACGTTAGTGATTTTGATATCTCGAACAACATAATTGAATCGTTTTTATCCCATATCATTGCCATTGACTATTTCTAATGAGTACCCTGAGTTTCGTATATTTCTCATTGATTTTTCAAGAATTTAGTTGAAGAAAAGAAAGAAAGAAATCGAAAGAAAGGAAGAAAAGTTTTTGGCGCCGTTGCCGAGGATCATTAATTGGTAATTCTTAGGAAAGTGACTTAAAAAAATCATCTAATCTCTTGTAAGATTACATGCAAAATCCACCTCTCACCTAAGTCCACGATAATCCTATTGCCGAAGCTAGTTATGAAAATTCGCACACCACCGATTCTCCACACTTTTGGGTTCCACCTCCTTCGCCGAATAATTCAATCACAAGTCACACTTTGAGTCACACACCGAATGGAAGTTTTGAACCGTTTGGTAGCAATATGTCTGTGCACGGTAGTGTTGGTGTTAGTGCTAGAGAGAAGGAAATACCTTATCTTCCCATGAAAGATCTTTTATTTCTGGAGCGAACTGTTACCCCTGGTTGCATTTTACTCCCGTATAATGCCAGTCAGTTCCACTTTCGGAATGGGATGATCCAAATTCTGCCTACATTTCGTGGGATGGATTCTGAAAAACCATATCTTCATATTATAGAGTTCGAGGAAGCATGTGAGACGTTTGGTGACCAAACTTGCCCACAAGATGTTATCCGGTTAAAGCTTTTCCCATTTTCCTTAAAGGATAAATCTAAGACTTGGTTATGGTCACTACCTTCGAATTCTGTTTTATCTTGGAGAGATGTGCAAACTAAGTTCCTATCCAAGTTGTTTCCACAACACAAAACCAATTATGTCAAAGCTCAAATATAAGCTTTTCGGAAAAATGAGAATGAGGCTTTCGATAAGTGTCGGGAAAGATTTCAGGATTTAGTCAGTGCTTACCCCCATCATGGATTCGAAAAACATCACCTTATTTTATTTTTTCATCAAGGGCTTACTTTAGCATCTAAAGAACTTGTTCAGACAATGTGTGAAAGACCTTTTTGGGAGTTAGACTCGAGCGATGCTGAGGCCCATCTGAAATACATAGCGGAGACTACACAAGCATGGGATGTTTTTGACCCCAATAGTCAAAACAGAAATTGACAAGTGCCCAACTCGTCTGCTACATCCGGTATTTATCACTTGGACAAGGACACTTTGTTAGATCGTAAATTTGACCAATTGGAAAAGAATTTCAGAGACATGCTTGAAGTTCGATTGAGAGAAGTCATTAGACTCGTGCAATCTGGAAAGGAGAAAGTGTGTGCCATTTGTGATACTGGTCATTCTACCAAAGGATGTCCTACCATCCCTACATACAAGGCAAAGTACACTGAGCAAGTAGAGGCGATAGGAGGGTTTCGCAGTTTTAATGCACCGCAAGGGAATGCATACAATCAATCTTGGAGGAATCATCCTGGTTTCAACTATGGACAACCACAAGGGGGGATGGCTCCTGATCCACATGTGGCTTTGCTACCACCCCCTACTCAATTTCAGCAAATGGCTCATCCAATGCCAAACTCTATGCAGACACCACCTCCTTGTCCTTAAGTCACTCCACCTAGGCGATCTCTTGAGGATAATCAGAATTAATTCATCCAATCTCATAAGCAGAGCAATGCTAAGTATGATCGAACGTTCATAGAAATTCATACTAGCATCTTTAGGTTGCAATCTGCATTGAATACTCAGGAGAAGAGTAAATTCCCAGCTCAAGGCCAAAGACCCCCTCTTCAAGGGCAAACTACTGTTAGCTCTACTTCAACGGATTCTCCAGAACAATGTCAAGATGTCACTACTCTACGTAGTGGTCGCGTAATTGATCTAGCGCCACCACCTCCAAATGAGTCCAAAGATAAAGAAGCTTCATAATCTGAGGAGATTCGATTTCACATAGAAGATAAGGATGAAGGAGTTGAACCTGAAGTTGAAGTAAAACTGCCCACTGCTGCTCCATTCCCTCAACGCTTGGCACCACCCAAGAAGAGGGCTTCGCGTACGAAAGTGTTAGATGTTTTGAAGCAAGTGAAGTTGAAATTGTCATTTCTGGATGCTATCCAACAAATTCCATCATATGATAAAGTCATAAAAGATCTTTTTACTATCAAACGGCGGCTTAAGGTGAAGAAAAATGTATTTTTGGCATAAAATGTGAGCTCGGTCCTTCTTAATGAAATTCCACCAAAGTTCAAGGATCTTGGTGCACCTACAATTTCGTGTGTTATAGGAGAAAGTATAGTAAAAAAAGCTTTGCTTGATTTAGGTGTGAGTGTGAACATCCTTCCATATTCTATCTATAAGTAGCTTGATTTAGGTGATCGTAAACCTACCCGAATTACTCTATAATTAGCAGATCGAACAGTGAAAGTGCATCGTGGGGTTATGGAGGATGTGATAGTTCAAGTGGACACATTTTACTTCCCGATTGATTTTTTCATTTGGGACATGGAGCCCTCCTCACATTCAAGTAATCACGATCCCATAATTTTGGGCCGTCCATTTTTAGCTACTGCTAATTCTTTGATCAATACACGTAATGGACAAATGCAACTCACTTTTGGAAACATGACTCTCGAGACCAATATTTTCAATGTTGCTAACCAAATGGGTGATGCGGATGAAATTCATGAGGTTGATCTTATTGAAGAAGTGGTGGATGAGCACATCGAGAGGATCATAGTTGGAGATGCACTGGAAGTTTGTTTGGTGCAAGGTGTTGAGAATAAGAATTCTTATAGTGAGTTTGAGTGTTAGGTGGAAGAGTTGGGAGCTTGGTTGCAAGAAGAAGTGAGTTTTAAGAAGTTGAGAAATGTTGACTAGATTTCTAGATTTGAGGAATTACCCCCGAGGGAGTCACTCATGATCCCCTCTGAAGAGAGATTTCCTAGTCTTGAGTTAATGAAACTACCCTCTCATGTAAAATATGCTTTTCTGGGAGAAAATGATACATTTCCTGTTGTTGTTTCTTCCAGTTTAAAAAAGAGCAAGAGGGCATGTTGTTGAATGTGTTCAGAAAGCATAGGAGTGCATTTGGTTCAACTATAGCAGATTTGAAAGGTATAAGTCCCTTGATTTGTACCCATAAAATCCACCTCGAGGAGGAGGTGAAGCCCTCATGAGAGATACAAAGGCGACTGAACCCAACCATGAAAGATATAGTTCGAGTGGAAATCATCAAATTGCTAGATGCTGGGATTATCTATCCCATTTCTGATAGTAAATGGGTGAGCCCAATTCAGGTCGTTCCAAAGAAATCGGGTATGACTATGGTTGAAAATGCTAAGGGAGAAATAATACCTCAACGTACCACCGGGTGGCGTGTTTGCACTGATTATCGAAAGCTCAATGCCGGAATAAGAAAAAACCATTTTCCCTTGTCGTTTATCGACCAAGTGATTGAACGAGTAGCGGACCATCCTTACTATTACTTCCTAGATGGGTATTCTGGATATAATCAGATTGAATTGGATGTACTTGATCAAGAAAAGACGACTTTTACATGTCCGTTTGGTACGTTTGCCTACAAACGTATGCCTTTTGGGTTATGTAATGCGCCAGCAACTTTTCAAAGGTGCATGTTGAGTCTCTTTAGCGACATGATAGAATAAGGTCTTGAAGTGTTCATGGATGATTTCAGCGTTTTTGGTCCATCTTTCGATCAATGTTTAGCTAATCTTGAAAGAGTTCTATTCCGGTGTGTGGAAAAAGACTTAGTCCTCAACTGGGAAAAATGCTATTTTATGGTAACTGAGGGCGTGGTTCTGGGCCACATAGTATCATCTACGGGAATTGAGGTTGATCGAGAAAAAATATAAGTAATAGCTGAGTTACCTCCGCCTAAATCACTTAAAGATGTGAGGTCCTTTTTAGGGCATGCTGGATTTTACCGGAGATTTATCAAAGACTTTAGCGCCATCGCTAGACCTTTGAGTAATCTTCTCATGAAGGACACTCCTTTAGAGTGGAATAATTCATGCCAAGAAGTTTTTGATAAACTCAAAAGCATGCTAATTTCTACTCCTATCATGCAAGATCCCGATTGGTCACTCCCATTTGAGCTTATGTGTGATGCAAGTGATTACGCGATTGGGGTTGTTCTTAGACAAAGAAAAGACAAGAAAGCTCATGTTATTTACTATGCTAGTAGGATATTGTCTGGACCCCAGGTGAACTACTCCACCACGGAGAAAGAATTACTAGCAGTCATTTTTGCTCTCGACAAATTTCGCTCCTACATTATTGGGTCGCCCATCATTTGTTTAACTGATCACTCAGCCCTTAAATATCTTCTGACCAAGAAAGATTCCAAACCGCTCCTAATCAGGTGGATCCTACTCCTACAAGAGTTTAATATCTCGATACAAGATAAGAAAGGAGTAGAAAACGTCATTGCTAACCATTTGTCACGCCTCTTATCCGACGTATATTGATCCCATCCCCATAGACGAGTATTTTTTGGATGAAAATACTTTTGCTACTTCTGCTCTTCCTTGGTTTGCGGATATAGTCAATTACCTTGTCACCGGAGTTGTTTCTTCCTATTGGGCTCCGCAAGAGAGAAGGAAGTTCATTACTTGGTCACGCATGTTCTTTTATGATGATCCATATTTGTTTAAGTTTGTGCTGATCAAATCATCCAAAAATGTGTACCTGATGAAGAAATTCAAGGGGTAATTCGATTTTGTCATACGAAAGCATGTGGAGGTCATTTCTCCAAAAATAAAACTGTTGCGAAAATCTTACAAAGCGGTCTCTATTGGCCCACAATCTTTCGGGATGTGAATACTTTTTGCAAATCATGTTCATAGGGCCTTTTCCACTATACATCCTCGTCGCAGTAGACTACGTCTCAAAGTGGGTAGAGGCCATAGCTACAAGGACGAATGATAATTAAGTGGTGATAAAGTTCATACAAGAACACATACTTTCTCGATTCGGAGTTCCTAAGGCTATCATTAGTGATAATGGCACTCATTTTTTCAATAGGCCGATGGAAAAGCTAATGCAAAAATATGGAGTCGTCCATAAAGTTGGAACGACTTATCACCCTCAATCGAATGGCCAAGCCGAGTTAGCTAATCGATAAATCAAGCATATCTTGGAAAAGACAGTCGAACCTAACAGGAAATATTGGTTTATTCGATTGAATGATGCGCTCTGGGCTTATCGAACTGCATACAAAAATCCCCTTGGTTTATATAGCAAACCTTGTCATCTTCCTGTAGAAATTGAACACAAAGCCTATTAGGCTATCAAAAGGTTGAATTTTAATATAGAAAAAGCCGGTATAACACGTAAACTTCAGTTGAATGAGTTGGAAGAAATACGCAATGATGCGTATGAAAGTGCTAAAATCTCAAAAGAACGAATGAAACGAGCTCACGTCCTAATCATTCGATGTAAGGAGTTTCATTCGGGCCAAAAAGTACTTCTCTACAACTCGCGGTTGCACTTATTTCCCAAAAAGTTACGGTCACGATGGTCAGGTACATTCATTGTGAAGGAAGTATTCCCCCATGGAGTTGTGGAACTAGAGGATCAAAAAGGGGGAAACATATTCAAAGTTAACGGACGCCATCTCAAGCCGTATTTGGAAGCGGTTGTAATGGAAGCTGACACGATCTGGTTGTTGGGCCCCATTTATGGGGATTGACTGAGCAAGTAAGGTAAGGTGGTCGCACCCCCGACGTGTATCGGGTGACTGTTGTGTATAGCAGTCATACGATGTTAGGATAGTCATAGTTGTGTGTCATTACCAAAGGTGGGAATCTAACACCGGTCTCGGGTGCGTTTCGGGTTTCGATGAGAGTTTTGAGGTCCAATTGCATTGGAGGGGATGTTGAGGTAGAGAAATCAAGATGCAAATGGCCACTGAATTAAAGCAAGAAGAAGCAGGCATTTCACCAGACCATATTGGTCCGGACCTATAAAAAAGGAACCTATCCGGTCTCAAAAGAAATAAATAAAAAATGAAACTGGACCGTTCTGGTCTGAATCTGGATCGATCCGGTCATCCGCAGTCTGTGCACCTTCCCGAGGTTAAAACCTCATCAATACTCAACCCATTCATTCCCCTAATCCCTTTCTCTCCCTAAAAAATTCGTCCCCCCTATTTCCCCCCATATTCTCCCGCCTACTCCCCATCTAACCTATAAATAACAATATACCCCCTCCCAATTCCTTCACACCACCATCTCCACTCTCCTCTCTCACTTTCTGTCTAATTCTTCCATTACCATGGCTGCTCCCCAAAAATATAATTCCGTTGAAGTACTGCCCGATGGCAATGGCGAATATCATTCATGCCGTGAGGCAAATTGGTGTCGTCATTTTTTCGAACCTCGACGCAAAATCCACATTGAGCGACAAGTGCTTTGGGATCAGCTGCCTAATTCTATCACTGGGATGTTCATGTCTCGAGGCTGGTGAAGATTTTTCAACGAACCATACGAGGCTGTCTGGGAGAATGAAGTTTATTAGTTTTACGGTTCGTTCATACGTACCACAGATTTCTAATCTCAAGCCTTTGTCGACTCGACACCTATACCGTTCTCGCTTGAAATTTTGGCCCGAAAACTCGAGTCTAAAGGTGTGATAACTCTAGCCCAATTTACCTATCCCAGTCCTGATCCAGTTCTGTCCAAAGATGTTTTCATATCTCGAATCGCATCGGGTTCGGTGTGGAATACCGAGACCTTTCTTGTTGGTCGGTTACCCGACAAGACACGTATCACTTTTCACATAGTTTGTACCAATCTCTTGCAAACTTCAAATGACTCGGCTAAGCGCCCTCATCAATCTACTATGGTATATAATTTGTTTGACCATGAAACTGTTATCAATTTGGCCCGCACGTTTTACAATGATATCATTTTTGCGGCGCTGGACAACAAGGGTAGGGCCCCTCTTCCTTATGGTTGTCTCATTACCTCCTTCCTTAAGGATGTTGGTATTGTTCCCCCGCAAGATCTTATCAACTTGCCCAAGCCACTTGGGGAAGAATCCTGCACCAGAAGTGACAAGCAAATCCAGCTGATCCGTGCGCGTCGAGATAACAGTGATACCTCGGGTGATGATGCTGCTGCTGAGTAAGAGGACGTTCCTGCTGAAGATGTCGAGATGGAAGAAGGCGAGGAGGAGGAGGAGTATGATGAAACTGCTGATCCGGATTATGTTCCGGTTGGTACGGGTCTGACTGAGCGCGTTGTTTCTCTTGAGACGCGTTTTGACGGGTTTATGTCATCTTACCAATGAGACACGAGTCTGATATTGCGTATGCAGGCTGATCTGTACCGTCTCCAGTTGGGTCCCGATGCCCCCCTTCCTGCTTATTTCTATGACCCTTATGACCCTGCTGCCCTCGGACCCTCCCACCCCCACCCGCCCAGTAGGAAGCCCTGTCATCCCCCTTCTGGTTATGTTATATTAGTTTGTGGTGTCCTATTTTTATTTTATCTTTTGTTTACATAGCTATGTTGTACTCCACAATTTTATTATGATATTTGCTTGTTTTATTTCCCGCACTACTTATTTTGTCTTCTTTAGCTTTAGCGTCCTTTTGATTGTGGACAATGCAAAAGACTAAGTTAGGGGAGATGATAAGTGCATATTCATAAAACTTTAAATTGCTAAAAAATGTCACCTTTATTCTATTTAAAGTCTCAAATTGTAAAAATTAAATGCACCAAGCCAAAATTGACCGAAGATGGAAATTGAAAGAAAATTGACGACTTAACGAATAAGTGTGGAGATTGATCAAACCCTAGCCTTTCAATTTTTTATGAGTTTTTAAAGCAATCTGAGTTTATGATTAACTCAAAGTCCTTTTCAGCGTTTTAATAAGTCGTTGATGATCTCAATCCTTTGTTTTGATCGGTTATGGAAAATGTGTGAAATGTTGTCTCGAAATTCATGCTAAATATATCTCTAAACTTAATTAATCTCGAGATGCATATGGTAATGTGATTAGCAATTTGGATAATGAATTAGGCCCTCACTTATTTAACCCAAAAATATTAGCCATAATAAAGTTGTAAAAAAATTATCCCTTTTCAACCCACTTTGAGCCTAATATTTCCCTTTCGTTTGATAACCCAAAAAAAAACAGTTGGCTCAGAATTGTGAAAAAATGAGAAAATTCATCAAGTCCAAATTGTGCAATAAAAAGGGGAAAGAGAAAAACAAAAAAAATGCGCAACAAAAAATAGCAAAAAAAAATGAAAATAGAAAAAAAAAAGGACAAAAATGAGCAAATGCTCGAAAAAGCACTAATGGACGTCATAGGGACGTTTTCCGATTCCGAACATTCTGTCCATTCCCATTTTAACCCTTTACACTTTTTAACCCGAAAAGTCCTAACCGAGTCCGAATGGCGAAATTAATTACTGCATGGAGAGATAAGACATAAAAAAATAATAAAAGAGATTAAAATGGTGTGATTAAGAGATGATGTTTCCCGTTTCCTAATAACTGTATTCCGATGATGAGATCTTTGCACCATATATTTCATTCTTTTCAATTTTGTATGCATGAATTTGTGTCCATTATATTTACTCTTTATATCATGCATACCGAGAGAAAAAAAAAACACAATCCGAGTGATTCGTTTGTGAGTGCATCCGTAAGAATTTGAATCAAAACGAATTTTTGGAAAGTAACGTAATCTTAATCGGTGGAAATTTGAGGTTTAATTTGTGGCTTTGCACACACACACTATGGTTTGAGACATTTGAATATGAATTTATGGTGATTATTTTTTAAAAACTTTAAATTGTAAAAATTTTAAGTATTTTGATATTTATTTGAGGCAATAAAGAATTTTGTGGGTATATTCACTGCAAACCCTCACGAGACAAAACTCGTCCTACTAGGGTAACTTAGGGGTTTAAAGGCTTGTTGCATATTCTCAATGCAATCACACGCCTGCGAAAGTGAAATTTAATTTTAATAAAGGAAATCTCAACAATAAAACTTTGAGTAACATCATTTACATTGCCCGGGACGTCCAAAGTTCTAAGTAAGGGGGATTTGATCAAGCATAAATTCTTCTGAATTTAGCCCCTTAAGTTAGTGATTTTGATATCTCGAACAACGTAATTGAATCTTTTTTATCCCATATCAATGCCATTTACTATTTCTAACGAGTACCCCGAGTTTCGTGTATTTCTTATTAATTTTACAGGAATTTAGTACAAGAAAAGAAAGAAAGAAACCGAAAAAAAAAACGAAAGAAAGGAAGAAAAGAAAAAAAGAACAGTCAAAAGGCAAAAGTGTAAATTTTCACCTGGAGTTTGGATTCGAAGCCTTAAGGAAATTTGAAGATCCTTGTTTCACAAGAGCATCGGAAGAAACGACAATCAAATCGGAGCTCGAGATCAAAAGTTATGACCAGTCAAACATAGAAAGAAAAAGTTAAACTTGAAGATAATCGGACCGATCCAGTTTATCTCGGACTGATCCGAAATGTCACATTTCCAGTAGACCCCGGATTGATGCCGAACCGATGTCAAGAGAACCGATCCGATGGCATTTGAATCGATCCGCCACTATAAAAAAAGAACCGATCCGGTGACTAAAAATCGAACCGATCCGACTGTTAAAATTCCTGGCATAAATTATGAAGCTCGAGAGGTGCATATCTTGGAGAATCTTGTATAACTCATCAATTTTAGCTGTCTATTCGTTCCAGTTGGTGCTTTAAAGGGCCAAGCCCAATGTCATTCCAAAGGGAGTCGAATTAGAGAGAGAGTCAGATTTTAGAGAGTCTTTTTAGTTTTCTTTAGTAGAAATTTTCATAATCCCTAGTTTGTAAGGTTGAGGTAGAAGAAGTTTTCTGGATTCAAGTTCATTTTTTCCCTGTTGCTGAATACAAGTATCAAATTTCCATTCCCTTATTTATTCTTTATTTTCAATACAATTCACAATTTTTTTGCAAATTGTTAACAATGTTTGTTAGATCCATAATTCCATGTATGAATTTGTTTTTTTAGTAAAACCATGTCTAGCTAAATTTTCAAGGGTTGGGGTACATGAACTCATTCCGAGGCAAATTACCCATGTAGAAAATAGGGGGTAAATTAAAATATTGACCAAATCGTGTATGGAAATTATACAAACATAGCCGATCTTTTAATCTCTCTTGCCCTAGGTACTTGGGATGTTTAAGAAAACTATGCAAGTATAATTGTCCATTCACCACTTTGTATTTGCCTTTGATTTCATATGATGCGAGCTAGTTCCCTCATATATGTAATGCTTAGGATTTATAAAGATTGGATTTAGTGAAAAATTTCAATTTACAATTCTAGTATTCTATACGATAATTTACTAAGGTTTGAGGGATTGTACTCCACCCTATTTTCTCTCATTTTCAAATCTAATTTTTTTCAATTCTTAGTGTTTTTGTGCACTTTTTATTTCATCACCAATTGGAGATTTCAACCATCAATCATCTTTTATTTTATTTTGTGAAATCATTTGAAGGATAATTAATTTTTCCTACATAATTCCCTATTGCCAATTTGTGATCCATGTGGAGACGATCCCGACTTGTCGGATTATTACTAACGCGACAGGCTTGCACTTGAGCCTAGAAAGAACACATTTCTGAGACAAATTCTTAGTCGCGTCAAGGATTCTTGTATAAAATGGGATTTTTAGGAATGATTCCACATAAAATTGATGAAATTAAAATTCCATAAGAAATCTTAGCTTAATCCATGTTAATGGTGTAAATTTGGTTGAGAAAATTTAAAGGTTTGATTCTTGAATAAATTGATGGATCCCATAGTTTTATTGTGGTGTTGGGTAAATCTAAGTGTGTAGATGTTAAATTTATGGTTAGTAGTGATGGGAACCATAAACCTTAGATGGGATGAGTTTAGAATGAGAAGAAAGTTGGAGAAGATGATGAATAGTAACACAGTACGATTTTCGAATCGATTTAAATTGGGTGAATCGTTTCGGCTTAGGCGAATCGATTCAGTACAACCCTGGTAGTTTAAAAAAAAATCTTGGTTTTAAATGGATTTAAGAATAATTATCTTTGGAGAAAATATTAGGGGATCCTAAATAGAGTGTGAGGACCTTTAGATGATTAAATGAGTGATGTGTGACCCTTGGGATTAGTGGATTAAAATCCGGGGTATAATTTTTAGGAATGTGTGGGACAAGCGACATTTGAGGAATTATTCAACGGGTTCGTACACATATATATTTATGCGTGAAGAATATATATATATATATATATATATATATATATAGGAGTAATCCTAAGGTGCGAGTAGGATGATTTATGAATACTAGCCAGATGTGATAAGATACTATTCGAAATTAATGAATGTGATAATTATATCATAAATGAGTGAATATTTATGGGATTAAAATAAGCTGTATGTATACTTACGAACTAATATGAATTTGTATATTCGGGATTTTAGGCTAATGCCCCGAAAGATAGGCATGATAGATGGATTTGATGTGATATATATACGGGTATAAAGACAATATATGTACGATATGATTATGAATATATCTGTGTATGAATGATATATTTATGTGAAGTATACCCCTATAGTGCTATCATGGGAAGTTGCGCGATGTGGGTGAGGACCCTGGCTTGAGGAGCAGGGAGCATATAGTCCCCAGGTCATAGCGTCCATTTTTATATTGAGTGGCATTTATCAGGGGTAAGACATCTTGGGTATGATTCATCTTATTTCTAGTGAGGAACTATGACCGCTTCCCATACGTTGTGATTTTATTTTTACCAAGTCGGTGTGAGAGTAATTCCATGGAAGATGATAGCATTAAGAGACTGCATCCATTGAGTTTTAGCTCTGATGGATGATTATTATGCTTATATAGTGTGCGATATATAAGTATGGATATACTATATATATATATATATATATATATATATATATATATAGAGAGAGAGAGAGAGAGAGAGAGAGCGAGAGCGAGAGAGAGAGTAAAGAATGAATTGTAAAATAAATTTTGGATCATCCGAGATTATAAAATCCAGAATGAAATATGGAATATATGTATATAAAGATGAGAATATTATATACGAGGCTCATAACACTAAAACGCAATTAGTGTATTATGACTAATGAAAGTTATCAATTATGAACAGATTAATTATAAGTGAGAAATTAAAATGTATAAGCATGGGCGAACACTGAATAATTTATATACGCGGGGTATGACATAGCCTATGGCGACTTGAAAGTTTTGTGAGGTGCTAGTTAGGCTGGGTAGCATAACTAGGGTGTTTAAAATACATGCTTTAGGTGTGCACTGTTAGATGAGAGGTGCGGTGTATCTCATGGGAGTGCGACATCAGTTTAAATATAGAGAATATCACATTTAATATTTTAAGGTATTTTAAATACTTGCTAAAATATTTTTTAAAAACCTCGGGCTCTGACTCGCGTGTATACATTTTTCATTTCTTCAAAAGACTTTTTAGGTGTCCATACACAGGGATGCCTAAATGATTATTCCTTCGAGTCAGACGATGCTGCAACAGCTGTGGATGCTAACAGGGATTGTTTAGACACTTATATCCTTGTGATTGAGATAGGAGGTTTTGTGAGTTATATTTGGGCCTATGCCCAACTGTTGTCATTTATTTTATCTTTACGCCTATTCGATATGGTTGTAATTTTGTTTTACCGAGAGTTATCGGTTATTATTTTATTCATTCATTCTTTGTGTATATTTATTACATGGTTGGATTTATTATTGCATTTAGATTAAAAAGATTGGAAAGTTTAAAATTTGACACCGGCGCTAATAGGTTATTGGTAATCAAATGGTTTTTCAACAGTGACGCTGAGAATGAAACCATATGATATTCCTGTTTAATTTGATAGAGGATTGATCACCCGCTATTTTATTAGGCGGGGTGTCACAATTAGTACCTTTGAAAGTTCCATTTATCCTTCCATTCACACTGATAGTAAAACTACTGGTCATAATGCACTCTTTTATCCATTGAATACACATACTAGGAAACTCCATTGAATGAAGCACATCAATAATAAAACCCCACTTGATAGAATCATAAGCCTCCATAAGATTTATTTTCATAGCACATCTAGGTTCTCCATTGTTCTGGTGATAACCCCTAACCACTTCCTACATTATAAGCACATTATCTATAATATTTCTCTCCTAATGAATGTTGACTGCCTATTATTTACAAGAATAGGCATAATTCAGTTAATTTAATCCCTGAATTAATAATTTGGCCAATTTAATCATTAAAACTTGGTCAATTTAGTCCCAAACTAATATTTTGGCCTATTTAATGCATAAACTAATTATTTAGGCAATTTAATCCCTAAAATAAATTTAAAATATTTTATATTTTTCAAAGTTAAAAAAACACTCTTTTTTAATCAGAATTAAAAAATGTAAAAATTTACCCCCAAACAATTTTAAAAATCAGTGTTTAAAAAAATGGAATAAAATAATTTTTTTTATAACAGTTTTTTTTTCAAACAATTTTAAACTGTTTAAATATATCTTAAAACAGTTTTAAACTATTCCCTTAAAGTAAAAATTTCTGAGATTTTAAAAACCTTTAAAAATTCGGAGTTCTTTCAAAGTAAAAAATTCTTAATTTTTAAAGAGTCAAAACTTTTAAAATGTACCCCAAATAATTAAAAAAATGAGTTTATAAAGAAACGTGTTTTAAAAAAATGGGATCAAAAACTGTTTTTTAAAGTTTATCTTTAAAGAATGACTGTTTTTAACTATTTTTTTTCAAAAAAACTGGTTTTTAAAGTTTATCTGTAAAAATTAAAAAAATAAAAAACAGTTTTTTAAAGTTTATTTGTAAAGAATGACTGTTTTTAACTGTTTTTTAGGTTTATCTGTAAAATTGGAATAAAAAGACAGTTTTTTAAAGTTTAAATGTTTTTATTTTTTCAAAGTTGAAGAATTACTTTATTTTCTTAAAAAGAGTTAAAACCTCTGAATGTATCCCATCCCAAATAACAAAAAATGTGAGTTTTTTTAAAGAGGATAAAAAAACTATTGTTTTTTTCAAATTTAAAATCTGTTTTTTTAATAGGAAAAAATTATTTTTTATTAAATTGAATAAAAAATAGTTTTTTTATCCTATTTAAAAAAAAATATTTTGTTTATTTTCAAATTTAAAAAACTTTTTTTTAAATAGGAAAAAAACAGTTTTTATCCTATTTAAAAAACAATTTTTTTCCTATTTAAAAGAAAATTGTATTTTATCCTATTTAAAAAACTCACATTTTTTTTTTATTATTTTGGTACACTTTAGAGGTTTTAACTCTTGTCAAGAAATAGAGTAATTCTTCAACTTCAAAAAACGAAAAACAGTTTTAAACTACAAAAATAGTTTTTATTCCATTTAAAAAAAAACTATTTAAAAAACTCTTTTTATCCTATTTAAAAAACTGTTTTAAAAACTGTTTTCATTCCATTTTAAAAAAAAATGTTTAAAAAATTGTTTTATCCTATTTTAAAAAGAGTAATTTTTTAACTCTCAAAAGAAAAAAATAGTTTCAAGTTATTTTAGAAATTAAATTAGCTAAATTATTAGTTTATGTGTTAAATTGGTCAAATTATTAGTTTATGGACTAAATTAATCAAATTTTAAATGTTAAATTAATTAAATTATTTGTTCAGAAATTAAATTATTTAAATTATTTATTTAAGAATTAAATTGATTAAACTTGTATAATTTAGGGACATAGGAGGTTTGATCTACACTAAAAGAAGATCTCGGTATAAAAAACCCATAGGACCTATTTACAAGTGGAGGTACAAATCTAAGGTAATGAAATAATCTACCAAATTACCTATAGGCTATAACACAGGAACCTAAGCCAAAAAGAATGAGCGGCAATCGCATTAACCAAACTATCCTTCAGTTGTGGGTAAAAGATAAAGGGTGGAAAAGGTAATTCAGTTGTAGCCTAAATGAATTCTAAAGAAAATATATTGATAAAATACAAGTATATTACTGTTTAAAATAAAACGTGTGCACAACATCAATTTTATTAAAAAAACATTGTTTAAAAAAGTCGTTTTAATTCAAAATAAATACAGAAAATCATTTTAAAAATAACAACATCAATTTTAAACAAAATTAATTTTATTTTATTTTTAGAAAATATTTTAGACAATTAATCCAATTAATTCAAATGATACACAAGAGCACCTAAAAACGTGTGAAATGCATATGTGCACCCACCTTCGTGGTATACGTTACTCAAATATGATTGTTGAGTAGAGTATGAGGTCTTGAGGAGTCTTGGACAGTAAATAGTCATTACGTAATGTACCATAGAGTGGTCTTGAACTAAAAATATATTTTGACATAATATATAAACTAGTTGAAATGCCTATATAATATAGACGTAAGTAAGTCAACTATTTAGGCTGTTTCAATTCCCCCTTTTGGATATTTGTGACAAAAAACCTTTAGTATTTCATGGGTACTCTTAGCAAAAAATAAAATTCCTAAGTCTTATACAACAATTACTAATCTATCCATTCCTAAAATTCTAGGAAAAAAATACAAAACTCAACTAAACATTAATTACCTTAACACCTTCTTGTAATTTCCTACATAAAATTTGAAAAACCAAACTCACAAGAATAAGTGTAAGATATCAAAGATATTAATAAATCATTAACAACATAATATCATGCATTAAGACTAACATAAATGATGTGCTCTCTCCCACTTTTTTGTCTCAAATAGACAACAAAATATAAAATAATAACATAGAGAAGAATAAAAATATATAACTACCAATCAAGTGTCACTCCTACATTATTGTTGATGTAAAAAATTAGATCGCTCTAATTATTTAATCACAGATAAATAAAATGAGACAAAGATTTTTAAAGTGGTTCAGCCTTATATGAATGGCCTACGTCCACTGTTATGTTATTGCTGAGTGTTTGGGAATTCTCGATTACAAGTTCTCTCAAGAAATTCCGGTCCCCTTGAATGAGGGCGATACAAGGTATTTATAGCCCTTAGGCTGCAATCTGTAAGGGTTGATATACATATGAAAGGGTAATACATTTAATGCAGCGTGTGCGTCAAGATGATGAACATTCAATGAATAATTGAACTGTTGATTATCTGGCAATTAATGTTATGGCCGAGATGCAGCTCGGACCGCCTTAGTTGCTCGTTGCTCAGGAGTTCCTCGGAGCGCTAGAGTACCTCGGAGTGCTGAAGTTCCTCGGTGTATCCTTGCTGCTCGGGAGTTCCTCTGCTCGGGGGTTCATGAGTTGGTCGGGGAAACGAACTTCCTCGTTGCTATTGTGCCAAGTAGATTGACACGTGTCTTCATATCATTCGTCCATATCAGCATATTAGTTTTGGTATCAACAGAAGCCCCCAATGTTTCATATTTCGAACTTTGAGGAGTATGGAACATTCTTTCTCGGGATATGGCGATATTAAATGACTTTCCTGGGTTTTAGGAGCCTTTTCTTCATATTTGAATTTCTTTCAAATTCACAAAATCCGCCTTTTTCGAATTTTTATGAGTGCTTCGATCTTCGTGCATTTTTGTCCTTTTAGCCGCCGGTGGCGTATTAGTTTCTTTTGTGTAATCATTTCCTTCGCAGCTTCCCAAGGTAAAGTATTTAAACTTCTTAGGTAACCATACCGTCTTCTACCTTTTCCAATTTTTCTGCATTCAAGCTTTCTGTTCTCTTTCTTCCTTGTGCGTTCATCTTTTCCTTCGCTAGTTGTCAGCTCTTCCCTTTTCCTGTAAGATTTTCTTCTTTTCTTCTGTATTTCTTTTATTCACTATGGTTTATCTTGTGGAATCTGTTGAGAAATTTCGTTCCGATTTTTCCATTCCTTCCTGGGTAACTCTGGAGGTTCTTTCTGAGCCTTTAGATTATTTTCGACTGGCTGAGGGACATTGGTTCCCCAGTCTATTCATTGCTGAATGTGGATTTTCTTTTCCGCCAAACCCCTTATGTTTAGAGTTCTGTCAGTACTTTGACGTTGTTCCTGCAAAAATAGCCCCCAATTCATGGAGAATAATTAATGGGGTGTATAAATCAAATCTAACTCATGGAACTCGTATAGGGATTCTTGAAATTATGTATTGCTATAGATGGGCTATTTTAGATAATGTTTATTACTTAAAAACTAGGTTTTTAAATAGGGCTCTTGTAGTTAACCTCCCTGATGCAAATAGAGATTATTTTGAACATGGACTGGTTATTAAAAATTGGCAATATGCCCCCTTAGTTGGAGACGCAGTATACCAGGGTCCTAAATGCCCCCCATATGGCAATGTGATAGGTTTATTCTCATTTTCCTTTACTTATGAAGTTATGCTTTTATCATATTTGATAAAATGTATGACTGATATTTCATTATGTATTTATTTGCAGTGGATAGTAAAAGAAAAACTCCAAAAGGAATCAGAGGTTAATATTAAGCATATGAAACTTATCTGGGGTTTGCATAAGAATGTTGGAGACGAGCACATCAGGTCTGCATCATATTTGCTGCAGTATAGGAGCTATACGACTTCTTATACTGCTCAACCTGTGATTAGATCTGTTGAGCCAGCCTCAACTCCAGAGGATTCTTCTTCAGATTCTCACCTCCCTTTAAGTCAGAGAATGGGCAAGAAAAGAGCTCCTCCTGCTCTATTTGATGACACTACTTCTGCTGCTGAGGCCAAGAAAAGCAAAATTGATGTCCCAGAGGGGACTAAGAAGGTGGATGTTGCGCCTTCCAAAGCTGTCGAGAAGCCCCCAGTGGCTCCGAGCAAGAAGGTTGCTCCTGTGGAGATGACTGCTATCTCTCCGACCAAGAGCTCTTCCTTGGTTGAAATTGCTGAAGTCCCTTTGAGGAGATTAAGGAAATCGTCCTCAGTCAATTTGGATGAAACTGTCAATCCGGCTGAAACCATCTCCTCTCTACCAGCTGGTGGTGTTGGTGTTCTAACCATCATTCCTCCGAGCTCTGCCATGAGCTCGGTAAAAACTTGGATCATACCCGAGGTCCAAGGAATTGATGAAAATATTTCTAGGGATATGCTGACATCCCTAGCTACCCGTCACCTTGCTTCAATAAATTTCTCACACTCTGAATTTCCTTTCTTTCTTTGAATACTTGTATTTGTACTGACCTGGCACTTTTTCCTTTGTTTAGCTGGTGAATTGTTTTAACAAAATCGTGAAAAAAGATGAAGCTATTAAAGCTTCCAGCTCCTCGTCGGGGGTAGAGGATGCTCTGCTGGGTTTGACCCAATCCTTGAAGGATTCTCGTTAGCGGTATAATGAGGACAAAGCTGTCTGGGAGAAAAAGTTGTCTATAGTTGAAACTGAGAAGGTGAAGTTGGCTGAGACCTCCAAGAATTTGGAGAATAAGGTGAAAAGTTTAGAGATTGAGCATCAAAAATATGACGACAAGCTCAAGAACTTTGGAGAGCTTGAAGATAAACTGAAAAAGGCAGAAGAAGAGTTGTCCATCCTGCGAGATGTAAAGCGCCAAAAAGAAGAATTGGATGTGAAGTTAAAGACTGCCGAGGATCTTCTATCCGAGAAGCTCTCCTCGGAGAAGCTGAAAAGGAAACTCGCAGTTAAAAAATCCTTCAGCGCTGGCTGGGATAAAGGATGGGACAAAGGGATTTCTGCGATGACATCCCAAGTACAATACGGGAAGTTAAAATACTTCCGAGATGGCTGGGTAGCTGCCCTGCAGGAATTGAAGATCAAAGACGACTCTGAGTTATTTCAGCTACACCTCCCTGGTCCTCCCCCACCAATTGTAGAAGAAGAAGAAGATGAGCCCATCTCTGATGAATCTTCCATGGCCATGGGTGATCAAGTACCTGCCTCTCTACCTTCTGCCAATGAGGATATTTCTTCCATGCCTCCTCCTCCTGAGAAAATTTCAACTCCTGCTGATCAAGCTGCTGTTACCACCGAGCAACCAAGCTCCTCGTCCCAGCCTCTCGAGAAAGTCTTGGGAGACAAGGAAAAGGTGTGAAGTTGTTCGGTATCATTTCTATCTTTCATTATTTGTAATCAAACAATGTAATCTTTTTGTGATCTAATAAAATACATCTTTGTTCATCTCTGTTGTTGATGATTTGTTTTTGTTGACTGTTGTCTTCTTTTCATTATTAGTTTGTAGCTAGAATGGAACTGATATCTGCACATGATACAAAGCTGATGCAACAATGCCATGAATATTATAGAGCTGGTCATACAAATTTGAGTGTATCAGAAATTGCTGACATCCTTGGCCATGATGCCTCAGAACAAGCAATTGAGGCTTATCGGTACTTGAAGGATTTACTTGACCGAGATGTGGCCAACAACGTGGCCTACTATGACTTGATTGAGGAGCTTCATTGTTCCTTAGAAGATCTTCAGAGTCAGCACAATGAATCAACTGCTTTGTTGCACAAGGAATATGAGAATAGGTATCAACAACTTTCCTCTGAGACAGGTCACAAAAAGATCATCGTTGGGTACGATGTTAGGGAGAGAACCCTAAAAGGTGAAGTTGAGGCCTGCAGACAGATCGCCGAGCTGCTGGAACATGAGAACAACAATTTGCAGAAGAAGTTGGCACAATATGAGTCTGCAGCATCATCCTCTACTACCTTGATACCGGTCACTGATGAAGGATTCTCATTCTTAGAGGTTGAAAACGCCAAATTAAGGCAAGAATTGGATACTCTGAGAAGGTCTGGTATCTCTACTACTGCTCGGGGACGAGGAAGAGGGTCTCGTGGGCGAGGAAGAGCTGTTCAAAATGTTGTCGAGGAGCAAAATTCTCCACCTGCTCGGAGTCGATCAAGAGTTCTCAGCCGTAATGTTGAAGAATCTCGTACTCTGTCAACATTGGAAACCCAAGCGTACCAACTGAACGCCAAAGATCGGGATTTGTCTGAAATGTCCAAGAAAAACCTATCTTTGGAACATCAACTTACTACGATGAAGTCTGCTTTGAATGATAAAGATGTTTTTGTCAGGAGCCTTCACGAGCAACTAGAGAGAATAACTTTCCAATTCCACAAACAACCTCGGGAGTTTTGGATGGCAGGATACAATGAAGCTCTAGTTCATTTAGATGCTCGTATTGAACACGCCAATAATGAAGGTTATAAGCAGGGGTGGCTGAACGCCCTGGGTGTATTAAAATTGGAGCAAGGGCATTTTTTATGGGATTATCATGCTCCAGGGTTACTAGACTTGCCTGTGCCACCTTTCAAATTGGACATGGAATGGATCCCAGCTCGTTCCATTCCTCGGAGTTTAATTTCAAAATATCTTGGTGACTATAGTCTTCATTCTCAGATTGAATTATCTCGTCCTGAGCATCTCTTGGATACACCTTCTGTGATGAACGTCAGAATGCTCAGAAATGTTAATTTCATTAATTCTCCTCTTTGCCTAGAGGATCCTCCTGCTGGCGAGGAGCCTGTTTCAAAAGCTAAAGGAAAGAAACCAATAGAATAGGTTTTTCAATGTAACAGTTAGCACATATATATAACTTGTAATTTATTTTGATTTTAATGAAAGACTTTCATTTTCTGTTTGCAAATCTGTATTGCTATTGTTTTGTGTTTATCAAACATTTTTACGTTTGAGCATATGTATCTGTTAAAAAGATAACAATATGGTGTTATTCATCAACCAACTTAGTAATCAAAATTATAAGTATCAATGTTGCTCGATCATTTAATAATAAAGTAATGAGTATAAAATGTTTAAAATGTTTCCAACCAACCAAGGTTGTTAAATAGTGTTTGTCGACCAACTATAGTTGATGGGTTTTTATCCCCGACCAGCCATACTTGGTTCAATTTGAAAGATTTTCATAAAATGTGTCCGACCAACCAAGGTCGATAATTTATCCTCGTCGACCAACTACAGTTAGTGGGTTTTGATCACCGACCAACTATACTTGGTTCAATTTGGAATTTTTTGTATTTTGTGGAATGGTTTTACCTTCCGACCAATATAAGTTGGCATATTTTGTTTCTTAACTAGCCAAAATTGGCATTTTTAAGAATGTTGTTCTTGCCCTTTTACCAACCAAAGTTGGTCGTGGGTTTGAACCGTTAGGTTCTTTCGAACTATCTGGTTCTTTCGAACTATCTTGTCCACAAGCTCTTTTACCAACCGAAATTGATCACGCAAGTGTACGCCTCCTAACCAAAGGAGTATAATTTGTTCTCGCTATTTTACCAACCGAAGTTGATCACGCTCGAACTATCAGGTTCTTTCGAACTATCTGGTTCTTTCGAACTATCTCGTCCACAAGCTCTTTTACCAACCGAAGTTGATCACGCAAGTGTACGCCTCCTAACCAAAGGAGTATAATTTGTTCTCGCTATTTTACCAACCGAAGTTGATCACGCTCGAACTATCAGGTTCTTTCAAACTATCTGGTTCTTTCGAACTATCTTGTCCACAAGCTCTTTTACCAACCGAAGTTGATCACGCAAGTGTATGCCTCCTAACCAAAGGAGTATTCTCGCCCTTTTACCAACCGGAGTTGGTCGTGGGTCTGAACTATCGTCTTCTTCTTGCTGTCGAGCAGCGTAGTGTACAACACTAGTATTCCCTGAAAAAATTTCAAACAAAGGAGAGAAAAATGGTGAAAACATCATCGTTTTATTCATATTGATGGAACTGTGGTACATTTTACATCATTGATAATACTTGCGAAGGTGTTCAGCATTCCAAGCATTCTTAAATTCCTCTCCTTCTAGAGTTGCTATTCGGTAAGTTCCTGGTCGGACAACTTATGTAACTCAGTAAGGTCCATGCCAATTTTCTTCCAATTTATTGTGCTTCTGAATGACCTTCTTTAGCACATAATCCCCTTCTTTTAAGTCGCATTTCCTCACCCTTTTGTTGTAGAAAAGAGCTGTTCGTTGTTGATAAGAAGCATTCCTAATGGCTACCTCTTCTCTAACCTCCTCGAGCATATCCAAATCTAATCTTCTCATCAAGTCACTGACTGGGGAATTGAAATTTAGCACTCTGTGTGTTGGGAGACCCAACTCAGCAGGTATTACAGCCTCACTTCCAAATGCCAGCATGTATGCTGATTCTCCAGTTGCTGCTCGGGGAGTTGTTCGGTAAGCCCACAATACTGACTGTAGCTCATTAATCCAATTAGATTTAGCCTCACTTAGCCTCTTCTTCAAACCATTTAGTAGCATTATGTTTGTCACCTTAGTCTGCCCATTGCTTTGAGGATGACCTAGTGCTGAATGAGTCTTCAGGATATTTGATTGTTGATAATAGGCAGCAAACTCTTCGTTGTCGAATTGTGTTCCATGGTCTGTGATGAAGGCATGAGGGAGACCATATCGACAGATGATATTCTTCCAAACAAACTGGTATACCTTCTCGTACGTCATATCGATTAGTGGCTCAGCTTCTACCCACTTAGTAAAATAGTCTACTGCAACGACGAGGTACTTGAATCTTCCCCGGGTGGTCGGCAGTGGTCCAACCAAATCAATTACCCACATGGCAAATGGCCAAGGGGAAGTTATTGGTGTCAACAATGCTTGTGGAGTTCGTCGAATGGAGGAAAAACGTTGGCACTTGTCACATTTCTTAGCATAGGCTATACAATCAGCCCTCATCGTCGGCCAGTAGTATCCTTGAGTCATTACCCTTTGCAAAAGTGTTCGACCTGCTACATGAGCTCCACAAGACCCTTCATGGATCTATTCAATCAATTCTTTCACTTCGGAGGGATGTACACATCTTTGCAAACCTACCATAATTCCTCATCTGTACAAAACACCATTAGTTAGTACATACCGGACAGCTTTAAACTTCAATTTCTTTGTCGCGAGCTTGTCCTCTGGTAATCTTCCTTCTTCAATATATGCCCTGATGGGATCCATCCAAGATGGTCCTAGATCAAGGGTAATAAAATTCATCGTCAGGTCTTCATCTATGCTCCGACTTTCCAGTACTTCAATTGTTATCGTTCTTCGCAGCTCGGTACGAGTAGCTGATGCTAGTCGGGCCAGTGCGTCTGCTTGTGTATTTTCTATTCTGGGTATTCTGATCAACTGAATGGCGTCAAATTCTGCCAACAATTCCATCACCTTTGCATGATACTTGATCATTAATTCCCCTTTAACCGCATATGTTCTCATCATTTGATTCACAATTAATTGAGAATCACTGAATACCATCACTTGTTGTGCTTCCATGATCTTTGCTAAATTAAGACCTGCTATCATGGCTTCATATTCAGCCTCATTATTGGAGGTTTTGAATTAAAATCGCAAGGCATATTCTATATCAATCTTGTCTGGGGTTTTCAAAACAATCCCCGCTCCACAACCTCCTGTGCAAGATGACCCATCTACATACAATCTCCATGTAGGTAATTCGTGTTCAAATTTCTTATCCAATAGAGTTCCTCGATGAAATATCTGCTGTTCTCTTCCATTCTCCTCGTCAACCATTTCTTCTCGCCCTTTTACCAACCGGAGTTGGTCTGGGTTTGAACTTGATGATCTTTCTACATCCACAAGCCCTTTTACCAACTGGAGTTGGTCTGGACTTATGTTTGTTGATCCTGTAACATCCACAGATTGGTCAGTGAGCAACTTTTGTTCATCGGGAGTATCAGGATATGTAAACTCTGCTATAAAATCTGCTACAGCTTGCCCTTTCAATGATGACCTGGGTTCATACACATTATCATATTCATCGAGCTCTATTTCCCAGTACATCAGTCTCCCTGACTTTTCTGGGTTATGAAGGGCTTGTCTTAATGGCATGTCGGTATACACGATGATGGTATGGGACTGGAAATATGGCCTCATTCTTCTACTTGCTTCAATTAATTCCAATGCCGATTTTTCTAACTTTGGGTACCTGATCTCTGCACCTCGAAAAGCCTTACTTGTGTAATAAATTGGCTTTTGGACTCCATTCTCCAATCTGATCAATGCCGAGCTGACTGCATGCTCTGATACTGCCAGGTGTAAGTATAACTTTTCTCCCGTTATTGGCCTCAACAACAGCGGAGGTGTTCTCAGATATTTCTTCAAGTCTTGAAAGGCTTTTTCACATTCATCATTCCACTCGAAAGTTTTTCGAAGTGTTTTGAAGAATGGTAAGCATCTATCTGTTGCTCGAGATACAAATCTGTTGAGCGTTGCAACTCGTCCTGTAAGACTCTGCACCTCTTTCTTTATCGCTGGCGATCGCAACCCTAAAAGAGCTTTGATCTTTTATGGATTTGCTTCAATGCCTCTTTGGTTGACGATGTACCCGAGGAACATTCCTTCTCGTACTCCAAATGTGCACTTCGTTGGGTTGAGCTTCATTTGGTATTTATCCAGTTGATCAAAAGTCTGACTTAAATCAACTAGATGATCAGCAGCTTTCTTGCTTTTTGTCAGCATATCATCGACATAGACTTCCATATTGCAACTGATTTGTTCGGTAAAAACCTTATTCATCAGCCGCTGGTATGTCGCTCCTGCATTTTTTAAACCAAAAGGCATAACATTATAATAATAAGTTCCCCTAGGGGTAATAAAAGAAGTACTCTCCCTGTCTTCAGGTTTCATTTTGATCTGGTTGTAGCCTGAATAAGTGTCCATAAAGCTAAGCAGCTCGTGCCCAGAAGTAGCATCCACTAACTGATCAATTCTGGGTAATGGAAAGTGGTCCTTTGGGCAGGCCTTGTTGAGATCAGTGAAATCAACACACATTCTCCATTTGTTGTTTTTCTTCTTTACCATCACCACATTCGCCAACCAGTCCGGGTATTTCACATCTTCAATGAATTGAGCCTTCTGGAGCTTGTCGACCTCGTCTTGAATGGCTTGATTCTTCTCGGGGCTAAATACCCTTCTTCTCTGCTTTATGGGCTTGATCTCCTTATTCACATTGAGTTCATGACATAGGAAATTTGGATCTATTCCTGGCATGTCTTCATGACTCCATGCAAAAGTTTTCTTCCTATTTCTCAAGAAAGTTATCAACTCCTGTTTTATTGAAGTATCCAACGATGAACCTATCTGGGTTATTCGTTCTGGGTGCTCGTCATCCAGTATAACATTTTCTGTAGATTCCACCACCTGTCCTTTTACAAGTTGGGATTCATCTCTAGGATCGAAAGTTTCAATCTCTGTATCTTCTTCCACCTGGTAGGTTGTAGTCTTTTTTCTTGATTCCTCAAGCTCCTCTTGTTCAGCAGATGAATAATAGCATTCCCGAGCTACTTTTTGGTCACCCTTCACAACTCCTACTCCAAAGTTTGTTGGGAATTTTAAACATTGATGCACTGTAGATGGAACTGCTTCGAATTTCTTCAAACCAACTCTTCCCATGATGATGTTGTAGGCTGACTGCACATTCTTATCCATCACAAAGAAGCGAATTCTTTCTATTCGACAAGCAGGCCAAGTTCCAAATAATATATCCAACTTGATCGTCCCAAGTGGAAAAACTTTCTTGCCAGCAAAACACAGGAGGGGTCTGTGATAAGGTTCCAATTGAGATAATTTCAGATTCAAGCTATCAAAGCATGAATAGTATATGATGTCTGCCGAGCTTCCCTTATCTACCAACACCCTTGAAATCACTACTTCCTTCATCCTCATTTTGATCACTAGAGGATCGTCGTGAGGATAAAGAACACCTGCCAGGTCATTTTTTGAAAAACCAATAACCAGCTTCTCTTTGTTTACCTTCATCGGACGATCGTCCTCGGCCAGATTTATTTGCTGAATATATGAACAAGCTTGAGCCTCTCCGAGGTAAGCTTTTCTTTCTGCAGTACGGTCTCCTCCTCCTGCATCTCCTCCTGTAATAACATTACAATCAAATGATCCAAAACGTATGGAAAATACCTCTCGTTCTGGCTGCCTTGGTTTCTTGGGAAGATCGGGGTCATCCTCTGGATCATCTTCATGGTTTCTCTTCTTTTTCTCCTCTGCTCGACGAGGAGATCTAGACCTCTCTCTAGCTTGGTCATTATTTTTTCTTTCACCTCCCGAATCAACATATTTTGCTAGCTTTCCTCTTCGGATGAGTGTTTCAATCTCGTTCTGAAGAGCTATGCAATTTTTAGTCATGTGACCATGATCTTTATGAAACTCGCAATATTTATCCTTACTCCTTGAATCAGGGTCTGACCTCAGTTTCTTTGGCCATTTTACCTCCTCGTTGTTCTTGATTTCTTCCAAGACATGATGAATACCCATTTTCAAAGGAGTATAATTGTCATATTTCTTCAAGACTTCCCATGATGATTTATTATTTCTGGAGCGTTTATCACCGCCATTGCCCTTATGCTCTTTATTCTTAGACTTGTCGACTTCCACCTTGGTGTCTTTATCTATATTCTTCTTTGCAGCCATAGCTTCCTCGGCATTCATAATTTTGGCCGCTTTTGCCATCAGTTCTGACATAGTTTTAGGTGGATCTTTCGCCAAAGTATAATACAACTTATTAGGCAACAACCCACTCATCAAAGCGGTGATTGCCGTCTTCTCTTCGTAATCTATGACCTCCAGCTTCTCGTTTTGAAACGAGTTATGTAATCTCTAGTACTCTCACCAGATTTTTGTCTAACACTTAACAAATGTGCTACTCGTTTTACTGGCTTTGCTCCAAAATAGAAATTGCCGATGAACAACTCAGCCAATTTAAAGAAAGTTGAAATCTTACCCCGAGGAAGATTGTTGTACCAAATCTGGGCAGCTCGAGTAAGAGTTCTAGAGAATGCTCTACATCTCATCTCGTCAGGGACAGCATAGATATCGGCGGCAGCTTGATATTGCTCTATGTGTAGAACAGGATCTGTCTTTCCATCATATTTGGGGGTCACCACAGGTGCTTTAAACTTTGACGGGGTCGGAAAACCCACAATGGCCTGGACAAAAGGTGTCCCTTGAACAAAAGTTCATTGTAAGGGATTCTTCGCCTTAGCCATTTCTCCCAATCTATCCTCCAAGCGCTGAAGGGATCCTTTCCACGCTTCATTTCCTTCCTCGGGCCTATTGGTTCGAGCAATAGATCGTTCTGAAGTAGCCTCTTGAGATTTATCTTGACGAGCAACTGGTCATGATTGTGCTGATCCTTCTCTTAGATCTGATGGTCGTCGAAAACTCCTCAACATGGTCTTAGGTGGACTCCTATTCCTCCTAGGGCCTAATCGACTGAAAGGAGACACCCTACTCAATCTTTCTAAGGCGCTGGGTCTTTCTGGAGAGAGGGTGATACGTTGATCAGTATCTGTAGCCCTTATTGACGAAGTTCGCCCAGGTTGATAAGAGAAATCATCAAACTCCTCATTACGATACGACTCAGTACGCCTGGATCGTGAAGAAAGTAAATAATTTTATCTCTGACCACTTTGTTGTCCTGAACGTGTAGGTGCACTGCCATGAAGGGTTTGTATGAGTTGCCTCATTATTTCTTGCATGGCGGTTTGTCCTTGAGCCATATTCGTAATAATCCCGGCTAGATCTAGAGGTGCAGAGGGATTCGGAGGATTTCCAGTATTTCTAGCGTTTCGATTGCTAGATTCTGGATTATCCGCCATTGATGATGAATGATTTTTGGTGAAAAATGATAATAACAATCGTTTCCCACAGACGGCGCCAATCTGTTGATCTAAAAAATTATATCGCTCTAATTATTTAATCACGGATAAATAAAATGAGACAAAGATTTTTAAAGTGGTTCAGCCTTATATGAATGGCCTACGTCCACTGTTATGTTATTGCTGAGTGTTTGGGAATTCTCGATTACAAGTTCTCTCAAGAAATTCCGGTCCCCTTGAATGAGGGAGATACAAGGTATTTATAGCCCTTAGGCTGTAATCGGTAAGGGTTGATATACATATGAAAGGGTAATACATTTAATGCAGCGTGTGCGTCAAGATGATGAACATTCAATGAATAATTGAACTGTTGATTATCTGGCAATTAATGCTATGGCCGAGATGCAGCTCGGACCGCCTTAGTTGCTCGTTGCTCAGGAGTTCCTCGGAGCGCTAGAGTACCTCGGAGTGCTTAAGTTCCTCGGTGTATCCTTGCTGCTCGGGAGTTCCTCTGCTCGGGGGTTCATGAGTTGGTCGGGGAAACGAACTTCCTCGTTGCTATTGTGCCAAGTAGATTGACACGTGTCTTCATATCATTCGTCCATATCAGCATATTAGTTTTGGTATCAACAATTATAATAATTTTAAGAGGCATCTTTTGCATTTTTAAACATCCATACCCTAAAACCTCAAAGGACGTATTATTATCACGATTAAGACAGGAAAACATCTATATATGGCAGAATAATAAATTAGTGTACATTCATTTAGTCATCATGGAAACTTAAACCAAATATAATCAAGGGTAATAGACAAAAATTTAACAAGATCAACACAAACTAGAGTAATCTATATAATAAAGTAAGAAACTTATGTATGTCATAAGATAGAACAATGATGTCATCAAGATGATTTTTTTTTGGACTTCCTATTTTACCCTTAAAAGTTTTGGATTCCCCCCCTTTTTATATACTCTAATTTGTTTCCCCTCTCTTTAAAATTCAAAAACAAGGGTGAAATAGTATTATACCATTTTAATATCATTTTCTTACTCTTGCTATCATCCTTTCACTATTCCCACCCCCGACATTCTCTCATCTCTCTTCAACTTCAACACATCCTCCCTCCCATGTCCTCATCCTTTCCACGCCGAGTTCCAAAGATGCCATAGTACAAACCCTTTGACGCTGGACTCCTGTAGGTAATATATATCTCTCTCTTACACACACACACACACACACACGCTGGGCGGCTTCCACGCTTTGCACTTATTCAGCTATTCAGTTGCAAATCTAATGTTTTTCTTAGAGATCCAATGTTTTTCTTATGTTTTGCAGATTTTGAAACCAAAATTCATCAAAACAAGAAGCCCTAAGAAGGTATGGGTAATAATATGTTATTTTGGTAAGATTATTTATTTTTGCACAATACGTTTCATTGGGTTTATTGAAATATATAACTTTAAGTTTTTGTATCTATTTTTTCATATTATTATTCTCATTCTTCAAGGTGTTGTACATGTTTCAATTTTTGGGGATTACGAGTTGTGGTTTATGGAGTTAATAAATGTCATGTGTTTGTTATAGCTAAAAACAACATTTCTATTTCTATTTCTATTACTTTAGTTTGTCTCTTTTCTTTGATTTCTAAGTTCTTTTTTCTGAAAGTTTAGAGAGGTCATTTTTCTTTGTTTTGGATTTCGAGGTATTGTACAGATCCATTAAAAAGAACATGTCGTTTTTCTTTGTTTTGGTTTAAGAAGGATTTTTTTCTAAACCATTGACGAAGTCATTTGCATTTCTGAGATCTGTTTGTCCTTTGGTGTGTTGAGTTTTTGAATTTTTGTAGTTGTTTGGGAATAGAGTCGATTTGAATTTTAGGGTTCAAGTCATCTTTTCAAAACATGTTTATTCTTTATTTGATGTATTTTACCTTTTCACACATCGAATGCATTAAGTATATACTCATTAGCCATTTTTGTTACTCATTGTCTTTTATCTAAAACAAATTTGAGACATTTGGGACATGCTTCAGTATGAGCAACAACTACATGTTCTAATTTGTTCATTATTTTGTTGTAGATTTGTAAAATTTAGGGATTGAAGTTTCGCTTCCAAGTTACGACTATGAAATGGTCTATTTTGGTTTATTTTTGTGTATCTTTGTTGTGGTTTCTAACAAATCTTTTGGCCATCCCTCACTTCCATGTATGAGTTTTGATTTTTAGGCAAAATTCTTAGTGACTTATAGATGCTTGAATTGCATGTCAATAGCAGCCCATATACCACAATGTTTTTACTTTGGGGAGGTTACTTTCTTAGATTGTGGAACCCGCATAAACTAACGAGGGAATCAAAGACTTGAATAATTTAGATTTGTTTGCTAATTTAATCTGAGATGAGTTTTTTTTCCAGTTATATATTGTTTTTGGGGATTTTATTGCTTATATAAACTATGGTAAATTTGTGATGGCATGGAACTGGAATTCCTAAACCGACCGTCGACTTGCATTATCAACCTATGTTGTGGTAATATCTTCACCTTTCCTTATCTTTGTCATTTTTTAGATTAGTTTCAAATATTCCCATTTTTTAGTCTCTTTTTTAAATTAGGTACTGAGTACAACTTCGGTTTCCCTATTGATGTAATTCAATATGGATTAGAAAGTTCATGATGGGCTAGATCTTGCATGCATTGGTATTGAACATATATTCATACTAATCTAGATTATCATTCTTTGGATATTAGTATGTTATTATAATGTGCTTTTATATTCATATGTTAAAAGGACTCATATTGTATAATATGTATGTTATTTTTTTCATGAATATCTATTTGTTGAGGTATGTATCCAGAATGGGATAGAGTATTATGCAAATATCAGCACAAATAAGATTTTATACCTTTTGTAATGATATTTCGATTACTTTGTGTTGTGCATTACGTTTTGGTGCCTAGACTATAGTGGTTGATCTTATTGAATATTTCTAGAGTCATTTGATACCCTAAACCTTGGAAGATGAGTGAAATTCATAACAATTACATATTTTGAATTAACTTCCACAAATTCTCTAATATTCAGAAACTTTTAATGTCTTCATTTTGAAATGATATGGATCTGATGTGATTTCCATTCGTGAGTGTGACTTGCAATTTGTGGAACCATATGTTATTCAAACTCCATCATATATTAATTACGCAATTTCAACATATTTTTTAGTCATCTTAGAGATTAGGCCTTCAAATGCATTTGTTTTTAAGATGTTTCAATAGAGATGAGTCCTAGACCTGACTTTTATGGCATGTGGATCTAATTTTTTCTTAGGACATTTGTGTTACATGTTTGGACATTGGTTACCAGTAATTAAGTGCATATAATGACCATTGTTTTGACTTTGATGTTAGATTTAGTTGATGAATGTGAATTGAGGTAGCATTTTAATTCAATCACTCTATTGCAACTGTAAGTGACATGCTAATTGATCAACACCAGTCAATTCAATCACTTTTATGGCATGTGGATCACTACTTTATTGTTCTAAAATCCATTTTATTGATCTACAGTTGCAATAGAGTGATCTACCATTTATCACTATGGATCAATGTCATTTTATTGCAACTGTAAATGGTGTAGATCAATGCCATTTTATTCCCGTAGATCAATAAAAGCAAACATCATTTTATTGTTGTAGATCAATAAAATGGCTTTTAGATCGATAAAATGGTGTAGATCACTATATTGCAACTGTAGATCAATTTATTTCAGCAGTCATTGTAAATCAACTCTATTGCAACTGTAAATCAATAAAATTTCAATTAGCATGTCACTATAGATCAATGTCATTTCAATTATATTATAACTGTAAATAACAAATCAATCACTCTATTATAACTGTAGATCAATAAAATGGTGTAGAGCAATAAAATGGCTTTTAGGTTCACATTTTATTGCTGTAGATCAATGACTGTTATGGCATTTGGCGATTTTCTATTTGTATTTCAGATTCTCTCTTATGCAGTGTTTGGTTACTATCAGTTTTCTCCTTGCAAATGTGTGGTCTAATTTTTATACAATGTTTGTGTATTTATTCAACTATGCCCACTGTAGAGTGTGGCCTGAGCAGTTGACAAAATGGATAAAGCACATTAGAGTAAATTGAATTGTTATATAAGAGTGGCAGCAATGCAAAACAGGGAGTCTAATCCTGGCCGGTGTAATAGCATCCAAGAAGTGCATACTTTATCATGCCATGTTCAGACATACTTAGACCAAGAGACCAATCTTTGAGGAGCTGAGCAAGTATGGAGAGGTTGAGAGCCTGAACATATGTGATAATTTAGTTGACCATATAGTGGGGAATGTGCACTTAAAAAATAGCTTGCAGGTTAGTACATGTGTACTAAATTAGGGGATCTATACCACTGTCATCTTTCTTTCTATCGTTTATCTTTTACTACATTTTGATTTCATCTTTAGTTGTTCTTTGGAAATGTTACACCATAAATGTTACATTGCATATTAAATGTTTCTTGAATAAGTCCATTGATTGTTTAGAAAAAATCTTCAATTTCAAAACATCCATAGAGCTTCAAACTGTTGGATTCACTTATAAAACAACGATCCAAATTTATCACTTGAATAAGCACTACAACAGTTGCAGAACTAGCAGAGCAATCGCTAAATGCCATACCTGTTGATTTACCCAGAAAAGTAGCAGTTTTTGTGATTTTTCTCATGAATTCCGCGTTCAAAAAGTTAAAGTTGTTTTGTAAATATCAAATCTGTTTTGAAAATAGACACAACCAAAGTTAATTAGATAATAGATACGCTATGAAAAGGAAAAGCTCGACGCCTCACTATTTGAGGGACATCAATATCAGAGGAGTTGTAATCCACTGATAGTCATAACCCATAAGACAATTATGCAGCTGATAAGATGCATGAACCTTTTCTCTATCTATCATAGCAGCAACATATATAACCGTGTTAATGTCGCAAACAGCCATCAAAAGTTCAGATGGGAGCACTAGAGATTTCTTTATTTCTGGTACATCAGAAGCTTCGACACGTTTGGCAAAAGATAAAAATTACGCTTTGCATCGACTACAAATATTTTGGAAAGTTCTTTTTCTAGGGTATGTGGCCACTAATAAGAAACAAATTTAAGTGAAAAACAGTTCCATTGTAAAACTTATGGTAAATCAATTTTAATGGTGATAATGTTGCTGGTACAGTCCTTAATGCATCAGTACAGTCCTTTGGTAGGAGATTATTTGATATAATCCTTAATACAGTTCTTGATATTGTCCTTGATTTGAAGGCATGGTTACAGTCCTTGATGTGTTAAACTACACAATGTATCTCCTACCAATTGAGTCTCTTACCATATTTAATATGCAATTGAATATGTTTATTTTTAATTGAATTTTATTGATTAGTTTAATTTAGGTAACATGGATTTTTGCACGGTTTACGAATTTCTATTTAATCCATTTACTAATGCCATTCATGTTTTCTGTGTTTGGTTGAAATTGATGATATTCACACTATTTCAATTTTGTAAGTTTAGAATTGGGTTATTGGTTTCAGATTTAATTATTGCTGCCCCTTTCATGTTTTTCGTAATGTTTTTTCCCTTTTTTTAGGCCGGTTGGAGCTTCAATGAGCCTTATTTCTTCCATATTCGAAAGAGAACTCTCTCTCACCTGATTAAATGTATGTCCATATCTAGCTGCAGGTTTGGTGTGGAACTTATGTTATTTTCAAACTTATGATATGTATTATGTAAAAGAGGCATGGTATGTGGAGGTTTAGGGATGAAAACTTATCATATGTATTATATAAAATAGGCATGAAGAGGATTATATAAAAGAGGCATGCTATGTGCAGACTAAACTTATCACATGTTTTTTGGTGAATGTCTGATTCAATTAGTTCCAATTTTGTGGTACTAATATGGAATTCATGTGATTTTTACAACTATGAGTTTTTTACAGTAATTTAGTTCATTCTTTAATTCATATCATACCGGAACACATGATGAAGCTAATTCAGTACATTTATTAATGTTCTGTTACATGACACATTCAATGTCAGCCTACACAGATAAAGAGTCGCTCATTAACAAACTTTGTTGCTGAGAATGCTGAGTAACTCACATGTGTTATGTTTTGTGTACTCAATGTTTTCAGTAGTTCTAATGATATGAATTGTCCCGCAGGTGATTCCATCGTGGGAACAAAGAATTGGCCAGTAAAATAATTCTTAATACCCAAATGATTATCGTTGATGAGTGGTCGTCTAATTCCTCAATAAGTTTTTAAAGTAAGGCCTGTATTCTGTACCGTGGGAAGAAACAAAAGTAACCCATGGATGCCTCTGCTTGAAGTTTAACAGAGTGTTTTAGTTCAAGCTGGCTAAAACTTTTTTTTTATTTGTGTATTATTTTCTCTGGCACACACCCATGTCTGTTGAAAATAGGATGAATACATGAATGGAACTAGATGTTAGTTGCTTATTTGTGCATTATTTTCTTCGACACACACCCATGTCTATTGCTTATTTGTGCATTAGTTTTTTACATTTTTTTGACAAGGAAAATTTGACGAATTGGTACTGACTTTGAATCATCTTTTGATATCAGATATCTATCTTAGATGACTGTCTTCCACAAAAGGTTGGATTGTTTCCAGATATTTTGGAACGCAAAGTGACTCGGCAATTTGATAAGGAAGACTATGTTTCAGATTTAGTGACTGGAGAATTCTGTACAAAGAACGAGCATTTTCCGAGATTTGGAAGACCTTTTGTCTTCAATTCAAAGGTTTTGCTGAGGGTAGGGTGTGATTTAGAAGCCAAAGACGCTATAAGGGTGGCCCTAAGGATTCCAAAACATGTTAGTGGGGCAGAGCGTACTCTAATAGAAAAGATGGCTTCTCTTGGGGCAACACGCAAAGGCCAGTTTTTTCATCACTAGGAGATTTTAATAAATCTGAAATGAATCATCCTTCAACCTATGGAAGCAAATGTGGTGCATATATGTGGAACTCAATCCAGGACTTATTGGGGGAAGTGGCAATATGGAAATAGGTTTGCATCAATTTGCGTGGAGACCTCAGTATTCATTAGGTGTAGAAGCCTAAGTCCTCGACTCATGAATTCTATTACAGTTGTTTTCATTTTGAGTCGTATCATTACTTTTGTGAGCAAGGCTCTCTTTTGTACTTTATTAACAATGATATTATACATTGAGTCATAACTGTACTTTTGTGGAACTCAATCAAGGACTCATGAATTCTATTAGTTTTGTTATTGATGTTCTTATTTCTTATACAGGGCAGATAGTCCTATAAACAAATGAAACTTCGCCCAAATTTTTTAAATTGTTTACGATTATTTATTTTATATAAAAACATTAGACTTAAATTATACATGACTTGATATTTTGAAAAAAATTCTTCGTTCCTTCAGTCAAAGGGAAATACGCTTAACTGTAGGATCTTCAATAGGAGGATGTCGGCTTGCTTACCCCCATATATGAAGAGGTTGCTCCCGTGTTTCGAACTCGAGTCCAACTGTAGCGTTGGCGAGGGCACTTGCCATCGCACCAAGGCACAACTTTATGCTTTTAAAATTATCAGCGTGCCTTCAGGCACGGGTATACCCAAGTTAATAAATAAAGTCTATTCCCCTCAACCAAAGCCTATGGTAAATAAAAATATTATACTAAACTTTTAAACCATAACAGGGGTTATAAATTCAAAATAAGGCAGAATTCATAATATCAACATATGGACAAACAATTTAGAGGAGAAAATAAAATATATGTTGTCATCCAATGGGTCATACATGAAAAAATTAACATCATATTATGGATATAAAAAATAATCAGATTTATAACATAAAATCATGAGTTCATAAAAGATACATGGGTCACACTCGAGATGATTGAATCATATATTTGGAGCGATCCGCTTTGATACAAATTGAAAAAAATACATCCATGAAAAAAATTTCATATGTGCACAAAGCAAAAAACTGATTTCATGTTAGTTTTTTTTAATAACACATATATAATAAACACAAGAAAAACTTTATTATTTGACCAAATTAGATTTTCATGCATGGAAAAATTATATCAATTAAATCTGATTTATTCAAGTGTCAATAATAACAATCTGATTTATATTATATTTTAATTCAATTTATCCTATGTGACGAATTATTCTAAATCAATCAAATATAATATACATATATATATATATATATATATATATATATATATATATATATATATAACATTCTTAATATCACATCACACATAGAAGGAGACGAGGAAAGGAAGAATAACATGTGTGATTTTTCACGTGGTAAAATTCCAAACCTAGGGAAAACATCCACGACTCTCTTTATGTAGTAAAAAATCCTACTATAAAATAAAATTAAACGTACAAGTTACAAATGCCAAGAAATCACAGGTTGATTATTTACAAAAACCAAATACGATAATACCGAATTGATGAAGATGGATAACTGAAAAACTTTTTTCATGTAGACTTCCCTCTTGATTTCTCCACACTCCTTATTCTCAGCGTTAACCCACACAACTCAGAGTACCAGTGGCCTTTGTTAAGTGAAACATATGTAGTGTAGTGAAAATGTTCTAAATGCACAACTTGAAAGAACTTACATACAACACAAATGGTTACAAATTAAAATACATTTGCAGAACAAAAATGTAAATATCAGCAAACCAAGTTTTTTGAAAAACTTACAAAACATATTTTCAAATTTAATTCTCAATATCACATCGATTTACATAGATTTCAAGATATATAAATATTCAATCTAAATCTGAAGAACTCCATTTCATAATTTTCCTTTTCATAAAAACATTTTCAAGAAATATCACCAAAGAAAAATAAAACATGTTATACAAAAACTAGAATGTTAGATCATAAAAATTAAAATTAAAATTTGGATCTAAAAAATCTAAGAGATTAGTTCTTTTTGGAAAAAAAATTATTGTAGGTTAAAATTATTTAACCACATGTACCAGTAAAACAGTGACACTTGTCAACACTTCCCTGAGACATGCCACACTGGATCAAACCTGGTCGGCATAAGCACTTGTTAGTCGGCTACCTAGCCGATTACCTCCAAGAAGTTGAACCATAAATCAAGTGGAAAGCCACACGTGGGATATTCAACAGTCACTATACACATGCATGTGAAAGGACGCCCAGTTCTCTATTATTATGTAAAGGTGTAAATGCTTGAATCGAAAAAGCCATTCCACCTCTGAACATCCTACTTACTATAAATACACCATTTCCCCTAGCTAAGAGGGAGAGTTTTTATACCAAAATAGCACCTTGTTGTTGTATCCCAGAGATAGCAATACAAACCCTAACCAACTTTACCCGTGGATCTAGGCTTATTCCCAAAGCTGAACCACATAAAACTCTTGCGTCTCTTGTACGTTTTCATTTTTTATCTTCACTTATTTATGTGTGATTATAAGTTTGGATAATTAAAGTTAAGATCAATCTCAAAATACTTTTTCCAAATTTAGACATCAACAGATTGGCGCCGTCTATGGGAATGACACGCCATCATTATTTTCTATTAGTTTCTTTCGAAGACCTATCCTTGAATCCTTATAAAGGATGACTAAAATCCCTGAAAGCAATCTTGATGGGGAACAACCTCACTCCTTCTGCTCCACTCAACAGAGGGGATTTGCTAGGAATTTTACTCAGCCTTGGTAAAGGGCAAGAGAGGATGCAGGAAATAATGAGGTAACTGTCTCAAACACTTCAAGCAAGATCTATTGTTGAATCATCTTCTCGGAGGTAAATGCCACCTCCGTCTCCTAGAAACCAAAGGAGTAGATATTCTAGATCTTTATGTGATAGGTCTTACCGTCCAAGAGAAACTTTCTTAATTATATCTGCTGAGTACTATGATGGGTTGTCTCTTACTCCAAAATGGTCGAGCGCATTGGAAAGGTTGATAAAAGCTTCTGCCTTTGATCGTATTGATCCACGGGAAAATAAAGGCCATCATAAGGAGCCATCTAGATCACGTGATCACCGTATCGATCATCGTGAAAGGTAAGTTAGGTCCATAGTTAGCATCTGGGGATCCGAGCATGCCGAGCAGACTTCTCAAAAAGAGAGTTGAGCGTAAATGCACGATAGAGATGTCAAAGATGCCTCAACCAGATTTAATCCAAAATATCATTCTTGGAAGGGATCAATACAACGACTAGAAGATTTATTGGGGGAGATAGGCAAGACTAATAATCCCTTGCAAATGAGCTTTGTGAAGGGTATCCCTTCGTTCCAGACATTGTGAATTTCTCCATGCCTTCCAAATTCAATCAACCAGTTGTTACTCCTAAATATGATGGTAAGACTAACCCTATAATCCATTTTAAACAATATTAGATTGCAGTTGATATCTATTGCGTCCCTAACGAGATGCATTGTCGAGCGTTCTCAAGTACCATCAATAGATTTGCCCAAATTTAGTACAATAATTTATCCCAAGGATAACTTTCCATTTTTTAGCAGTTCACTGAACTATTCATCAATAAATTCTATTTCATAGCTAATCCTATCAAAGGAGTAGCCCATTTATTAAGCGTTTGCCAATGAACAGGAGAAACTACTCGTGAATACATTACCCACTTCAACATTGAGAAGTTAGAAATGGTGGACTATGAAGAAAATAATTCCATCACTTCTTTGATACTACTTCCTAAGAAATTGTATTATGCCTTGGCAAAGAAGCCTCCTAAAATCATGACAGAGTTAATGGCAAAGGCTGAAAAAATCATAAATGCTGAGGAAGATATGGCTGTCAAGCAAGCTTCAGGAACCAAGGCTAATAATCAAAAGAGTTCAAAGAATAAGGAGAAAAAGGATAAGAAAATTGAGAAGCCTGAGAAATATGAGGAATGCATTCCTCTCTCCATTGGTGTGCATCACATCTTAGAAGAAATCAGGGGTAGTAGAGACTTAAAATGGCCTGGAAAGTTAAAATTTGTGAGTTTCACAAAGATCACGGGCATACCGCCAATAATTGCAATGCCCTAAAAAAATAAAATAGAATCTCTTATTCACCGGGGAAAGTTAACAAAGTTTATGGATCATAAATAAGATCGGGACTCCAAAAGAAGATCAAAATTCCCTTACAAAGGTAGAGATGACAAGAAGAGAGATCAGGATGACAATTCAGAGTATAATTTGGACTTATCGAAAAAAATGGGGGCTAGAGCTTAATATTAAAATAATATCCTTTGAGTGTCATTTTATTGCAAGAGGAGACGCTTGCGGTGGAGATGAAATAACCAAGAGAAAAGCCTATTTGAATGAAGCCAAAGCTTGTTCTTACATTCGGCAGATCAAATTATTAGCCGAGGTAGATAGACGACCCAAAAAGGTGAACAAAGATAAGCTAGTCATTAGTATTTCAAAGAATGACCTATCAAGAGTACTCTACCCACATGACGATCCCCTAGTCATCTCCTTTAGAGTACATGAAGCAAGAATTGTTAGGATATAGTAGATAATGACAACTCGACTGATATTATGTTTTACAATTATTTCCATAGTTTGGTATTGAGAGACAACAAGTTGGAACCATATTATAAACCTTTGATATGTTTCTCATGGGAAAAAAATTATCCTTTGGGAACAGTTAAGTTGAAAGTTTTGATCGGCACTTGGCCAGCTAGTAGAATTGAGAAGATCTATTTCTTCATCCTTAATAAAACTGAACAGTCAGCCTACAACGTGATCCTCAATAGAGTCAACCTGAAGATATTCAAAGCAGTACCATTCACAGTTCACTAATGCTTGAAATTCCCTACTCATTATGGTGTTAACGTAGTAAAGGGGAATAAAGTGGAGGCCATAGAATGCTACTATACATCTGTATACCAAGAGGAGTTGAAAAAAAATACTACCACTTACCAGATTAAGATCCTCGATCCTCGAAAAAAAGCTGATTTGGTTAAAAGGCAAGTAGTGGAAGTCACTGAGATAGTTATATTAGATGATGAAAGACCTAAAAGAATCGCAAAAATATGTCAAACCTTAACCATCTCTTAAGCAGGATTTGATAACATTCCTTAAAGAGAGGGAAAGTGTGTTCGCATGGACTCATAAAAACATACCGGGAATTGATCTGAAATTTATATGCCATGAGCTGAACATCATTAAGGGTACTAATCCAATCAAGCAAAAATGATAAGTGTTTAGTCTCTAGAAGAATGTGTCCATCCATAAGGAAGTGGACAAGATGTAAAAGGAAAAATCATTAAAGAAGTAAAATACTCGAATTGGCTAGCTAATGTAGTGATGGTGAAGAAGAAGAACAACAAGTGGCGTATGTGTATTGACTTCACCGACATCAATAAACCTGTCCCAAATATCACTTTATTTTACTAAGGATTGACTAATTGGTGGATGCCATAGCAGGGGGTATAACCAGATCAAGATAGAACTAGAAGATAGGGAGACTACATCATTCATCATCAGTCAAGGTACTTACTGTTACAATGTTATGCCTTTTGAGTTAAAAAATATCGGAGCAACATACTAGAGGCTAGTGAATAAAGTTTTCAAGGAGAAAATAGGGAAGAATATGGAATTATATGTGGATGAGATGCTCACCAAGAGCAAAAAGGTTACCGACCACATCAAAGAACTAAGCCAAATATTTGACCATCTTGAAAGACATTAGATGAAACTCAATCTAACTAAATGCATGTTCGGCATACAAGAGGGGATATTATTGAGTTTCATCATGAATCATAGAGGAATTAAAGACAATATATACAATATCAAAGAATTAATTGACATGTAATATCCCTCATGTAAGTAAGATGTACAAAAGTTGATTCGAATGGTAGTAGCCTTCAATCCATTTGTCTCTCGGGCTACTGATAAGTGATTACCATTATTTAAAATACTTAAAAAAAACCTTTGAATGGAATGAAGAATGTGAAAAGGACTTTCAAGACCTAAAACATTACTTGGGATCTCCACCTCTGCTCTCCCGACCACACATGGGAGAGAGATTGTACTTATACCTGGTTATGTTTAAATCTGCCATCAATGCAACACTAGTTCGGCTAGAAAATTGGATATGAAATTTTGTGTATTATAATAGTAAGGCTTTTAGAGTAGTAGAAATCAAGTATCATCGCTTAGAGAAATTGGCCTTTGCCCTCATTAAAGCATCAAGAATAATAAAACCTTACTTTAAGGCACATACAATAGTGGTTTACACAGATTTGCCTTTACGCCAAGCAATTCATGAACCAGAAAAATTGGGGTGATTGATGGTCTGGGTAGTGGAGTGAGGAGAATATGATATAATTTATGAGCCGAGAACAATAGTGAAAGGAAAACCAGTAGCAGATTTTATCGCTGAATTCACTTATCAAGAGGACAATCCAAATTTAAGCACCGAGCAGACTTCCTTGGAAGAGATCTCAGCCCCAAAGCAAACTGAGTAAACTCCTGTGGAAGAAGGCTCTACAGCCGACGGACTTGAGACATCCGCTGCACAAGAAATCACCCAACGATATGAAGAACAAAGCAAAAAGTTTTTCATGCAAGGAACCCTAACTAAATGAAATTTTGCTGATGATATCCCTATCTAGAAGCTATAAGTCAATGGATCTTCCTGAGCTACGGGTAGTGGAGAATGACTCATTATCAAAACCCCCAATGACATACACATGGAATACTCACTTCGTTTCTAGTTGCAAGCCTACAATAATGAAGTAGAATATAAGGCACTAATTACCGGCTTGGAACATCCATATCATTGGTACGTAACAAGTCATAGCCAATTAATTATTAATCAAGTGCCCTAAGTATATGGGGTCAAGGGGGAGCACATGGAGAAGTAGCTTTCTAAAGAATTTGAGGTCATGTCCAAACTATTGGATGTCAAGATGGTTCGAATACCAAGACTTGAGAATGCCTGAGCGATGCACTTGCTCGGATGGGCTGGTCGACCAGGACAGAACTCATAAGGACTATATCGGTGGAGGTCCTTGCGCATAGAAGCATAGATAAAGAGACTGTCAACTTAATCTCCATTGAATTAGGACCCACATAGATAAATCCTATAAATGACTACATTGACAAGGGTTTGTTTCCTTTCGAACCTAAAGAAATGAGAAAACTAAGGTACAAAGCATCTAATTATGTGTTGGAAAGGGGAGTCTTACATAAAAGGGGCTACACTATTTCTTTTCTCTTGATGTGTACACCCCACAAAAGTACACGATTTAATTAAGGAGGTACATGAAGGTTCATATGAAGCTCACTTAATAGGGGTATCACTGGTAAGCTCACTTAATAGGGCTACACTATTACTATCCAACTATGAAAGCAGACTGCGCTCTATTTGCTAGGAAATATGACAAGTGCCAGAGATTTGCCATAATATATAAAAGATCGGGGGCTTCCCTAACTTTAATCACTTATCCTTAGCCTTTTGCCATTTAGGGAATTGATTTGATCGACTCATTGCCTAGGATAAAAGGACAATTTAAATACTTGGGGGTCACAGTGGATTATTTTAGCAAGTGAGTGGAGACTGAAACCTTAGTGGAAATGTCCTATGAAAGAGTCTTTCAATTTATATGGAAACATATTATATGTTGATATGGGATGTCGTATGCCTTCGTCACTAATCATGGCACTCAATTTGATAACTAGGAATTTAAGGATTATTTTGTACAGTCCAAAATTCAAAAACTTCATTTTGCCCCAAGACATCCTCAATGTAGTTGTCAAATAGAGGTAACTAACAAAACATTGCTTGACGGTTTGAAAAATAGACTTAACGATGCAGAGAGTTACTAGATTAATGAACTACACAGTGTTCTCTGGGCATACGAAACCATGCCGAGGACACCTACAGGTAAAACTCCTTATGTGCTAGCATTTGGAACAGAAGCAGTGGTTCTAACAAAAGTGGGCCTACCAAGCTACCGAGTGCTCAATTTTAACTCACTAAAAAGTGAACTCATGAGGAGGTTAGACCTAGACTTAATTAAAGAGGTAAGAGAAGATAATGCGCTTCGAATGGCTACTTATTGGCAACTCATTGCTCGATTTTATAACAGAAGAGTCAAGCTGAGCAACTTGAAGGAAAGAGATTATGTTCTAAAAAAAGTACTCCAAAAAGGCAACAAATCGTAGGCTAATTAGCATGGCCTTTAAGGTATCTCAACGGTTGTCCAACCAAGAACATACCATTTGAAAACACTTAAAAGAGAAGAATTTAAGAGCCCCTGGAATACTGAGCATCTCAAAAAGTATTACCATTAGTTATGAAGTAAAACTTTACGTAACAATTATGATCATTTAAATAAGAAAGTGTATAGTTTGTTAAACTTCCTTTTTATGTTTTTTTGGGAACATGAGATGACAATCATCTCAGACATCCAAGCATAAGTGCAAAGTAAAAACTCATGTATATCTTCATAGAACAAGAAGTTCCTAATTCTCGTAAAAACTTCTTGTATGACCTAAAGTCAATAATAAAAAGTTTTACCAGATAAAATTAATTTAAGGAAAAATCTTAAAATATTTGGTCGCCACTGGTAACTAATGCAAACACTTAGTCTATTCAAGCTGAGGCCAACCTCAGAACTTAGCTGACGGACCTTCAGGCCAACCACAAAAAGGGCTATTGGCGAGATAAAACTTTAGTTGGAAACCAAGGATGGTATCATCAAGGAGAGGGATGAAACTTTGAAGAATCAAGCCATAAATTACAAGGCCGACCTTGCTGCAGCAGTCAAGAAGGCAGAGGTTGATGTTGTTGAAGCTTATAAAACCTCAGACGAGTTTTAAGGTTCTGGCCTAGAATACTTGGAAAGAGGGATAAAGACGACCTGCAGATGGGTCATCCTAAAATTTGCTGATACAGTGTCTTCGATTAGACCATCATTAGAAACTACTGACCTTGATGACCCCCTTATAGCTGAGGCCTTGTTATTCGTCGAGTCTCTGGTCACGACTGAAGGAGAGGGGACATCGCCTAACCCTAGTGTGGCTAAGGGAGGCAATGCTGATGGGCCGATCATTACTGCTGATGGTGGGGCTGAGGTTATCGCTCGTACTAAGTCGACACAATAGGGTGTTCGTCTGTGGATGATTCCCTTCTTTTTGTAATACTTTTACTTGTTATGTACATTAACTATTTTTTTGTCTCTGTACTTTATATTTTATGAAATGAAATCCTCTTACTTGTATTCTCTCTTACTTTTGCTTGCATGCCTTAATTCTGCTATTGTATTGTCCTCCAAATGTTTGAATGTTATAAATTAACCATAAAATGCTCACCATAAAGTCCTCCCATGTCCCATCCATGCACTGTTGTCTTGGCTGAGGGAGTAAATTAACCAGATGAATGATGTTTAATAACAACCACAACTAAGTGATTTTAAAATTTGCATCCACCAAATTATGGTGTTTAGGTATAAGTCCTCCCTCCTCGTTTTAAGAATGTATGGAGGGTCGTCCCATCCATGCACTGTCATTTTGGCTGAGGGAGTAAATTCACCAAATTAATGATGTTTAATAACAACCATAACTAAGTGGTTTTAAAATTTGCATCCACCAAATTATGGTGTTTAGGCATAAGTCCTCCCTCATCGTTTTGAGAGTGTATGCATTGTCTTCTCGGTCGAGGGAGTAAATCCACCAAATTAATGATGTTTAATAATAGGCGCCTTTTGATGTTATTGGTAGTCCCTAGATGAGGTTGACCCCATGTGGGCTGTTATATCACCAAGGGCAACTTAGGCTTACTTCACCACGAATGATGTTCTGTAGCTCACGGTGATTTGTTACACGCAAACATATGTCTGAGTAAATAAACAACATATGAGGGAACACTTGAACATCTCATTGGTAATATTTCTTGGATTTCATTGAATTTTTTTCATTTGAGTCTCGTACACACGTATTACAATAGAATGCAAATAAGACGGTAAAACTAAAATCTCATTGGTAATATTTTTTCAGGTGGTCGGCATTCCATGGGTTGGAGAATGGATTCCCTTCCAGGTTTTCCAATCTGTAAGTTCCAGGCACCACCTCTTCGACTACTTTGTATGGGCCATGCCAATTTGAATGAAGTTTATTGGGTTTCTGCCAAGTCCTCTTTAGTACCAAGTCCCCTATCTTCAGTGGGTGCGCCTTTACTCGCTTGTTAGAATCTTGTTGTTCTTTATTAGTGGGAGGCTTGCCTAACCTCAGCATTTTATCTTCTTTCTTCTATAAGATCTAAATCAAGACTCCGCTCATTAATATTCTTTTCAGGGTCGTAGGTCTGAACCTTATGAGTAGGAAGACCTAATTTCATCGACACGACTACCTCTGAGCCGTAAGCAAGCATAAATGGGGTATCCCCGGTAGAAGTCCTCTCTGTTGTTCTGTAGGCCCATAGGACATCATACACTTATTCAATCCACCTCCCCTTTGCATCGTCTAACTTCTTGATTTCATTAAGAATCCTTCGGTTTGTCACTTCCGTCTTCCCATTAGCTTGGGGTCGACCAGGGGTGGAGAAAAATTACTTGATGCCAAACCTTTCGCAGTAATTTTCTAGGGAGACGTTTTTAAATTATGTTCCATTATCAGAAATCATGGTGTTGGGTAGGTCGTACCTACAGATGATGTTTTTCTAGATGAACTGAAAGGTCTTCTTCTTCGTAATAGTAATCATCGGCTTAGCCCCCACCCACTTTGAAAATTAATCTATTGCCACGATCAAATAATGATAATTAGTCACTTCTATGGGTAAGGACCCACTAGATCAATTACCCAAATTGCAAACCCAGGAGATGTGATGGAGGTTATAGGTTGATGAGGCTGATGGGGAATGATAGCGAACCTCTGAAAATTATTGTACTTCTTAACATATGCTGCAGCATCCTTACCCAAGGCCGACCACCAATACCCCTAGGTAATAATCCTCTTAGCCAAAGATCTTCCCCCAACGTGACTAGAGAAGAAACCTTCATGCACATCCTTCAAGATGTATGCTACCTCAGATAGATGGACACATCTGAGCAGAGGAAGTAGAAATATTTTCTTATATAAAGTGTCTCCTATGATGGAGAACTTAGTAGCTTTATATCTCAACTTCCTTTTCTCGGTCTTTGATTTTGGTAATTCCCTATTCTTTATGTAGCTGATGAGAGGATCCATCCAGGACACTCCTATGTTCAAATTCAAACAAGACTTTGGAGTATTGTCCTCCTCCTCAATGGTTAGTCGATGCAATATTTCCATGGGCACCATCCTCCATATCTCCATTCTTGTGGTTAAGGCCAGCCTTGTAAGGGCATTATCTTGGCCATTGTCCAGTTGAGGTATCCTCTTCAACTTACCTCTCTAAAATTCTTTAGTATTGACCTCACTCTCTCCAAATATTTAGCCATCCTGTCATCCTTCACTTCCTTTGCTCCCAAGACCCGAATTACGACCAATTTGGAGTCACTGTGAACTAGGAGTCGATTGATGTTCAAGGCTTGAGCCAAGAAGAGGCCTGCTATGAGAGATTCATATTCAGACTCATTATTATAGGCTTTAAAGTTGAACCTTAACGCATATTCAACATCTGTTCTATTTAGTGCCGATACTATCAGGCCTGCACCACTTCCACTCTTGTAAGAGGACCCATCGATGAAGAGGCTCCACATTATACAATTCTCAGATAAATTACCTTTTACCAGGGCTCCATTTTTGAATATATATTGTTCCTCTTCATTATCAGATACTTTCCTCCTCACTGAATTTGTCTCCACCTTGTCCGGGGGAGAGTTTACACTTTTTCCTTGCTCACACCCAGTAGTCTCAAAATTTTCATTGTCGGCCTCGTACCAGGTGAAATCGACCACTAAGTCTGCTAACGTTTTCCCTTTGATGGACACTCTAGGCTGATAGATGATATCAAACTCTCCAATCTCTATTGCCCAAGCCATTAGTCTCCCCGACTTCCCAAGCTTGTAGATGACCTGCCAAAGTGGAGATTTCATTAAGACGACCATTATATGGGCCTGGAAGTACGGGTTCATCTTCCTTGAAGCATGAATAAGGGCATTGGCTAATTTTTCCATCCTAAGATACCTCTATTCGGCCTCCTGGAGAGCCTTGCTATTAAAATATACTGACTTATGTACTCCATCCTCGTTTCTTACGATGGCAGCGCTAATAGCTGACTCTGAGACTGCTAGATATATATAAAGCTTTTCCCCTTGAATCGATCGTGAAAATAATAAGGGAGAGCCAAGGTAGGACTTCAATTCTTGGAAGGCCTTATCACATTCCTCATTCCATTCAAAATCTTTTCTAAGAACTTTAAAAAATATAAGACATTTGTCAGTGGCTCTCGACACAAACCTATTAAGTGCAACCACTCTCCCCGCCAGCCTCTAAACATCCTTGATCAAAGTTTGGGTCTTCATCTCCATCAAGGAATTGATCTTTGTGGAATTGGCCTTTATCTCCCTCTAATTTACAATGAAGCCCAAGAATTTTCTCGCTCCTATGCCGAACACGCACTTTGCGGGGTTAAGCTTCATCCCGTATCTATCCATCTTGTCAAAAGTTTGCCAGAGGTTGGCAACATGGGTGTCGGACTTGAGGCTTTTAGTAAACATATCATCAACATAGACTTCCATTGTCTTCCCAATTTGATCCTCAAACATCTTATTGACGAGCCTCTGATAGGTACCTCCAACATTCTTCAAACCAAAGGGCATGACCTTATAGCAGTAGTTCCTCTTGTTGATTATGAAAGCAGTCTTCTCCTCATCGTTCAGGTGCATGGATATCTAGTTATAGCCCGAGTAGGCATCCATGAAACTCAGGAGCTCATGGCCTATCGTGGCATCAACCATCTAGTTTATTCTAGGAAAAGGGAAGTTATCCTTTGGGCAAGCCTTATTCACATTAGTAAAGTCCACGCACATTTTCCACTTCCCATTAGCTGTGAGAATGATAATTGTTGGCTATCTAATCGGGATATACCACCTCTCTATTGAAGTATGCATTTTCTAATTTCTTTACTTTTTCCCGTATGACCTCATATTTCTCCCGAGAATAGATTATTCTCTTTTATCGCATCGACATAGCATCATCGGTCACATTCAATTTATCATAAAAAGTTCAGGATCTATGCTCGGTGTATCCTCATGACTCCAAGCGAAGATACTTTGCCTCTCTCTCAAGAGTTTGACCAACTTTTCCTTGATATCTCCTCTCAGGGATTTGTCGACCCCGACGATTTTTTCCAGCTCATCCTCATTGAGGACGATGGATTCTACCTCTTTCGTAGCCTCCCCTTTCTTCAGTTTGGTCTCATCCCTGGGATCCAGGGTATCAATATTGTAGGTCATAGTTTCTCTCTTATGAGCTTCCCTCTCCTCAACTGAATTAAAGTAGTATTCACATGCTGACACTTGATCACCTTGGACTTCCCCTCAATAATTTTACCATTAGATGTACGATGGATGGTACGACCTCAAACTCTTTAAGGGATACTTTTACCATGATGATTTTATAAGCCGGGTATACACTTTCATCCATCATAAAGAAATTGACCTTCTTTGTTAGCCTCTTAGGCCAAATATTTCCCATTATGACATCCATTTCATACATTCCCAATGGGTGCACTTTCTCGCTACTGAACCCTATCACAGGATGATGATAAGGGATGAGCCTCTTCTTACTGAATCCCAAACCTTAGAAAAATGGCCAGAACATAACATCAATCGAACTTCCCCCATCAACTAATATCCTTGGTACGTCATACCCATGCACTCTAGTTGTAATTACCAAAGGGTCATCCTGAGGAGCTAGGATTCCCTTGAGGTTAAGTCTTAAAAAACCCACAATTAAGGTATCCATATCTACCTTCTTTATCTTCTATGACTTTGTACTTACTTCGGCAGAGTTAATAGATTCAACCTTAGAAAGGGATTTAGCCTCGACCATATGCACCTTACGATCAACAATTTCTGCACCACCCCCTGCTAGGCCTCCACAGATCATCTTCACACCGAACGAGATCATATGGAGTTGACCTTTTGGATCATCATCCTTTGGTGATAGGTCTGGGTCATCATCATCTGAGGCATTATCCTTTTTCGTTGGGACATCTTCCCTGCACTTATCGACGCTTCTTCTTCTGGGTTCATTTCATCCTCTCTTTGGTCCATTGCTGCTCACATACTTCCTTAGCTTCCCAGACCTAATCATCTTCTCAACCTCATCTTTCAGAGAAAAACACTTGTCAATTAAGTGCCTGTGATCTTGGTGAAATTCACACCATAAGCTTTTATTCCTTTTGTGAAGGGGAGCTTTCAGTTTTTCAGGCCATCTTAGGGATCGATCATTCTTGATCTCATTCAAAATGTGCTCTCAGCTGACCATGAGAGGAGTATACTCGATAAACTTATAATCATTAAATATATTATTTCCATCTTCATTATTCTTCTGGAACTTTATCCCACGATAGTCCCCTTCTCATCCTCATACTTATCTTCCATAGCTTCCTCGACATTCATGACCTTGTTGACCCTTGCCAACAGCTCGGCCATAGACTTTGTTGGGTCCTTAGCAAGCTTCTAACGTAATTTCCCTTTCTGCATGCCTCCCATTAACGCTGTCATCATAAGGATTTCCTTATAATCCTCCACTTCCAACTTCTTTTTATTAAATATCGCGATGTACTCCTTGAGACTCTCATTCTTCCCTTCCTTAACGTATAACACATGAGTAGTCTTTTTTCGGGGTCTTACCCCAAAGCAGAAGTTGTGGATGAATCGTTCTGCGAGTTGCTTGAAATTTTTAATGGAGTTCTTTGGGAGTAAGGTGAAACATATATGGGCAGCTCCAGTCAAAGTCCTTGAGAATACATGGCATTTCATCTCATCAGAGACGGAGTAGATGTCTACAACCGACTGGTACATCTCTACATGGTTCACAGGATTGGTTTTCCTATCATAATTTGGAGTAACCACCAGTGGCTTGAATTTGGTAGGGGTTGGGAAGTTGACTATTTTTTCCATAAAGGGAGAAAATTCTGAGAATCCCCTCTATAAGGGGTCACGACACTTAAGGATGTCTTCAATCTTGTTTTCTATCTTTCAATTGAGTCATTCCAAGGCCTCTCGGTGGCTTCAACAACGTTGGCTTGGACAATGTTATCCCCTGCTACCTCAACCAACTAAAATGAGGGTTCCTCTACTGTTGACATGCGTTAGCTATATACCTCTCACTGTCCCTCCTCTCGGGCACACGGGGGTCAGATGTCTGCCCCACTCTCCCGAGACAACATTGCTCCTTTACCTGAACAACCTTTCTCTCAAATCACCAACTGGGCCAAGCCTTTCAAAGTCCGACCCTCTACTTAATTGGTAAAAAATTTAACTCCTTAATCGGGCATCAGGACTTGGCGTCCTATCATGACCTCGGTTTCCTTGGATGGGGTGTACCGTATTCACAGATGCTTTGTATGGCTCCCAGCAATTAATCTGAATATCTTCAGCCTCATAATCATCATAATAATCCTCTGGACAGGGTTGGCCTTACCTCCCCAGGCGTAAATACCTAGGGTCAGCAACGTCCTTTCGCCATTGAAGAGGAGGTATATCCTTACGAGGTGCCTGGGGTGGTCCCCTCGCCCCCTGATGATGTTCCCCAGCTACTAAAGTAATCATCTTCGATAGGTCTCCCGCTGGCTTGATTACAACGTTTTGGATGAAGGCAACCAACTGCTCTTGTATTGACTGTTGGCTTATCGCCAAGGATTTCAATGCTTCCACCACTTCATCCATTTCTTACTGAGGGATCTAAGTTATTTCATAGTGTTCATCATGTGTCTTCTTCAACCTCTTCTTTTCTTCTTCTGTATCAATGCATCTTGACATCAATCATCCCACAGTCCTAAAGTAAAGGTTTCCTTAATTGGAAAAGTACTATTTTATATCTTTCAATTCCATCTTACCTTCCCCAGACTCGAACTGCTTTCTGATCTCGCCCCTCCAATTCGAATCATCTTCCATCGGTAAGATCGATTACACAATCGAGGGACCTATTCTCAATTATATCACCATTGTAATTGTGTCAGTTTTCATAGCCAGTTTATGAGCAATGGTAGCATAGGCATCATCATGTCTATTCATCGCTATGGAATGTCTTCTTATCTTCACCCAATGGAAGTGGTTGATAAGTCATTGGATGATCGTTTTATAAGGTGCCAGGTTGAGGTGCTTCAACGCATATTCCTCGTTCACTTACTGAACCACCAAGTTCGAATTACCTTTTATGCATAGAGAATGGATACCCCTTCGAAAGGGCCTCTAGCAACCCCAGTACCAATGCTTTATACTCTTCTTCATTTTTGGAGCAAGGAGAATCTAACTTGTAGGAAAGGCAAAATTCTTCCCTCCCTTTACAAAGGATAACCCCTGCTCCTCCCTTCTTTTTTTCTAAGGAACCATCGACTTGCATCATCCATTCTTCAAGGTTAGCATCAAGAAAATTGGCCTGTAAATCATCCCCTAAAATGCTCTCTCAGGGTAGCTCAAATACCCTAGATGAAAAAATCACCAGTAGGTCTGCATACACTTGACTTTTGATTGCGCGAGGGACCACACATTTTAAGTCCTATTCTTAAAGGATGAGGAACCACCTAGTTGCTCTTCTAATCAAAATAGTTCTCGCTAATAAAAACTTAATTAGGTCAAATCTTGTCACAATGTGAATTATGAAAGATAACATATATTGTCTAAGTTTTTATTCTATAAATACTAAGGCTAAATAATGTCTTTCTATACTATTATACCTTGCCTCTGGTCCATTCATGATCCTGCTCAAGTAGTAGACTGGACTTTCTTGCCCATCGATTTCCTACGCCAAGAGAGATCTAACGGACCTGGTAGTAGATGTGAGGTAGAGTTGCAATGGTATCCCTGCCCTGGGAGGAATCATCGTTTGTGGAGAAGTGAGCAGCTTCTTCAACTAGGTTAAAGATTCATGGTGAACTTCCTCCCATTTAAAATTTGTTCCCTTTCGCAGTAGCTGCATTAGTGTATGAGTTATTTCGTTTAACCCTGGCAAAAATATCCTAAGGTAGGAGACTTTATCGAGGAAACTCTTGAGCTCCTTTGTTGTTCTTGGACATGGAATCTCGATAATCGCTCGTTGATTGTCCTAGTCCATCTTCACTCCTTGCCAATATACCACAAAACCTAAGAACTTTTCACTTGTAAACTCGAAAGTACACTTTAGCGGGTTCATCTTTAGTTTTTACTTTTTGAACCAGATGAACACCTTTCTCAGATCATCCAGATGGGACTCCTTAATTTTTGACTTGATGAGCATATCATCCATATGAAATTCCAAAAACTTATGAAAGAAGTCATGGAAAATGTCCATCTTCGTCCTTTGATATGTTGCCCTAGCATTCTTTAACCCAAAAATCTTCACATTGTACATGAAGTTGCCTAACGGGGTTTTGAACACCATTTTATTTGCATCAGCTAGGTCCATCTTGATCTGGTTGTACCCCATATACCCATCGACAAAGTGGTACATCTTATTCCCGGTAGTTACATTAATAAAGCTGTCAATAGAGGGTAGAGAAAACTCATTCTTCATGCAATCTCTGTTTAAATCCCTGAAGTCTACCCAGATCCTTATTTGATTCTTGTCCTTCTTTCCCACTGGGACGATGCTTGACAACTAAAGTGGGTGTTGTATCGACTTGATGAACCTCGCTGCTAGCAAACGTTCCACCTTTACTTTGATTTTTAGATCCATCTTGGTCTTGTAAGTCCTTATCGCCTACTTCACCGATATGGCTGAAAGCATAACATTAAGTTTATGGTCAGCTAATTCTTCATCTAGCCCCTCCATTTCTATGTACTTCCATGCAAAAACATCTTTGTACTCCCGAATTAGCTCAATCAGGGACTTTTTTTCTCTTTGCTTAGGTCTTTTGAAATGAATATGGGCCTTGGGTTTTCTCATTCTTCGGCTAAGTCCAGTTATTTTAGTTCCTGCACTTGTGGCTTCGGTCGATTCATCATGCATTCTGGATCTTCTCCCACTTTTTCCACAAAATCTTCTATATAAAATTTATCAATGACCATACATTGGCCCTGTTGGTCTACTAAGAAACATTTATGTACCGGGTTAGCCTCTTAGTCAACTTCTAGAACAACTCCTTCGATCGCCTACTCATATGTTCAGAGGAGATAAATCACCCTCCCATCCTTTGTGATCTTCTTCTTGCACTGCCTAATAGCTATCACAACTGCCTTTCTTTTCCTTTACCTCAAAGCTTCTACCAGTCTATTTCCTGAAAACCTACTCAGCACCCTTTATCACCAGGCTTCGTGCTCCATCGGGTCAATCTTAGGCCTTATTCTATCTCTGAGTTGCTTCAAGATATTATGAGGTTTGGGACCAACATAATAAACCTCCTCAGCTACTTCTCTTCTTCTTGCCCCCTCACTGCTCTAGCTATTCAAACGTCCCATTCATCCTCTAATAAAGGGAACTCTTGCTCCCTCAATTCTTCTCGTTAGAACCCTAGCATCTTCCTCGAGCTTTGTGTAAAAAGTTGCAGCCACTAGGTGAGCTTCTTCGGTGACAAAGGGTTTCTTTGTTGCACGTATAATTATTTTAGTCCCCTTTACATTTACCTTCGCACATTAGTGATATGTCTAAGGGACTAAGCCATCATTGTGCATCCACACCCATCCTATTAAAAGGTGGTAAGAAGTATCACTCTCAATCACTTGGAATTTAATGTGTGAAGTGAGGTTCCCCATCACAATTATAACATTTACATATCCAATTGACTCGGATGATTGGTTATCATTATCAGAAATTACCAAAGGCATTGGTATCAACCTTGCCTCAGGAGTGTTAGATGCATGGAAGGAACTGATGGGAATGATGTTTATCGATGCTCCCCCATCCATCAACGCCCTTGCAAAACTCACACCGTTAATAATAGCAGTTATATATAAGGGCTGTTATGTGGGAACCTTACAGCCCTATTAGAGTCACTAAAAGTTACCTCAAATAAAAATTTCTTCACCAATCTGGCCATGGGCCCTTTCAACCTTGGCGATGGCACTGCATTCTTTTGTGCAATGACCTGGATCACTTGCATTATATCTAACCAACTCTCCATTCGCATCCCCACTTAGTCGAAGAACCATGAGAACTTGGGCGACTGAGATACCACCTGGTACTCCTGCCCCTGTTCTATCTCTTCACATTTCATATTGTACACATCTTCTACATCCCTGTAACTAGCTTCATCGTAAGCTATCACTACATTGGCTACTCCCCTGGTGTAATCCTCCAACGCTTCCTTAAACTCTTCCCGTTCGATCTCCAGATCCCTCGCCTCCCATTCAATCTATTAATCATAAGCAACTATCAAATTAGCCCCATGTGGTGGAAGGGGTTGTTATTCTCTTGAGGGATCTGCAGAGTCCCCATCTTCATGTGTTTGCTTATTATCTTCTTTAATGTGAAGCAGGTTATCGTTGGATGACCCACCTTTCGATAGATCCAAAAATACTTGGGATCATCCCTTATCTCTACATATGTAACTACGGTCGGAATACACTTGGGTTCATATACTGTCCCCCTTTGGACCATGGTATTATAACAACTAACAACCTCTTTAACAGTGCAAGGAAATGATGGTGGATCTTCTTTGTCTCTATCGAACTTTCTCTTATTGTCCTTCTTTGGTTGCTTTGATCCCTTTCCTCCATCGGTGTACCCCACTTATGGGGGCTGGCCCCCTGCCACAATAGGTTATATTTCCTGTCTGAATATCAGAGGCACCACGACAGGACTTGGCCAAACGACCAACAATATATTCCTCGCTGCCTTCAGAAATGCCGCGAACATTCCTTCTCACGTTTTATTGATAAAGTGGAAAATGTACTCTGGGAACAAACATTTAGCACAAATTTGAAGCAGTTTGGACTCCTTTGCCTCTTCTATTACATCGAGAGACCTTTCTCTAAACATTCGAAGGGACGCTACCACTTCCTCCCATGGCCATTGCTTCTTCCCGCCTAGTTGGGTCAGCGTAAACCCATCTTTTGCTAGAAAAAACTTCTGGAAAAATAGCATGTACATTTCCTCCCACATTGAGACACTTTTAGGTGCCAAGCAAAAGTACCTAGCGTAAGCCTTATCGATCAGGAATTTGGAAAACTTCCTCAACCTTAGTTTCTTATTGTTGCAATGATCACCCAGATGCTCAATGAAGCACTTAATATGTTCCTTCAGGTTTCCTCCCTTTCCTATGTACTTATTAAATATGGGAGGAATGTAGTCCTTTGGGTAAGGTTCATCGTTGTATTCCTAAGGGTAAGGAGTTATAAAATCGTCACACACTGATGGAACCTCGATAGCTGACTGCGAGGAAGTTGCTATAATCTTCAACATCTCCTTTTATATCTCCTCCCTTATTTCTTTTAAGGAAGATGCAGGTGTTTTCTCGACCATTGGAGCAATGTCCTGAGCGACCATAGGTGGGATACCCGTCACACCTAGCGTACTTATCATACGTGGAATGCCTGCCATGCCTGCCATGCCTGGGATACCCACCGCTGGGATAGAGGTGGCTAATATGTTCGTGGGGACAACTCCCATTAGAGCTGAACTCGATAGGGCTATTGGAGCCGACATTGGTGTCATGGAGGAGATGGGTTCAAATCCTCCTAACACCGTTACAGCTACACGAGTCTATAAGAACTCAAGAAATTTTCCCATGAGAAGGGACATTTGTGCTTGTCCTATCCCGACACTAGTGGAAGCTTGTGTCACTGCTGGGATTCTTATTACCGTTTGAACTAAGGGTACCTACACCCGAGGAACCCCATCCCTGGTAGCCTTAAGTTCCCTCGCAGCTTGTTCTTTGTTATGATGAATACCGTTAAAATCTATGGTACGATTAACGTTATCTTGCGCCATACTTTTAAAAGAATACCTCCCCAGTAGAGTCGCCAAATGTAAGAGGTTAGTCCCCTTGTAGCTTGGGAGTATGGTAATACTAGTTGAGGTGTAACCCTTATAGGTATAGTGATAAATAATAATCGAAGACCTCTTCAACAAATACAAGTGGAGACATAATATTATATATGATCAACTCTAAAATTGAACTCAGAAGTCACTCGTGTATAACTCAAACAATAGTAAAAGAAAACTCAGAGGTAACTCATTCGACATGGAGAGATAAGTAAGAACCCTAGACACACCTTGGAAGGCATCCAAGACACCAACAACCTCTGAAAGATCGCTATTATTAGCTTCACAATAAATGACAATGGTGGGTGAGTAAGAACTCTGGCTTGTAATAACTTCTCTCTGATATATTCTCTCTCTAGCAAATAATATCTAGAAAGAACTCTCTCATCTCACAAGTGGTTGAGGCCTATAAATAGCCCCACATACCTTCCTTAGATGTCTCAATCTCTCTGCACGTGAAAGATCTCCCTATCACACTTTATGTCACAAACATTAAATGCATAATGGGCCCACCTTTCCTACATCATAAACATTAAATGCTAAGACATGTCTTTTGCCTAACCGTTCTGCGTCAGAATACTGTCACCATAAAGGTGGCTCACCAAACCGTCTAACAACCCCAATACCACAGTGGTTTAATCGAGTTTGGATTGGATGGTGACTAGATGGCTAGTGACATCACCTAAAGTAAATGTGACATTTGGTAGTGGAATGTTTAGCTCAAGGCTCAATAAATGATGGACCTCAAGGCTACTCCGCACAAGCTTCCATAGTGACAATTCACTCGGTGTTTTACTAGGTGTATCTAAGATGGTCAGGGTAGGCCCTAACGCTGCCTCACTTCTCAATCCTCCAAACCAAGTCCCTATGAAGTTCCCATGGAGAGGTCATTCGATAGAGCATGTAAGCTCTCCCAGGCCCTTTCAGGCCTGGTCTCTTGTGAGTACCATTTGACCTCACATTGAATACTACAATCATTACAACATTACAATCAATGTTATTGAGTAAAATTTAACTAAATAAGAGAAAGAAAATAAAGGATGAGCTCTCTCGGCCAATCTCCTCGCTGGGCTTCCACGCTGAAATATCTCATTGCCTTCATACTGCCTCCTTCACTTGAGTTTATTCTATTAACTGGGGAGTCTTTCTCTAATTCATAGATTATCTTCAAACCCCCACCCCCCCCCCCCCCCCACCCCAACCCACACACAATTTAATAAAAGAATCTTTTGGTCTTTTAATTGATGCCTACCCGAGTTCTCAATAAATCTATGTATCATAATGGAACCTAGGTGAGCAAGACGGTTACGCCAAAACATAAACGTATTATTATCATGAAATTATAGTCCATATATGATTCTATAACTCTTACATTTATGTGATATAATCCATAAGATAAATTCGTAAATTTCTCAAGTACTTTCCTCGGGCTTGAGATATTTGCAATAATTGGAAGATGCTCCATATTGTGTTCATTTGTAGTCTCAATGCGGTACTCATTTTGGCAGATTTATTCTCTATATGATTGAATACAAAGCATCATAAATATGTGATATTGTACCACATTGTAATAATATGGTTTCTCTTCCAAAGGCCTTTATCATCTCTTCAGAACCTAATATTGTGTTAACATTAGATTCAGTTAATGTTAATTTTGAAAAGTACTTTCTATCTATATGAGGATAGTGATGCTGGGGTCTACGAATATACTATACGGGTGAGGCATAACCCACTCCAATGAAAACTATCTTCAAAGAAATAATATTTCACGAACAAAGAGAATACCAAAAACTAACTTTCCCATACATTAAAGAGCTTTTTATTTATAATAAAAAGGAAATAATAATTGAATAAAACTTTTCAATAACAACAAAAGGAATGAAGCCACTTGAGAATGATTATTCTCTGAGAGTGGAGAGATAAGCACTTCAAATAACTGGGAGAGAGCAGAGAGAGAATACTTGTGAAAATTCGTGCAACATAACAGTGCTTTTTATATTCTAGTTGAAAGCTGTGCACCTAGTAATCGATTTATAATAAAACTTTATGGCTAATGTGTCATGTGTCAGCCAATGGAATATTCCTTAAAGTATTTTGTCCTTATCTTTATTTGGTAATTTTTATACACAATATGTTCATTGTTGTGATACCTGGCGTGGTAGTGGACAAAAAGGTGATCTTATCGGCACTGTTTTCAAAAAGCCTCTATTTTGGGTGTAGAGAAAATTTCTTATCGAGTTAGTTTTAAAACTTGCGAGTGGAAATATTAAAATGACTTGCGAGCAGGCGAGTGACTTCTTGTTGTTTTATAAAAGTGTGGTGTGAGTGGGCGCGAGTGATTTCTTGGGTCCCTCTCCTCGATATCCTCTATTTCCAAAGATGTTGAAGTGGTTGAGATTTAGATTTCTCAACAAGACTTACCTCACGACCTCCAAACCAAATCTCTCTCAAGAGGTCCCAATTGGCCATCTGTTCGAGCCATGCTTTCTCGACTAAGGCTTTTTCCTAAGTAAACCTATTAAAGACAACAAAACTGAGCTTTAGATGTTTTGTTGCATAACACATTCTTAACTAATGACCTTTAATGGAACATCAATAACCCATATCATATTATTGTTTTTCCACACCTTCTCCCCTTTCTTGATTTGGCTAAATATCATTCCAATTCTTGTGGTATGGTGCATTTTTAATATTTTTATGACCAGAATTAAGATGCTTAAAACCTTTGGGGTTATAATATCTTTGTGTTGTCCATAAAAAATATTAAGCATGAGGTGTGACCATTCATAACGAGATTTTAGGAAGATAATGGTCCTCTGATGGTCGTTACTCTCTCTATCTGACTAGTCCAAAGGAGTTGCGGGTCCTAGATACTGAGATATTAACTTTCTAATCCTTCGTGGATATGATGGCGTAGAAATATCATGGATTCAACATGGTCTTGCAGGGTCGCAATATTTTCTGCTTTAACAGTATCCCCCAAATTCATGTAATCAAGACGAATTTCAAAATCTATAATTCAAGGAAGAGAGTTATTTTCAGATACGTCCAATGCAGTAAAATCAAGTTTTATAAGATTCAATATATCAATAAACTATATGTGATACGAAAGTAACAAGAGTTAATTAGAAATAATTGTCACACCCCGCTTAATTCTAGCGTCGGTGGCCACCAAAACTAAGCCGAATGCGAATAAATAAAATACCATTTTTAGCATGTGATAAATATGAGACATTTAAAAAAATCAATCCACGAGATTAATAATTTAATCAATACCAAATGATAATAACCAACTATGTGATAAAAGATCCATCACCATGCTAAACTCCAAATAATAAACTAATCTCTAATAATATAAAACTGAATAAACTCCAACTTAGTCCATAATGAAACATCTGAAGAAAACCCAAACAACTTTAGAACCGAATGGCCCAATTAAAACCATAAACTGTGTCTCAAAGTAAATACGAAGGGATGGAAACTAAACTAAACTAAACTACTAAGTAGTAATATAAATAAACTCCAGTTGCACCTCCAAGCGATAATATCCCAATAATATCATATGCAGCTTCTCCAGACTTTTTTTGAAAAAGTTAGTCAATGCACGAGGTCAGAGCCCCGAGCATGAATACACTCTACTCCCCTCAAATATGGTCCGTGAACCCAAACAATAACATTATACATGATAAATATCACAATACATATTTTAAATAAATGAGATAATTAAATGTGATTAATATAAATCACTAACCACCCTCAGAAATTGCCATTCCAAAAAGAACACCAATATGATTTTAAATCGCCAAGTCCCACGATGTTAATTTAATTAAATTCCCAATTAATCATTTCTCCTCAATTTTTATCTTAATTATAGCAATCCTCCCTCCACGGGTGGTACTCCACAAAAGTTTTAGACTTTCCCTTGTCAAATAGCCTCTGATCTATTTAAACTGTCGATCCCGCTCCATGACAAGGTTACACACATGACATGACATAAATCGCCCGCTGATCCTTTTAAACTGTCGATCCCTGACACATTATGTCGGCAAAAATTTTAATACATGTTTTTATCTTAGGCATTAATTCTCATTTTCACAATTTATAAATTACTACTAAACCAAAATGGTCAAATTGTCACCTTTCAGTCGACCACCCTTGTCACGATCATTGACCGTGACAACAAACATGCATTTTGTGTCACGGTCATTGACCGTGACAAGGCCGTGACAAATTATTATCACGGTCAATGACCGTGACAATTCTTTAAATAATTGTCACGGTCAAGGACCTTGACATGACCGTGACAATGTCGTTAGTAAAATAAATCCTAGGTTTTTTTTCCACTGATTTTTGGTTTTCCCTCTCCCTCTCTCTCTCTAAGCGATTTCAGCTCTCTCTCTCTCTAAGGTATGTTTTTTTCCTCTCTTTCTCTTTCATTTCTATATGTGTGTGTATGTGTGTATATGTATGTGTATATGTGTGTGTATATATGTGTGTGGTGGTGTGTGGTGGGGGAGGGGGCATGGGGTGGTGGGGGTGGGGTGGTTTGTGTGTGTACATGTGTGTGTGCGTGTGCATGTGTGGTGGGGGTGTGGTGGTGGGAGTGAGGCAGGAGGTGGGGTGGGGGGAGGGGACAGGGGGTGGGGTGGTTGGGGTGGGGTGGGGGTGGTGTGGTGTGTGTGTGTGTGTGTGTGCAGGTGTGTGCGTGTGTGTGTGGCGGGGGGAGGGGGCAGGGAGTGGGGTGGGGGGTGTGGTGGTGTGTGTGTGCGTGTGTGTGTGGCGGGGGGAGGGGGTGGGGTGGGTGTGGGTGGGGGTGGTGGGGCAATCTAAACAATTGTATAGCATTAATTAATAAATTGTATAGCTTTAATTGTAATTTTAATTGTATAGTTTTAGATAAAAGTAAATTAATAATTAGTGCCCATTTCATATGAAAGTAGGATTGCCCCTCATTGTAAATTAGTAAATTAATAATTGTATACTTTAATTGTTAGATTAATTGATGAAATTAATTAATTGAGTAGATGAATTAGAAGGAGTACGGGATACACATTTGTTGTTGACATTGCTGTTGAATTATTTTGTTTAGTAAATGTTGGGTTAGTTAGTTTTAAAAAAAAGTGGCATGACCACTGGATTATTGTCCATATGGGGGTGGGATTTTTTAACTTTTATTTAAAATCACTTTGTATATTGAACAATATATATATAGTATGTGCGTGTGTGTGTGGCGGGGGGAGGGGGCAGGGGGTGGGGTGGTGGTGGTGGGGGTGTGGTGTGTGTGTGTGTGGTGGGGAAATCTAAACAATTGTATAGCTTCAATTAATAAATTGTATAACTTTAATTGTAATTTTAATTGTATAGTTTTATATAAAAGTAAATTAATAATTAGAACCCATTTCACATGAAAGTAGGATTGTCCCTCATTGTAAATTAGTAAATTAATAATTGTATAATTTAATTGTTAGTTTAATTGATAAAATGAATTAATTAAGTAGATGAATTAGAAGGAGTACGGGATACACATTGGTTGTTGACATTGCTGTTGGATTATTTGTTTAGTAAATGTTTGATTGATTAGTTTTAAAAGTGGCCTGACCACTGGATTATTGTCCATATGAGGGTGGGATTTTTTAACTTTTTTTAAAATTACTTTGTATATCGAACAATATATATATAGTATGTGCGTGTGTGTGTGGCGGGGGTAGGGGTAGGGGTGGGGTGGGGTGGTGGTGGTGGGTGTGGGGTGTGTGTGTGTGTGTGTGTGTGTGTGGTGGGGCAATCTAAACAATTGTATAGCTTTAATTAATAAATTGTATAGCTTTAATTGTAATTTTAATTGTATAGTTTTAGATGAAAGTAAATTAATAATTAGTGCCCATTTCAGATGAAAGTAGGATTGCCCCTCATTATAAATTTGTAAATTAATAATTGTATACTTTAATTGTTAGTTTAATTGATGAAATGAATTAATTGAGTAGATGAATTAGAACGAGTACGGGATACACATTTGTTGTTAACATTTCTGTTGGATTATTTTGTTTAGTAAATGTTGGGTTGGTTAGTTTTAAAAGTGGCCTGACCACTGGATTATTGCCCATATGGGGGTGGGATTTTTCAACTTTTTTTAAAATTACTTTGTATATCGAACAATATATATATATATATATATATATATATATATATATAGTATGTGCGTGTGTGTGTGGCGGGAGGAGGGGGCAGGGGGTGGGGTGGTGGTGGTGGTGGTGTGGTGTGTGTGTGTGTGTGTGGGGTGGGGCAATCTAAACAATTGTATTATTTTAATTAATTAATTGTATAGCTTTAATTGTAATTTTAATTGTATAGTTTTAGATGAAAGTAAATTAATAATTAGTGCCCATTTCATATAAAAGTCGGATTGCCCCTCATTGTAAATTAGTAAATTAATAATTTTATACTTTAATTGTTAGTTTAATTTATGAAATGAATTAATTGAGTAGATGAATTAGAAGGAGTACGGGATACACATTTGTTGTTGACATTGCTGTAGGATTATTTTGTTTAGTAAATGTTGGGTTGGTTAGTTTTAAAAGTGGCCTGACCACTGAATTATTGTCCATATGGGGGTGGGATTTTAAAAAAAAAATAAAATTACTTTGTATATCGAACAATATATATATAGTATGTGCATGTGTGTGGTGGGGGGAGGGGGGCAGGGGTGGGGTGGTGGTGGTGGGGGTGTGTGGTGGGGCAATCTACACAATTTTATAGCTTTAATTAATAAATTGTATAGCTTTAATTGTAATTTTAATTGTATAGTTTTAGATAAAAGTAAATTAATAATTAGTGCCCATTTCATAAAAAAAGTAGGATTTCCCCTCATTGTACGTGTGTGTGGTGGGGGAGAGGGTGTATGAAAATAAATTAATAATTAGTGCTCATTTTTATTTGTAGTAATTGTACATATTTGCATGTCTTCTTCTAATTTGTTTTTATCTGTACTAATTACATTTTTTTATAGCAAATGTTTCCTTTAGGTATTAAGGCGATGATAATGATGCTGGTTATGATGATATCGTCTGGGCTCGGTGGTAGCGGAGGCGACGAGGGCTCCTCGGCCCCTAGGCTCCCCAAATATGGAAAATTTGGGATTACCATCGAGAACAAGTCGGAGCTATATGCGAGAACCCTTGAGCTGCTAAAGACGGTCATCGGCCTGGGGTTTATGAGTTGGAAGGAGGTGCCACATGAGCTCAAGCTAGCTGTTTAGGCGACACTACAGGTAATATATTTATATTTATATGAATATTTCAATTTCAATTTCATTTTATATTTATATTTATATTTATATTTATTAGCAACTAACATTGTATTTGTTGGACAGGAACAATTCAACTTGGATCCAAAGCTACGCGATTCCGTCTTGGAGAAGTTGAGGGACAACACAAGACGTGGAAGAAAAATATGCGGACACGTTACTTTGGGAAAACACGAGAGTCCATTATCCAATGGAGTGAATCCGTCCCGTCGAAGGAGCCGATCTCATTGGCACAATGGTAAAAGTTCATTGACAATGAGATCAGGAAGCGACAATTGGCATCTCGCCAATCGAGGAGGGAAAATCGGGCAAAAAAGACGGACGTGCACTACTCCGGCCGGACGTCTTACGCCGAGGTGGAGCATAGGATGAAGGTAAGATTTAATTTTTCTATAACTACAGAAATATATTATTCTGCATTATTTTACTTTGCGGGGCCGATACTAATTTTACTTTATTTTATTTCAGGGGGTAAGGAGTGGCACTGGGGGTAAGCCACATAGGCTCGATACTTATGTGTCTCTTCGGATGAAGAAGGGGAAGGACAAGGAGGCGCCCCCGAGCGTCGCAGCCACGATTGTAAGTAATCCGACAGTTTACTTTTTGTTAATTACGTTATAATTTTTTAGTTTACTTATTTTAATAATCATGTGCTTTTTGTCGTTTCAGGCAAAGCTTAAGGAAGTGCATGAGTCGCAATCTAATGCCGACAAGGCATCTTTGTCCACAGACGCACTCAGCCAAGTGCTTGGCTCTGATCGCAAGGGGAGGACAAGGGGGTGAGCTCACGGGAGGCCAAATATAGGATCATCGGATTGGAGACGAGCGACACCGGGTTGGCTCGAACGATGGATTGAAATGACACGAAGCTGTCCCATTTGGAGGTGACGGTCCAAGATATGTACTCATTCATGAAGCGTACATTGGGTGGAGACCGTAAGGGTAAAGGGAGGGAGAAGGCGGTGGAGGAGGAGGTGCGGGAGGACGAGGCACAAGATGACGAGGATGTGAACCTCGCTGCTTAATCACCGACACGTGCGTACTTCGTTGATCCACTTCCCTATTTGGCGCCCTTCAATAGACCGATGTCGACACTTGATTGGCCGAGCATGTTCATATTGGACGTATTTAATGGCCAGCGGATAGGGCGGGGGTTGAGGGACCCGAATATCGTTTCATAAACGTGAGCTTCAAGAGATCGAGTCCAAAGTTCTCGTCACGCATGTGAGACCCGGGAAGGAGAACTCCCTATTGTGGTTGTGCGAACAATGCAGCACGATGTATATTAGTGGGTGTGTCAATTCGTATATCGTGTGGCCTACTCACCTCCTTACATTTATCCCACACATGTAGTGACGTTATTTTTAAGTTGGTACATTTGAATTATATTATGGATTGTATCGTCATGCATATTGTTTCTATTTTGAATATATATTTTCATTATCTTTAGTTTATTTGGATATATGATGTTGCTATAACAGGTACAAATATACTGCTGGGCAGTGGCAGTGGCAGTGGCCATACTGCCCAGCAGATCTTTTTTAAATTCTACCCAGAATTATCGCGGTCAATGACCGTGATAATTTTTTTTTAAAAGGGTCAAGGCTTTGTCACGGTTATTAACCGTGACTAAACGTGTCACGGTCATGGCCCATGATACAACCGTGACAATTCTAACGAACTTGTCACGATCAATGACCGTGACACGTCCGTGACAAAAAAAGTTATCTTGCCCCGAATTATCACAGTCATTGACCTTGACAAGTTGAACTTGTCAAGATCAATGACCGTGACAATTAGGCAGATTTGGTGTAGTGTACCCCATCATTTTAATCGATGTGAGATCTTCAAAATACCCCTTAGTCCCATACCTAAGGGTCCCCATGCACTCATTCATCCTATCCTAAATATAAGATGAATCACCCATATAAAACACATCCTAGTCACATGCCTAGACTAACGTAAATACGATATAACATAAAAATCTTGCCCACCTCAAGATATAAAATCCCCACGAATTTACACTAACTAGTCCCATACCTAGAAAGCATTAATTTAATCAAGTCCTACCCACTTGCCCCTTACCTAGTAAGCATCCTAAAATAGGGTTGAGAAATATACTTGCCAAAAGCCCTTTATCCCCGCGATGGAAAATGCGAATAAAATAAATCAGACAAAACACAATTCATAAGAATATCATAGCACGTAATCATAAAAATCCCAATTCAATTTAATTCAATGAATAACACCGTCGTCGTTTTCAACATAACTAATTACGTTAAAAAATGTTAAATTTATTAACATGCAACAATATTCAATACGTCATAGTCGTTCTATTTTATAAGTCATTTATTTTTTTTTAAATGTGAGCGCGTTCCAATAACAAAAAAAATAACTCCCATGAAATTCTATATGAGAACCTAAATCCAAACCATAAAAATCCAAAAACCTAACCTACGCACCCAAAGGTTTCAAAGATTAAATCATATTTAAAATTTTCAGAAAAACAGTTCCAAAATTTAGTGCCCACTTTCTCTAATTAAGTTATTAATTGATTATAATCAAAAACACATGATTAAGGGTTTAGGCGACACTTAAAACGCATAATACTAAAGGAAAGTAATAGAGTATTCATATGTATATTATAGCGAACGGAGAGACGGAGTTACTATGAAAAAATCAGCTTGATCGGACGGTCGGATTTCAAAAAAATATTATTTTTATCCTTCTTAGCTCGGATCCTCTCGCTTTTTATATACAAAAAGTTATAATTTGCAAATTTTAATTCCGATTTAAATTCCACTTAAAAACTTATTTTTATATATAAAAAGCAACATATTTGATTACTAAGAATAATTAAATCCAATTTTTTTTTCTAATTTCTGAATTAATTAAATAATTAAATAATAAGAACACGGGGTGTTACATACTTCCCCACTGGCAAAGGAATTTCGTCCTTGAAATTAGAGGAAGCATAAACATCAAGCGTAAATCGCGAAACATAAAATAAGTCTCACATGCGCCTACTCGTTGAATGCCATAATTGAGTGCCCATACACCCAATCTTACTCACATCTATCACACGAACAACAAAATAATATATATATATATATATATATATATATATATATATATATATATATATATATATATATATAACTATGAAAGTAACGGCATACCACACACTCTCGCAAATCACCACTCGATTCTATTTCCAATAATCTTCGTAACACATAAATCCTCAAATCAAATCACATCGTTGCATCAATATAAGACATACCCAAAATTTATACTAATGATCTTCCAAATAATTAACCTATCCAAAATCAACTCTAAGGATCCTCACATCAAGCTTACTAATTCTAAACTCAATGCCTGCAACGTCCTTAACACAAAATTATATATCTCCAAGAAACACATCAAACACGTATACTAGACCCTCTACCTTACGGAGTACGAATAAATAAAAGGGATCAAAGATCGATAACGCGGAAGCTAAACGGACTCACAACCTATGAGACCTAAGACCATGCTCCGATATCATCTGTCACACCCCGCTTAATTCTCGCGTCGACCGTCACCAAAACTAAGCCGGATGTGAGTAAATAAAATACCATTCTTAGCACGTGACAAATATGAGACATTTAAAAAAAAATCAATCCATAAGATTAATAATTTAATCAATTCCAAATGATAATAACCAACTATACGATAAAAGATCCATTACCATGCAAAACTCCAAATCATAAACTAATCTCCAATAGTATAAAACAGAATAAACTCCAACTGAATCCATAATGAAATATCTGAATAAAACCCATACAACTTTAGAACCGAATGACCCAATCAAAATCATAAACTGTGTCTCAAAGTATATACGAAGGAATGTAAACTAAACTAAACTACTAAGCAGTAATATGAAATAAACTCTAGCTGCACCTCTAAATGATAATATCCTAATAATCCTATGCAGCTTCTCCAAAAATTTTCTAAAAAAGTCAGTCAACGCACGAGGTCAGAGTCCTGAGCATGAATACACACTAATCCCCTCAAATAGGGTCCGTGAACCCAGACAGTAGCATTATACATGGTAAATATGACAATAGAATATTTTAATTAAACGAGATAATTAAATATGATTAATATAAATCACTAACTACCCTAAAAAATTCTCATTCCAAAAAGAACACCAATATGATTTTAAATCCCCAAGTCCCACGATGTTAATTTAATTAAATTCCCAATTAATCATTTCTCCTCAATTTTTATCTTAATTATAGCGATCCTCCCGCCATGGGTGGTAATCCAATAAAGTTTTAAACTTTCCCTTATCAAATGGCCTCTGATCCGTTTAAATTGTTGACCCTGCCCCATAACAAGGTTTCATACACGACACGACATAAATCTCCCGCTGACCCGCTTAAACTGTCGGTCCCTGACACATTATGTTGCCACAAATTTTAATACCCATTTTTATCTTAGGCATTAATTCTCATTTTCTCAATTTCTCAATTTATAAATTACCCCACCCTTTTAATCGATGTGAGATCCTCAAAATACCCCTTAGTACCATACCAAAGGGTCCCCAAGTACACATGCATCCTATCCTACATATAGGATGAATCACCAATATAAAGCACATCCTAGTCACATGCCTAGGCTAATGAAAAGATGATATAACGTAAAAATCTACCCCACCCCGAGATACAAAATCCTCACGAATTTACACTAACTAGTCCCATACCTAGCAAGCATAAATTTAATAAAGGCCTACCCACTAGTCCCATACCTAGTAAGCATTCTAAAATAGGGTTGAGCAATATACTATCCAAAAGCCCCTCGTCCCCGCGATGGCAAACATGAATAAACACTAAACCAAATCTGCCGAATTGTCACGATCATTGACCTTGACAAGTCATTTTTTTGTCACGGACTTGTCACGATCATTGACCGTGACAAGTTAGTTAGAATTTCCACGGTCGTGTCACGATCCTTGACCGCGATATGTTTTGTCACGGTCAAGGACCGTGATAAGGCCGTGAAAATGTTAAAAAATTATCACGGTCATTGATCGTGACAATTCTGGGCAGCATTGAAAAAAAATCAGGGGGGCCGTTTGGCCACTGCCACTGCCCAACAGTATATTTGTACCTGTTATAGCAACGTTGTACCTGTTCAAGAATCATATATCCAAATAAAATAGAGATAATTCAAATATACATTCAAAATAGAGACAATATGCATCACGATATAATCCAAATATAATTCAAATGTACCAACTTAAAAACAATTCAATTCAAAAAATGTCACTACATATCTTGGGTAAGGTTAAATCCGAGGAGGTGGGTAGGCCACACTATATACGAATTGACTCACCCACTGATATACATCGTGTCGCATTATTCGCGCAACCACAACGGGGAGTTCTCTTTCCCGGGTATCACATGTGTGACGAGCACCTTGGACTTGATGTCTTGAAGCTCACGTCCATGAACTAGTCCACCCTGGACGATATTCGGGTCCCTCAGCCCCCGCCCTATCCGTTGTCCATAAAATATTTCCATTATAAACACGCTCGTCCAACCAAGTGTCGACATCGGTCGGTCGAAGGGAGCCAAATAGGAAAGTGGATCATCAAAGTCTACATGTGTCGGCGATGAAGCAGCGAGGTCCACATCCTCGTCATCCTGCACCTCGCCCTCCCGCACCTCCTCCTCCACCACCTTATCCTTACCTTTCCCCTTGAGTTTTCCTCCCAACGAACACTTCATGAATGAGAACATATCTTGGACCGTCGCCTCTAAACAGGACAGCTTCGCGTTATACGAGTCCACCGTTCGAGCCAACCCGGTGTCGCTCGTCTCCAATCCGGTGATCCTAGATTTGGCCACCCTCGAGCTCACCCCCCTTGTCCTCCCCTTGCGACCAGAGCCAAGCACTTGGCTGAGTGCGTCTGTGGACAAAGATGCCTTGTCGGCATCAGACTGCGACTCATGCACTTCTTTAAGCTTTGCCTGAAACGACAAAAAACACATGATTAGTAAAATAAGTAAATTAAAAAATTATAACGTAATTAACAAAAAAGTAAACTGTCGGATTAGTTACAATCATGGCCGCGATGCTCGGGTACACCTCCTTGTCCTTCCCCTTCTTCATTCGAAGAGCCACATAAGTATCGAGCCTATGTGGCCTACCCCCAGGGCCACTCCCTGTCCCCTGAAATAAAATAAAGTAAAATTAGTATCGGCCCCGCAAAGTAAAATAATGCAGAATAATATATTTTTGTAGTTATAGAAAAATTAAATTTTACCATCATCCTATGCTCCACCTCGGCGTAAGACGTCCGACCGGAGTAATGCACGTACGTCTTTTTTGCCCGGTTTTCCCTCTCCGATTGGCGAGATGCCAATTGTCGCTCCTCGATCTCATTGCCAATTATTGCTCCGTCTTTATAGTATGTTTCATTTAATTATGTCTTATTTATATTCAAATTCAATTTATAATAGAAATTTATATTTCCTCCATCTTCTCTAAAGGGTGAGTGGTCCTATCCCATTCAAGACCGCATTTTTTTGTAATATACTTAACAGCTCATGCACATTGTTACGATTTGAAAAAAATTCGACAGCATATCCCCGTAGTTCTCTAAGTACACAACGTAGATTGAAAAGTGTGAGTGTTATTTCAATTGATCAATTGAAATAACAGTCACACTTGTCAATCTAGTATGTACCCAGAGAACATTAGGATGCGACTGCAGAACTTACTCCAAAAGTAACAACTTTAAGACACTAAGAATACTATACAAAAATTATGCAGCCCCAAACTGTCCAACTGGGACAATTTGAGAGATCTCATTACAGGGGTAATGACCCTCGAATGGGTCTAAGGGTTATTGAATGCGTATGCATAAGAACTAGAAGGCTAGTATCTATGCGCACTATATGTAATTTCAAGTATGTTTCATTTAATTATCATACTATATATATATTGTTAGATATACAAAGTAATTTTCAAAAAAAGTTGAAAAATTCCACCCCCATATGGACAATAATCCAGTCGTCATGCCACTTTTAAAATTAACCAACCCAACATCGATCCACTATAATCCAACAGCAATGTCAACAACAAATGTGTATCCCGTACTCCTTCTAATTCATCTACTCAATTAATTATTTATATCAATTAAACTAATAATTAAAGTATACAATTATTAATTTTCTAATCTACAATGAGGGGAAATCCTACTTTCATAATTAATCATATATTAATTTACTAATTTACAATGAGGGGCAATCATATATTAATTTACTAAAAAAATTAATAACCAATCAATTCATTTACAAGGGACATTACACACAAACATGCACATTACACATAGATATACACACCCGCGCACATGAACACACACACCCGCGTACATACACACACACACACATGCATCCCCCCACCTCTACCCCACCACCCACCCACCCATCCCTGCTCCCTCCCCCCACCCTGCCCCACCCCCTTCCCCTACCCTGCCCCACCCCCTTCCCCCACCACACACACACCACTACACACACACGCACATACACCACACACACACACAAACAGCCCCTATCCCTCCCCCCTCCCTGCCCCCCTTCCCCTAACAAGCCCTACCCCCACCCACCACACACACGCACACACACACATACACACACATATAAATGGAAGAGAGAGAGATAGAGAAACTAACCTGAAAGTAGAGAGAGAGGGAGAGCAGCGTAGAGAGAGAGAGAGAGAGAAAAAAGGAGGGAAGAATTCGGTGAGAAAAAAAAGGAGGGGAAAGAGTTTTTTGATGTAACATTTGTCACGGATGTGTCACGGTCCTTGACCTTGACAATATCAAAAGGATCGTCACGGTTATTGACAGTGACAAGCCCGTGACAACTGATCTTGTCACGGTCATTGACCGTAACAGGTCTTTGTCACAAACTTGTCACGGTCAATGACCGTGATAAAAAACGCGTATTTTTTTGTCAGGATTTTTTACCGTGACAAGGCTAGCCACTGGAAGGGTGTCAATTTACCCATTTTGGTGTAGTGAAAATCAATCTCATAATACACAATTCATAAGAATATCATAGCCTATAATCATAAAAATACCATTTCAATTTAATTCAATGAATAACACCGTCGCTGTTTTCAACATAATTAATTACGTTTAAAAATATTAAATTTATTAACATGCAACAATATTCAATACGTCATAGTCGTTCGATTTTATAAGTCATTTAATTTTTTTAAAAGTGTGAGCGCGTCCCAATAACCATAAAAATAACCCCCATAAAATTCTATATGAGAACCTAAACCCAAACTATAAAAATTCAAAAATCTAACCTAGGCACCCAAGGGTTTCAAAGATTAAATCATATTCAAAATTTTCATAAAAACAAGTCCAAAATTTAGTGCCCACTTTCTCTAATTAAGTTACTAATTGATTTTAATCAAAAACACATGATTAAGTGTTTAGGCGACACTTAAAACGCATAATACTAAAGGAAAGTGAAAACGTGGAACCCCGAGTTTTAATGTTTAATTAAAAATAAATTTATAATTTCCTTTTATGTAAAACCAAATGCGGAAGCGTACAAAGTGATGGTTCAATATTAAAATTAAATAAAGTGAGAAATTAACTTTAAACATACACAACTGTTAATTTCACTTAAACCAATTTTAATTCATTAATCCAAGCCCTAGAATTTGCCTAAGTAAATATTATCAATTTTCACAAAGTTAGGCCAAACCAATTTTAGCAAATGACTTGAATTAAACAACTTTACCCAATATTTAATTAAAGTCCAAATTAAATTGAGTGTGATAATTAAACCGAATTTTATCTTGAATTATCCAAAGCATGCGTTCAAAATAATTTATGCAAGATAAAATAAACCAATCACACTACGCCGCGATGTACGAGAAAAAACCCAAGACGGAAAAAAACCTCGGACGGCCATAGCCACAAATTCACTAGATACGGAATTACAAGTACAAGACAAAAGACTTACAACACACGACTCAATCCCTCTCAAGCCTCGACGCTTCTTATTATAGACACCTCTTCCTAGCGAATAACCTTGGAACACCACCGCGGTCTCGGAATCCACCGATAGGACTTTCTATGGTCACCGTCACCTGAACATGAAGCCTTTCTCCAAGCGGGTAAAACAACATAAAACACTTCTTCTTTCTTTGTGGGAGGAAGAAGCAAAACTCGAAACTTCTCTTCAATTCGATAGAGAAAACCGGTGCCAAACTCCAAGCAATTAATATGTATATAGGTGAACTTGGATAAACAATATGGGTGTAAACATTAGAGTGATGAATATTTTTCTCTAAAAAACTCACTCAAAACATGAACATTTTCCTTAAAACAATTTTCTCTCAAACTCTCTCTAAGAGATGAAAAAGATGTGGAAAAGTTAAGTTGGAAAATGTGATTCCCGCACATATTAAAATCTGAAAAAGTTAGTTAAAAACCAAGTGGGGAAGTGGATGCAAAACTGCCAAAAACTGTTCCCGCCTGGCATCTCGTTCGAATGACATTTCGTTCGAACGAAATCTCGTTCGAATGAGACTTCTAACGACGCTCCAGTATGGACTCGTTAGAATATCGTTGGAAATCTCGTTAGAATGAACAATCTTGTTCGAACGATATTTCTAACGACGGACCAGTATGCCTTAGTGGGAACTCGTTGGCAAAACTCGTTCGAACGACATCTGGTTCAAACGAAAAAACTCGTTCGAACAACATATCGAACGACTTCCAGAAATTTTATAAAATTCGATTTTGGCCCAGAAACTTTATATACTTCATTTTAAAGTTCTAATTAAATTTTTCTGAAAATAAAACACAGTTTTTATTAACCCTAACACCCAATAAAACTTGTTCCAAGCTCCTATATATATAATATTGCATTCATACCTTGGTAGCATGGAACTATAGTTGATGAAATAGAAACAAGGCACGCAAACCGGCATATTTGATGAGGCTTTATACTCTTTGCCGCTATGTCTTCAACAAACACTTCATAGGCTTGAGAGTATTACAATTACATACTATCCTATGAATAAATGTTTTTGTCCGGAATTGAGCCAACACAATACATGGACTCAATTGGAAATTTGTGTCCTTAAAAATCTCCCCCTTTGGCTATTCCGGGACAAAAACCAAACAAAAAATTCTAAAGGGACGTCAAGCTCACTAGACTCAAAACATAACCCACCCAAACTTGACTCAACCCAAGGATTAAACGCCATTGAACAATGCCGCTTTAGAAGAATTCCTGCACACTTAAGCAAACTCATCAAATGCATAGGGAATATCAAAGTATTAAATGCAATTAATTCATTACTCCTCCTAAATTAATTCTCCCATTTATCAAGCAAATAACATACTTAGAAAGACGTCTCCCCCTAAGATAAATCTCCCCCAAACTAAGATACGATAATAATAGGATTAGATACCATTTCTCCCCCTATCATTTCTCCCCCTTTTTGTTCAGGAATAGGCAAAGGATAAAGAACTAATAAACACGTTGAAGCTTAAAGTGTTAAGACATTAAAGCACATGAGCAACAAAAGCCTAGCTAATCCAAGATAGATACCAATAATGAAGTATAAGCATGGATGGACAAGAAGGCAAGGCAAAGACAAACAAATATCATATATATATATATATATATATATATATATATATATACTAGAAATTTATCAATAGAGTACTTGCATATATATATAGATATAAACACACACATGACACAAAATACAATAAGTTTGCACACTCGTATGGCAAAAATGTGTCATATGGAAACGAAAGTGTAGGGGTGTGAACTAGCAACAATTAAATTTAGACCCAAACACTTAAGAAATGTTCACGGAGTCCTCATTTGATTGCAAACTTCATCATATTTAAATATAACCTCATGTGACAATATAGATTGAACTCAATGAACAAACATACACAATGCATACAAGCCTAGCATATTGATGATTCTACAAACCAATGGAGTCATGACATGACATACGCAACTAGGATAAATGGACATTGTGCAAACCATTGATATACCATCCAATCTCCCTCAATATACATTTATATTAAATTTGAATGAATATATCAATCAAACATAGGCCTTGGCAATGATTTTTATTTTTAGTGCCATATTTTTCTGTTTTTAGGCCTTTAGACCACGTATTTCTTTTAGGTCCATTCCAACGGTGGCTTACTATCACAAAGGATCACTTAGTCCTTTCGGAGCCCATCCCCGTGCACATTTTTATTTATCATGTTTTCATTTTTCACACAAATCTCATATGCAACGGATTTTGACATGCACTAGTCCTCCTAAGTCACAAATATGTAGATGACGAGATTGGTAGGAGAACACCTCACATAGCTCAAATATACATATGAAGTTAAAATTTCAAAAGAGCTCGTGCATGTGTGAATAGAGTCATATAAAAATAGAATCCATTTAAACTACACAAAATCCAACTACTCCATAAAATATGGTAAAGAACATAATAAGGATTGATAATCTAAACCAAAAGTTCTAGCCACGTGGGAGCGTAAAAGATGGGATTCAAACACAAGTATATGCCACTTAAAGTGTGTCAAACCAAAATACACACAAATAAAATCTTTTTGAGTTTTGAAATTTTTAGGCAAAAATAAAAATATATACTCAAAAGACAAACAAAAATTATTTGAATTTTTCATTAAGCTTAAATTACCAAGAGATAAAATCCAAATGATAAACAAAAATCTTTTTGTATTTTTCATTTATTGCAAACAAAATGAAGGGAATATAATACAAAAGATAAACAAAAATCATAATTCTAGCATGTGATAAGCATGGTGCATAGACTAGAAAATGATTAAATAAGCATACATTTAGCATGTGAATATAGCATGAAGTACAAACGCTAAAGTTGCAAACACTAACACATTCATCCTTTAGATTTAGCAAGGGAGGAAGCATGTGAAAGTAGATGAGAATCAAAAACCCTATTTTGCAAGGCAACCAAGTCGGATTTCCTAACCCAAATTAATGAAGAATGACTATCTTGGGGTGTTGGAACGTTAACTACCGTGGTTACTTTACTATGGGATTTTCTAGGAATTCGTTTAAGATCAAAACAAAATTTCCTAAGATGACCTTTTCGACCACAATGTGTACAAGCAAAAACATGTCGAAAAGATTTACCTAAGGAGTGATCTTTAAATGCATTCCTAGTAGATTATCCTAAAACATTGGTCTTGGCTTTATGAGTAGATTCATTACAAGTATTGAAGCCTAAACCACAAGTGTCATTTTTAATTTGGACCGTTCTAACATTTTATCTAGTTTTTTCGAACGACACTCCAAATCAAATTTGACATTACTAGAATCTTTTAATTTATTTTCCAATTCTAAAATGTTAGATTCTAGTAAAATATTTCGCTCTTCAAAAGCAAGAAGCTCATTTTTCAAGGATTCCATTAAAACCCTAAGGCTATCTCTCTCGCCTTCTACATATTCAAGCTTCTCTCGAAGAGTCCTCTCACGTGTCCTAAGGTCTTATATTAAAGTATTTTCATCAACGACCTTGACACTCTCCTTTAAACTAGCTTTTAACTTCAAATTAACTCTTTTCAATTTAATAGATTCTTTATAAAGTTCTTGAAAAGCATTTTGAAGTTCACTCACATTAACATCTTCTTCATTTTCACTCTCTCTTTCTTCTCCACTCTCACTATCATAAAAAATAAGAGAATCATAAACTATGACCTTGGAAGTGTCATGTGTTAAAGTTTCATCAATCGACGAGTTATCATTATCACTCACATGACTAGCCATATAAAAGCCACAAAATTTTTCTTAGTGGGGGAATCGGGCTTATCTTCCTTATCACTATCACTAAGGGTCGCATTATATGAAATAGATCGCTTACCCTCTTTCCTTAGTTTAGTGGGGCACTCATAAGCCCTATGGCCATAACCTTCGCAACCAAAATACTTATTAGACTCGTCCCTATCTAAATTTTCATTACTAGGTTTAGGGATCTTCTCGGCTTTAGGAATCTTCTCGGCTTTAGAAATCTTTTCTCCTTTGTCATGCTTAGAAGATTCAAATTTCTTAAAATCATTTTTAAATTTATCTTTGTTAATTTTAAGAAATTTTCTAAATTTACGTGCAAACAAAGCCATGTCTTCCGAGTCACTATCACACTCGCTCTCTACTACTTGTTTGACCTCTTTTCGGGCTTTTAAAGCAACGCCCTTTTTGATTTTCTTTTCAGTTTTAGAGGGAAACATATCCAGTTCATAGGTTTGTAAATCACCTACAAGCTCTTCTAATTTCGTAGAGGCTAAAGTGGGTAAAGAATTTAAAATGGTCACCTTTGGAATAAATCTATCGGGTAGGGACCTTAAAATTTTCTTTACAACACGGTCGTCAGGTATTTTCTCTCCCAAGTTAAAAGATGAATTAACAATATCAGAAAGTCTAGCATAAAATTCATCAAACGTTTCTTTTTCATTCATTTTGATAGTTTCAAATTGAATGGTGAGGTTTTGGAGTTTTGAAGCTTTAACGACACTAGTTCCTTCATGAGTTAATTGTAAAATATCCCAAGCTTCTTTAGCGGTTTCACACGTCATAATACGTCGGAATTCATCCGGTGTGACAGCGCTAAATAAGGCATTTAAACCACGAGAATTGAAATTAGCAAGTTTAAACTCATTTTCAGTCCATCTATCGGCGGGTTTGGGAACACGTTCATTTTCAACTAAATAAGTTGGTGGGGACCACCCGTTAACAACAGACATCCAAACTCTTTCGTCGATAGACTTTAGTGCCGATCTCATACGCGCTTTTCAAGACGCGTAGTTTGAACCATCGAAAATAGGAAATTTTTAAAATGGGGAAAAATCCATTTTAGTCAAAAAATTGTTTAAGGATCTTTAACGAAATAACTTATCGTTTTTGGCTCTGATACCAATTTGAAAACGTGGAACCCCGGGTTTTAATGTTTAATTAAAAATAAATTTATAATTTCCTTTTATGTAAAACCAGATGCGGAAGCGTACAAAGTGATGGTTCAATATTAAAATTAAATAAAGTGAGAAATTAACTTAAAACACACACAACTGTTAATTTCACTTAAACCAATTTTAATTCATTAATCCAAGCCCTAGAATTTTCCTAAGTAAATATTATCAATTTTCACAAATTTAGGCCAAACAAATTTTAGCAAATGACTTGAATTAAACAACTTTACCCAATATTTAATTAAAGTCCAAATTAAATTGAGTGTGATAATTGAACCGAATTTTATCTTGAATTATCCTAAGCATGCTATCTAAATAATTTATGCAAGATAAAATAAACCAATCACACTAGGCCGCGATGTACGAGAAAAAACCCAAGATGGGAAAAAACCTCGGACGGCCATAGCCACAAATTCACTAGATACGGAATTACAAGTACAAGACAAAAGACTTACAACACACGACTCGATCCCTCTCAAGCCTCGACGCTTCTTCTTGTAGACACCTCTTCCTAGCGAATAACCTTGGAACACCACCGCGGTCTCGGAATCCACCGATAGGACTTTTTATGGTCACCGTCACCCGAACATGAAGCCTTTCTCCAAGCGGGTAAAACAACATAAAACACTTCTTCTTTCTTTGTGGTAGTTAGAAGCAAAACCCAAAACTTCTCTTCAATTCGGTAGAGAAAATCGGTGCCAAAATCCAAGCAATTAATATGTATATAGGTGAACTTGGATAAACAATATGGGTGTAAACACTAGAGTGATGAATATTTTTCTCTAAAAAATTCACTCAAAACATGAACATTTTCCTTAAAACAATTTGCACTCAAACTCTCTCTAAGAGATGAAAAAGATGTGGAAAAGTTAAGTTGGAAAATGTGATTCCCGCACATATTAAAATCTGAAAAAGTTAGTTAAAAACCAAGTGGGGAAGTGGGTGCAAAACTGCCAAAAAACTGCCAAAAAATGTTCCCGCCTGGTGATATGCCCAAGTATAACCTCGGCCCAGGGATGCCTACCTCGGCCGGGATGATGGCCGAGACATTGATCGACCCTATGAGGGGAAAGGGCCCACGATATCATCCCTCGGACAGACCTACCTCGGCCCAGGTCGACACTCCTATATACACTTCCCCAAGGACGCTACGCGCATCGCAGGTATCAATAGCACTCTGGGTATGGCAACCTCGGTCAGGGGTGGGCCGAGGTGACAAGGAGCCGACCCTCAACTTGAAGCCGGTTCAACCTCGTCTTAGGATGAGGTCACAAGACGCCTTGGTAATCACCAGCATGAGATTACCCTTACCTCGGCTGGGGCCGACCTAGCATAATGTCTCGGCTGGGATCATGCCGAGACTCCTTATGACATCTTGAACTGAACGGACATCAAGCCTTTACTGCTCGGCCTCTCCCAGGGCGAGGTCATTCACCAGCATGACTGCCGAGCTTCTGTTGACATTTGGATAAGGACACATGGGCACAAATCAGTTGTAACAAGATTATTCCCCACACGTGGGGAGAATATTTCATCATCATTACCTACATGTGGCCATGACAGATGGCACTTCCCCATTGGTGAGGTTACCACACACATGCACATTACATGCATGGGGGGTACAGTACACCCCCTAGGCATTATATATAGGGATCATCCCCTACCTTGCAAGGGGATCCAGTTATCAAAACCCTAGCTAAAACTATGTCTAAATATATAGTAGAGAGAGAGCTTGGGAGCTTGTATCCATGGCCATTTGTGCCTTGTTTCAGTGATATTACTCACACACACTCATAGTGGACGTAGGTCAGATTGGGTGAACCACTCATATACTGGTGTGCTACCCTCTTCTCCTCACCATCTTCTATTATCTTCATTATACAGCTATGCTGCCATTTTTATACTTCTGTTGAGCTTGTAAACACATCTCCTGGTGGTGCTGATTTCCAGCATCATCATTTTGGCGCCGTTTGTGGGAACGAGAAGCTATCTCTTCCTCTATTTCTGCTTTACCTCACCGGAGGCTCTGATGGTGAACCAGGAACCACCCCTTGTGTGGAGTTGTTTCACCATTGTAAGAGGTCCTTTAAGGTATTAAGATTACTTGCTACTCAAGATCTACACAGTTATCATATGGCACCAGACTTACCACCGCCTCTTCCACCGCCTAGAGGTGGGGGAGCAAGCTCCAATCAGGTTCCTCCCCAGTTTGAAATGGCGGAGGTGGCGGCAGCATTGAAATCCTTGGCTGCGACACAACAAGCCATGAAGGAGAAATTTGCCCAGCTCAGTCAAACCATGATGATGAGGCCGCCTAAAGTCTCACCAGACATGATCACTCCGGCGGCAGTTCAGCCCCAACCGGACGCCAGGGGACCACCCCAGGCACCGATGAAGGACCAACCTGCCCCCCAGCGGAGGAGGAACGTTGCTGACCCTAGGCGCTTGCGCCTGGGGAGGCAAGGAAACGTGACACCCCGACTAATTAAATACCGGGTAGCTACTCCTTTATTAAATTAAATCAAAATGCCAAGTTGGCCCAGTTAATAGCATCACTGTCGAAAACATTTTATTATTACTAACCACCTAGTATTTAAAAAGTAAGTTGTCAAATTTTAATTAAAGTCTGATTAACATGCAACAAGTGTAATGAAGAATAATAACACCATTCACCATAACGAAAGTAAATAGGATAACCATCACATAATGTAAATAAGTCTGGAGGAAAAACTCCTCTCTACAATTCCACAAACTGAAATAACTAAACTGAATACTGAATCAATACATGCCAAAGTCTAAAAAACACTGAAATGGAAAGATGTCTCTAATAGAAATGGACAACATGCCCTATAACTGAAGAATGCTGAATATGGAATTCAAATGTTAGAAGCGTCTAAAAGCAAATCCCTGTAGCTTCCACAAACAGCTACAGCTCGTCACCTGAATGAGTATCCTATGCATGGTGTCCTTGTGGCTGGGCACCTAAAATGGTTTTACAAAAAATAGATTTGAAAGCAAACGGGTCAGAGCCCGAATGTGGAGATATTTTAAAAACCTGCAAGTGATTTAAAAACATTTAAAACAGTATATGTAAAATACATGTTAGGACGTGCTCTCACATGAGATACTCACCTCTCGTCTAACTGTGCACTCCTAACGTTCCTGTACCCATTCATGTGTTATCTCATAACTAACTAATTCTGAAGAGTTTCTAACACTACTACTCGGTTCACGTTTAATTTTCCAACCTTAACAATTAAATAGAGAGTTCTACTTTAATTCTCGGATTCCCAATTATTAACAAAACCATTTATTGATATAAGTTCCCTTTTACCTTTTCACAACGTGATCATAGATATACACACAATTCATCATAGAAATTTCCTTTTCATTTATCCATATATTATACACAGCATAAATATACAATACAAGCACCCAAAGGCTAAGCTGCGGTGCACACATACTCTGCTATCCATCCCGGTACATCACGTACATAAGGATTACAAATTCCGAATCTCTCAAGAATTGTTGGAATAAGCACCACACACATAATTGGAGGCGAACATAATTCACATATCCATGGTCACGCACATACCTACGCTCCATGGTCAGCTGGCTTATTAACTCACAAATAAGTCATTCTCTTGAACTATGTCCTCGAGGTACCAATCTAAATCCGAGCAACACAAGGATAAGAAGGCCCTAAGCGAACGTAACCTCCCATGATAGCAAGTATGGTAGGTATGTCATACATATAAAAATCTTATACTAAGCATTCACACATCTTAGATAATTCAATATTAATAAAGGTATACTCTACATCTTTATACCATTATTCCCACTTCATATATTTCAAGTATCCCGATAATATATAAATTAAATTGTCGACACGTCTCACGTCGTAGTTTCTTAAACTTAAAACCTATCTCAAATAGACTATTAAGTTCCTATTATTCCCCCATATAACATCTTTACACCTAAGGTCTTTACTTCTGCCCCAAACCTTATTTCATCAAATTATTCAAATTACACTATTAACTCAAATATTATCTCACTCATCGGATTTCAATAATCTAGAATAATTCCTCAAATTGAGTTCTAATTTAGGTCCAATATCATAATCATGCCTACTGGTCTTCCTTAAGGTTAAGGGTATTCATAAGGTCTCCAATAATATCATTCAAGGATTAACACCATTAAAATTCAATTAGGGAAAAACTTTGCTCATTCTGGGAAGGTCGATCGATCGACCTTTACCTTCGATCGATCGATGGTGGTCGATCGATCGACTGAAGAACATCGATCGATCGAACGCACCAGGTATGGTTACGGACTGCTTCGTTTTGCAGTTACCAATTCGTCCCAAAACACCATTTACAAGCATGAAACTCTAAGATAAGGTTACAATATCATCATACTATCATCCTACAACAGTATTAACATTCGAAATCCCATAATTCATCATTCAAAGGCTTTGTTTAGATCAATTTTTCATCAAAATTTCCAGATTTCTTCTTCATTCAAGAACATAACTAAACTTATTCTAAACTCCATTTTTAGATCATCAATGATTCTGTTTATAACATATAATTCGTCCAGAATATTACTACATGCAATCCCTAACATAATTCATAGCTTCTGTCTTCCAATTTATGGGTCTAAATCATCTTCCAAGATCAATTTCAAAAATTCCTAAACATGGAAAAGCATAGCTTGAATCAAATGAATTTAAACCACTTGCCTTAATCTTTCTTTGAATTTGATGTTGAATTTGATGGTTGAATCTGTCCTTTCTCTCTCTTTCTGCAGAATTCTCTTCCTTCTCTCTCTCTCTACAAGTTTCTCTAAGGATGATGACAATGGAGGTGTGGGTGGTTTTTGGTAAGTTGAGATTATATCTTAACTTCTCCCGTAGCCCATATAGTCCCTTAGTGTAGTTAGTGGGTTTAGTGGATGGAGATTAAGTCAGATTTCTATTTCTAATTTTCGTCACTTTTAAATTCCCAAAAATACAAAATTACCAAAATACCCTTTATGTTGCCGGTATGGCCTAAAAATACCCCGGGACCCAACCTAAACCCCCGGCTAGTGTTTTCTGACTATCTCGACCCTTCCGGACGCGTTGGCGCACTCAAAACGACCATACGGTTAATGGAACTAAAATTCACTTTTTAAATATAATAATATTATACCATGCCGCGGCGGTCACACGCGTCTCAACAAAATTCCCAAATTGCCGTATTTAAATCTCACGACAATTTCAATATTTCCAATATTCATATCAAATACTAACTCACATCTCATTAATATTTTTATCCGGATTAATTTCCAAATTAATACACATTTAATTCAATTAATCCCAAAAATAAATATCACAGAAAATATGGGGTATTACATACTTCCCCCCTAATAACTGAATTTCGTCCCGAAATTCGGAAAAGTAAGGTACGTCTGGAAAAATAGGTATCCTCCAGTGTTCAAAACAATTATAAAGAAAAGCCCAAATCAGTAAAAGCCTCGCTTCACAATAAGCTTGTTTAACATACTCGATACCCTATCAGAATAATCTTCGATAAATGCACCTCGCGTTGTGCTCTTATTAAACAACATTCAAATAAAAATACATTATACTTCATTGGTTATATTATCTCAATATCATTATGAGTCCGCACTTCACTACGCATTAACTCCCGCGTTTATCTAAACATGAAACACCCATTCTGGAAGGAATCAATAACACATCTGACTACTCTTGCCCACTCTTTGAGTCTCTATTCCCGACGTTGTGACCTTTACATAAGGAAAAACTACTACAGCCGGTTGGTGTTGCACAAAAATAATTGTAAGCATCTTGTTCACTATAACATAGATATGGGTGCTTTTCCCCCAACTCTTACCATTAGGTAATATCTGCTCATCATGAATACAATATACCTCACTAGTTATACTCGATTTGGAATTGAAAATATCGCAATGAATCCAAAATTTCTTTCATACAATCCATCAGTCGTTAGTCACCTTGCGCCTGTACCTCGGGTTATAGGTGATGCAACCCTCAGTTTAAATCGTTATTTACCACTACTTATGGTCACCCCACCGGAATTTGGATTTCGGGGATTTCATCCCAGTTCTAAATAATACTACGTCAAACCACGTATCGGCGTGTTCACTATCTAATAGTGTAAATCACTCCAAGTATATAACAATTTCTCCCCTTCTGGACAACATGTCGCACATAATCGAAGGAACTCATTACTTATCAATAAGTTGGCTACCTCTCAAGAAAATTCTCCAACTTGACTCTCCCATTCTTGGAATTGTCGTCTTGATACAAAATTATCTAGTTGATCATCTAACCCCAACTGTTCTACTACTTACTATACTTCTTTCAATGCCGATATTCACATAAAATTTTCCCCGTTAAATGATACTTAATTATCTTATTCTTCCGACGAATACCAAAAGTTTGGACCTTTACACTTTTCACCACTTTGTGCATATCTGGACTTTATACCTGATTGACATACTCATTCTATTTACTCTTGAGTCACCCTCAACATTCGATTGGTCGGAACTCTACTCCAAATTGCTCATAATAATTTATTCTCCTTCTTAAGAGATATCCTTTTATTAAATGGCTTTCTACTGTTCTTCCAAATTTGAACGTGTTACACTGACATATGATATCCACTTACACCTTCTCTTATGATTTAATCTTATAAGTAATAATCTCACTCATCCATGTTCCCTCTTCCTTTGATTTACACTTTAGTAAATCAAGATGTCTATGCCCCTTATAACCCAACCATACGGTTTTTAAACATTATATACGCTTCATACAAATTTCAAACTCTTTATTGTCACTGTAAATACAACGGTGCTATACCACTTGGGCGTTCTCAATCGCTTCTGAATTAGAAATCCTAAATCCTCCTTATCCTCAATGCGTCCTTCAACATGCCGTGTCAAAACCAACATTATTAGAACTTATATCGTAATTTACTAACAACTGGCTCTAATGAACTTACGACATAATTTCCTCCTTCTAACTTCCCGTTATAACTACGTACTCCCATATTGATAGAGGTATCCAATTCATGAACGAAGGGCCACACTTCTCCTTACTACCAATCTTAAGCTAAGTTTCATGCGTGGGGTGTCTCGCAAAGCGAAATCCAAACAAGGAACCCCCCCCCCCCCCCGATACACTTCTACCTAACATTGTTGGTCATCGGAATTCGTTAAGACCTGTCCATGATATGTACCCCTACACTCTCGTTTCTCAACAAAGTTACATTCTGTCGCAATGACACTTAAACAAGGAACTCCTTTTGAATGACACTTTCTCTTTACAGTGATGGAAACCACATTTCATATACAACATGCGAGATATTTGGGACCCTCAAATTCCCGTCCCCAGACACACAACTATGAGTATAAACTTCCAAATCTCTAACGGGTGATAAAACAATGCACTCTTTTTGTTACGACCTCTCTATCGTTAATTATAAAAAACCAATTTACTCTTTGTTGACTAGTAAATCAATTACATACGACTCATAATAATGAAACCCCTACGCGTAATGGGATTAAATATCCGAGATCATCATACCATTTTGAAATCACAACATATTCATATATATGCATATATACCTATATACAAAAGTACAATTACGAGTCCGGCCCTCTCACAGATGGGGCCTCGCCAGAACAAAACATGCCCCAAGGTGGCAATCCCAATAAACTTGTAATACCAGCACACTATCGGTATAATCATATATATAAAAATATAATAATATCATATCCTACTCGTATAATACAACACTACAACAAGAATTTTCATTAAAGTATAAACTGCTATTAATATACCCATTCATCCTCCGTGGATGACAATAAAAGTAACCCCCACACTAACAGGGAAAAATGTTCTTATATATAATAAAATTACTGATATACTCACTAAACTCGACTCTCAAGTGCAAATAACAATTATGATAAATGTAGCGACTCATTCATGCCACATTTGACATGCATCATCATCTGAGGATGTAACTCATACTTCTATCTTATCAATCGTCCCGGCTGCTCAAATGGTTTCTGGACTTACCACACACGTTGTCCCAAACTGAATATTTCAATAACTGTTGCCCTTGTCCAGCATAATACCTTAATTCCTACTCTCGTATCGGGAAAAATTCTATAACGCACGGGTTTCACTCCCCACAGAAATACCTCTACACATACTCCATTTATATTTTGTTTCACAAACCATGTTAGGGTGGTCCATCTCTCGGACGTTGGTAGTCTCGACTCAGACGATTATCTCTGTTGTTCCCTTCGTTTAGACGGCCCTAAGGAACATGCTACTAATCTTCCACCTCTCTTACTGGAATTACCATCGCTCGGTAGTAATTCCGCTATCGAATTATTTTAACGGTTTCTCCATTGGGTCTCCCCACTGTGGTGCTTCTCCAACACCAGTTTTTCCCAGTCTTACTTTATATAAAGCTCTCAATTCTGGTATATCCCCATCCGGGGTTGTTTACCTCCAAATTAACACTGCGACAATACCATTTTCTTTAACCGTCCAAGCAGAATTTTGCCAGAAGGACTAGCAATTCTTCTATGTAAAGTATCCCTTTAATATCTCCTTCTCCATTTCACCTACTTCACCCGGTGTAGGGTTCACTAAATAATAATTTTTATTTCTTCTCACAGTGTGACCTCTGTCCGAACCTCTCGTGGGAGTTCAGAACGACATTCGGTTTTCATCCTAAACATTTGATCAAGGACTTATGGTCAAACCATTCGTGTACGCCTTCTCTCGACGTCACATTCCACTTATAAGTGTGGGGATTGTTTCTCCCCATTGAAACTCCGTTCTCACGAGACAACAAAAATTTTCCTCAAATTTTCACTCTCGATTGACCATACTCCGACACAAATCCAAGCCTTTGGATACATTGCATTCGTTTGGCTAGCACATGCCGTCTTCGCCTTTCGAGTATTGCTACTGCTGGCTCTCTTCAATGTTACATTTAATTCTTTCTCTCCCATTCCAACCTTGTTGGATGTGTCTAATTTGACCCCATTCCTACTATAGCCCTACCTGAAGTCTCAGGTTGCGTCTTAGCCTTTTATATCATCCAGGACTTCAGTGCCATAGTATCGGTGACTTCAACTACGGTCGTCCTTCTTTAAATAAATCAATTAAACTCAATATATGTTTACCTCCTGCTGTTCACCCAACTGTCTTCGCCTGACGTACTGCATTATTCGGCACATGAATACACCCGATCGCAAATAAGATTCACTACCATATGTATTAAAGCAGGAGAACGAAATCTTACCAAAGATATCAACAATCCTAAACATAGGGCTCTACATCAAAGAAAGCTCAGCGGAAACATAATAAGCCATACAGATCCTAAAGGACACTAGAACCTGATGCTCTGATACCACCTGTGACACCCCGACTAATTAAATACCGGGTAGCTACTCCTTTATTAAATTAAATCAAAATGCCAAGTTGGCCCAGTTAATAGCATCACTGTCGAAAACATTTTATTATTACTAACCACCTAGTATTTAAAAAGTAAGTTGCCAAATTTTAATTAAAGTCTGATTAACATGCAACAAGTGTAATGAAGAATAATAACACCATTCACCGTAAGGAAAGTAAATAGGATAATTATCACATAATGTAAATAAGTTTAGAGGAAAAACTCCTCTCTACAATTCCACAAACTGAAATAACTAAACTGAATACTGAATCAATACATGCCAAAGTCTAAAAAATACTGAAATGGAAATATGTCTCTAATAGAAATGGACAACATGCCCTATAACTGAAGAATGATGAATATGGAATTCAAATGGTAGAAGCGTCTAAAAGCAAATCCCTGTAGCTTCCACAAACAGCTACAGCTCGTCACCTGAATGAGTATCCTATGCATGGTGTCCTTGTGGCTGGGCACCTAAAATGGTTTTACAAAAAATATATTTGAAAGCAAACGGGTCAGAGCCCGAATGTGGAGATATTTTAAAAACCTGCAAGTGCTTTAAAAACATTTAAAACAGTATATGCAAAATACATGTTAGGACGTGCTCTCACATGAGATACTCACCTCTCGTCTAACTGTGCACTCCTAACGTTCCTGTACCCATTCATGTGTTATCTCATAACTAACTAATTCTGAGGAGTTTCTAACACTACTACTCGGTTCACATTTAATTTTCCGACCTTAACAATTAAATAGAGAGTTCTACTTTAATTCTCGGATTCCCAATTATTAACAAAACCATTTATTGATATAAGTTCCCTTTTACCTTTTCACAATTTGATCATAGATATACACACAATTCATCATAGAAATTTCCTTTTCATTTATCCATATATTATACACAGCATAAATATACAATACAAGCACCCAAAGGCTAAGCTGCTGTGCACACATACTCTACTATCCATCCCGGTACATCATGTACATAAGGATTACAAATTCTGAATCTCTCATGAATTGTTGGAATAAACACCACACACATAATTGGAGGCGAACATAATTCACATATCCATGGTCACGCACATACCTACGCTCCATGGTCAGCTGGCTTATTAACTCACAAATAAGTCATTCTCTTGAACTATGTCCTCGAGGTACCAATCTAAATCCGGGCAACACAAGGATAAGAAGGCCCTAAGCGAACGCAACTTCCCATGATAGCAAGTATGGTAGGTATGTCATACATATAAAAATCATATACTAAGCATTCACACATCTTAGATAATTCAATATTAATAAAGGTATACTCTACATCTTTATACCATTATTCCCACTTCATATATTTCAAGTATCCCGATAATATATAAATTAAATTGTCGACACGTCTCACGTCGTAGTTTCTTAAACTTAAAACCTATCTCAAATAGACTATTAAGTTCCTATTATTCCCCCATATAACATCTTTACACCTAAGGTCTTTACTTCTGCCCCAAACCTTATTTCATCAAATTATTCAAATTACACTATTAACTCAAATATTATCTCACTCATCGGATTTCAATAATCTAGAATAATTCCTCAAATTGAGTTCAAATTTAGGTCCAATATCATAATCATGCCTACTGGTCTTCCTTAAGGTTAAGGGTATTCATAAGGTCTCCAATAATATCATTCAAGGATTAACACCATTAAAATTTAATTAGGGAAAAACTTTGCTCATTCTGGGAAGGTCGATCGATCGACCTTTACCTTCGATCGATCGATGGTGGTCGATCGATCGACTGAAGAACATCGATCGATCGAACGCAGCAGGTATGGTTACGGACTGCTTCGTTTTGCAGTTACCAATTTGTCCCAAAACACCATTTACAAGCATGAAACTCTAAAACAAGGTTACAATATCATCATACTATCATCCTACAACAGTATTAACATTCGAAATCCCATAATTCATCATTCAAAGGCTTTGTTTAGATCAATTTTTCATCAAAATTTCCAGATTTCTTCTTCATTCAAGAACATAACTAAACTTCTTCTAAACTCCATTTTTAGATCATCAATGATTCTGTTTATAACATATAATTCATCCAGAATATTACTACATGCAATCCCTAACATAATTCATAGCTTTTGTCTTCCAATTTATGGGTCTAAATCATCTTCCAAGATCAATTTCGAAAATTCCTAAACATGGAAAAGCATAGCTTGAATCAAATGAATTTAAACCAGTTGCCTTAATCTTTCTCTGAATTTGATGTTGAATTTGAAGGTTGAATCTGTCCTTTCTCTCTCTTTCTGCAGAATTCTCTTCCTTCTCTCTCTCTCTACAAGTTTCTCTAAGGATGATGACAATGGAGGTGTGGGTGGTTTTTGGTAAGTTGAGATTATATCTTAACTTCTCCCGTAGCCCATATAGTCCCTTAGTGTAGTTAGTGGGTTTAGTGGATGGAGATTAAGTCAGATTTCTATTTCTAATTTTCGTCACTTTTAAATTCCCAAAAATACAAAATTACCAAAATACCCTTTATGTTGTCGGTATGGCCTAAAAATACCCTGGGACCCAACCTAAACCCCCGGCTAGTGTTTTCTGACTATCTCGACCCTTCCG